>VXBL01000611.1:76995-106736 GCA_013400195.1 Aramus guarauna
CCCCTGAGGATGAAGAAGGAGCAGAAACAACGTGCGATCAACTGACTGTAACCCCTATTCACCGTCCCCCTGTGCCGCTGCAGCAGAGGAGGTTGAAACCAGGAGTGAAGTTAAACCCAGGAAGATGGGAGGGGTGGGAAGTGTAATTAAGTCCGGGAAGATGGGAGGGGTGGGGGGGGAGGGGTTTTTAAGATTTGATTTTATTTCTCTCTCCTCTGTTCTGTTCAGTAATAAATTAGATTAATTTCCTCTCTAAGTTCAGTCTGTTTTGCTCGTGACAATAATGAGTGATCTCTCCCTGTCCTTATCTCGACCCACAAAGCTTTTCATTATACTTTTTCTCCCCTGTCTAGTGAATGAGAGGAGTGATAGAGCAGCTCTGGTGGGCATCTTGCCCCCACCTAGGGTCAACCCACCACAATGACCAACTACAGCTATATAGGCATTCACTAATCTCTTCACACACATTAGACATTATCCTGCCAATTTCAGACATAAGATCTAGGAAGAAC
The DNA here is from genome assembly GCA_013400195.1 of Aramus guarauna. NCBI lineage: Eukaryota > Metazoa > Chordata > Aves > Gruiformes > Aramidae > Aramus > Aramus guarauna. The sequence continues at coordinate 77,508 of VXBL01000611.1, forward strand.
ATGAGCTTGTACTTTCTAGTAGTTTCTATTTCATGCACCATCAACATTGCATACTGGAACAAACCAATTTTTTAATAAATTATTAGAAGATGAAGTAAAAGCTAGAACTCATATGTCATTAATCTGGACTAGATATCATCTCCATTATTGATTTAACATATACTTTGGGTGAAAGAAAAGCAGACATTTTCTGTCATGCAATAAATGACTTTTCCAAGTCACACTGAATAACAGCCTATCACAAACAGAACACTGATTCATCAGAAGTTGCCAACAAATTTTGATTAACACTGCAGGACTATCAGTAACAAAAGCATCTTCCAACCGATGGTATCAAACCTGCTATTAAACCTAACTGTAGGAACATATCATAGAATCAACAGACTGTTTGGGTTAGAAGAGACCTCAAAGACCATCTAGTTCCAACCCCCCTGCCACAGGCAGGGACACCCTCCACTACACCAGGTTGCCCAAAGCCCCATCCAACCTGGCCTTGAACACGTCCAGGGATGAGGCTGCCACAGCTTCTCTGGGCAACCTGGTCCAGTGTCTCACCACCCTCACAGTAAAGAATTTCTTCCTAAAGTCTAATCTAAATCTACCCTCCTTCAACTTAAAGCCCTTGTCCTATCACTACACACCCTTGTAAACAGTCCCCCCCACCTTTCCTGTAGGCCCCCTTCAGGTACTGGAAGGCCATAATTAGGTCTCCCCAGAACCTCCTCTTCTCCAGGCTGAACAATCCCAATTCTCTCAGCCTTCACAGGTGCCTACTGAGCCTTCTCTCAGTCTTCATAGGTGAGGTTCTCCAGGCCCTCTTCTGGACTCTCTCCAACAGCTCCATGTCTTTCTTGTACTGAGGAGGACACAGTACTCCAGGTGGGGTCTCACGAGAGCCGAGTAGAGGGCAGAATCACCTCCTTCGACTTGCTGGCCACACTGTTTTTGATACAGCCCAGGACACGGTTGGCTTTCTGGGCTGCAAGTGCACATTGCTGGGTCATGTTGAGCTTTTCATCAATCAACACCCCCGAGTCCTTCTCCTCAGGGCTGCAGTCAATCCCTTCATCCCCCAGCTGGTATTGATACCAGGGCTTGCCCTTATCCAGGTGGAGGACTGTCACAGTTTAGCAAGGGGAATGAGCAAGTGGCTGCATGGTGCTTAACTGCTGCCTGGGGCTAAACTTGCACTTGGCCTTGTTGAACCTTGTGCATGGGCCCACTTCTCAAGCTTGTCCAGGCCCCTCTCAATGTCAGAAATGGTTCAGAGAACACATTAAGTTCTGACCTGAAGCCTTTCTGGTTATTGCAGGTCCTGCCCGCTCTCTTTCTGTTTTTCAATGTTTTACATCTATATGATGGATTTGTTTCAGTTAAAATTAAAAGATTTGCAACTGGATGTATGTGGCTATTTTTTTTTTTACACTGAATGGAAGTAAGAAAAAATAACAATGAATACAACTTCAAAAACTGTATTACTAAAAACTAAGCTTAAATTAATTCAGTAAGAAGTAGGTGATAATGGTGACTAGATAAATTATTTAGGAAGCAGTTAAAAAAAGCCATGGTAAAGAATTGCATAAATGAAGTTAGAAAAACCTCATAAAGCATTACTGCTTGAAATAAACATTATTTGTACTAGAAAAACAGTGTTAAGACTCTAGAAGCCTCTGTATATTATGATTTCAGGTTACAGAAATTAGCCACCAGAGGGAGCCCATATAATCTGGTACAAAGGACATCACTTGTACAAAGAGAAATTTCAGATATACAAGTAAGAGTTTAAGAAAACAATTGCCTATATCTAGAAAACTTTACTGTAAATTGCTTATAGACCATGGAATAAAACATCCCTCAATACTTCATTTCAGATTCATTCTTATTTTTACAGATATAAATAAAAGCAAATTAACTCTGCTATGAATTATAATTATAGGTAGAATATACTGAAATAAACTAAAATACTCTGTTATGCATTACCTTTTTAGTTTATTTTTGTTCTCAAAATTCAGTATTTCAGAAAGCGGCTCACCATCTAACTTAGTATACTAGCCCACATATAGTATGGAAGGGATCCTGGGGGATTTTAAAGTATTTCCTTCAAAGAGATTTAGGACTGGAATCTTAAACAACAGTGACAGCCATAAAGCATTTTTTCTACATCTGTTTTGTATGCCAAGTCAGCATAATTCTTACATTAAATATTTAGATTTATCTGAGGAGTCATCTTCTTCTCCAGACTAATTAATAAATACATCACACAGAGAAAGATTTCCAACATTTGCTCCGTAAGTTAAAATAATTTTCTATTAAGAACTGTTCTCAACTGTAGAAAAGTATTTTTTTTAATCAAGAAAAAGCAGTCTTTACCACACTGGATGTTTCCATTTCATTCCTAGAAGGCTGAAATCTCACTTTGCTTTCCAAATCTTTGTAATTGTCAAAGCTATGTGATTCTAAGTTAATAAGATGAATATAAAAGAAGCAGTAACCACAATTAACATCACTAGTGGTCTGTATTTCTAGTCTCCTAGCTTTGACACTTCACAGCTTCTTGTGAATTTATATTCTTTTACTACTGAATTTGCCTGTGCTTTTCCCTCTGCATCATGACTGCTTTACAATGTAATACAATTTACTTTGTAAATTACAAAGTAATATAATTGCTTTACAAATCAATACAATTATTTAACACTGTAAAAGAAAATTCAAGGTGCATACATTTCCACACTAAACGCACTATCTTTCCTTAGAATTCTTTGCTATTAAAACAGTTGAAGAAATGAAATTTGCTATGGCAAAAGCTTTTATTTGGCCCCAGAGAATACAAATAGGATTTGAACAACTCTGTAAAGCAGCAAATAAGTACAAAGTATATATAACATCTCCCACTAAATTAAAGAGTCAAGTCTTCCTTTTTGTACAATTACTACGTTGTCTAGCAAAAATCCACACTAATAACATTCATGACTTCAAGTGCACAGTGCTCTAGGATACATTACCAAGGGTCTCTGTAACCCAGGGAGTCAGAATCCTAACTGCCAGATGGGACATCCCTAGCCACAACATCTCGGCAATAGCTAGTCAGAGTGGTCTGAACACTGACTTTTCATGTCTTTGTCCTGATTTCAGACCAACTGAACTTGAACTCCTGAAGTTCATGCTTCTTCTTTCTTAATCTCAACTGAAAAATTGCATAATACACCAGACACATTAAAAAAGTGTTCCATATACAATCTTACCTCAGTCCACTTGGATATCAGCATGAGCAGATCACAGAAAGAATATGAAAATGTTAAAAACACCTCACAGAGGCGTTGTAAGATACCTAGTAACCATATTTAACAATTTAATATCAATTCTCAAGATTTACCCTATTACATACATCCTTGCTCTAAAAAAAACCCTTTGCGCTTCTATACTAGAAGTCAGATACTAGTCAGGACTCCCAACACTGAAGTAAACAGAAAACAGTACTACTGAACTCCTGTATTCACAAACCTAGTGATAATGAATTCATGCCCAAATATTAAAGTGAAGTCTTTATTTTTCCTATAATGCAAGATACATAGTACTGTGAGATTGCCTTTTTACGTCAGTCCAGGAAAGTCTTACACACTGCACCCAACAAGCAGCACTTTCAGAAAGCATTATCAATTTGCTGCTTAGTAAAGAACAATCTACATGCAATCTATTAAAATGCATAATTTTGTAAGCTAACCAAATAAACTAATGCAACTGTTCCAACAGTTTGATAAGCAGCTTTATAGACATATGTACTGAATATATCCATAAATGTTTATTAAATAAAGTTTTGAAATATAATTTATGCAGAAACACATAGCAGACAACACATAGTTTGTGCAAGGAACTTCAGTTTCTTGACAAATTTCACTGATGTACCAAGGAACAGCATAGTTTAAAAGCTTTCCTGAAGGTCTACATAGAAGGGCTCAGAGCTACAAATTGCTATGCTTTATGAACACAAATACTACATATACATAATAAATTGTGCATTAATAAATTGCTATAAATTATTTAATATCAAAGCTAATGAATTCTGAGAATTTTAAATTGCAAGTACATTAAAAATATAAAATTAACAAACAGGGGTTTGACCATTTATTAGGAGTGAAAATCTACAATTTTAAAATTAACATTTCCTACTGTGTTATTTTTAATCTCTTACCAGGTCTTTCCTTGCCAGTTCCTTTTGACTCAGCAAATTTCTGTATTAAACTTTCAACTGTAGTATTTGTCATGTTATTAATAAACTCTTCATGCACCTTAAAAAAAAAAAGCCACATCACACACAAAAGGAATTTAAAAAACAGTAATTGAATGTATATAATTAACTTTAAAAAGTGGTTTTCTCCAGAGTTAAGGTTCAAAATACTTCCCTCTAAAATATACTACAGGGCTTCCAAAAATCAACAGGTATTTTATCAAGGAAATACTTCCTTTGCGTTAGTAGTAGCAAGTGTATGTACAATACAGATACAAATTAGGAATGAAAGAATACAGCTTGATCACAGGTCTAGGATTTACTTCCATTTCTTCCGTCTAAATGACTTGTATATACATCATTTTCTGAATTTGTAAACAACATGTCCCACTATAATGTCAGGAAGACAAGCAGCCTCTTAAGCCAGCACCAGTTAAGGGCGTGAACCGTTACTAGTGTATTATCACAGCTCCCACCTGCTGGAGTAAAAGCATTACTGTTGTAATGTTTTTGGTCTGACAAAGGAACAACCACATATTGTTAATAAGAAGTTTTTCCAACAAGGCAGTATGTATAATGCTTTAGAAATAATTGGCACGACCCTTGTGATCATCATTCATTGGCAGAAAACTTCAAAGCTGAGGAAAATAGCAACTCAAACTATGTGTATGTAAATAAAACTACATTTCAAATCGCCTAAAAATTAAAGAAGACTTATAAGCATTACTAATTAAATCAACTTACATCTAAAGAAAAGATACTATAAAAGCTTCTGTTACTAAAGATCTTTTGCTCATAAAACCCGAAGTGTATAAAAACTTTGAAAAGTTTTCAGAGTAATATAATTTCAAGTTTTAGTCAAAGAAAAGGACAAGTATCCTGATTATGTGTGATATGAGCACTAATTTAATATCTAGGGAGTAGAACTTTGAAATAGACTAAAAAATCTTCAAATCATCAAAACATTTTGTTTTCTGTTAAGACAAAATTTATTCAGACATTCTCTAAAACTCGTGATACTGAACTTCTAAATGCAATAGGAAGCCATAAAGATTTGAGTTTATGTTGAATTTACCATAATTTGGAAGATGTGATCTTGTAATTATCACAAACACAGTAAGAAATGTTCCATTTAATAGTTAAGATAATATGTAGCATAATACAAACACATGATAATATAAAAATTACCTCTCCTACTTGTAAATGAATTTCTTTTATGGTATTTGACAATGATTCTATAATCTCTTTCATACGAAGAAGGTGCGTTTCTTCAATGTCTTGAAATTTCTGTAAACGAATACAAGCAATTAATCATAATGAAAATATTTCTTGAAATATTAAACCTTACATTTTAGTAATTAAATGCACTAAATGTAAAAAAAAAATATTTTCAGATCTTGATCATAGTAATTAGAATGTTCAAGAAAGAAAGGTGCAGAATTTACAGAAATTATGAAATAATGTGCTTTAAAATGTAATATATAATTTTAGAACCATTATCCAATTTTTTTACTTTTTAAACTTTCATCTATCTTGATTTTTCAAAAAGTCTGAACTATTTCTACCAAAAGAATTTGGGGTTAGAGAGTGTTTAAAAAAAAAAAAAATCTCTTTTCTCCATTATTGAAGTCTTGTTTTCTCATCTAAACCCAGAAATCTTACTTCTAGATCTGTTTTGCACCTCCTTCTTTGTATCCTCTCCTCCTGCTCACGATATACACATTTTTCTTTTTCTAGTTAAGTCTATATTCTTTGCTTCTTTAAATATAATTCATCTGTTTGATCTTTAAACTCTTTGTATATGATCTTCAGTTTGTTCCATTTTACCCAGACTTCTAGCTGAGAGCCATTTTAAAATCACTTCCAATGTTTTCAATGACCCCTTCCTAGCCAAAGATCAGAACTAAAAATGTCCTCGTCTTCCCCAAGCCAACCTTAATTGCCTTGAAATCTCTTTTTACTCCTGCTCTCTCCTAGTTGTCTTCCTGTTTCTGTAACCGCCCTTTCAAATGTGTCCAAACTTCGGAGCACCACTCAATGCTCTCTCCAATTTGTACAGGGTTCATCGCTTCACATTTCACACCTCCTGCTACTCTCAACCACAAACACAAAGCCATACAGACAAGCCAAATATCTCTAACTTCTAAACTCGCAGTCTTTCTTCTGCCATACTTACATACCTGTCTAACCATCAATCAAGAAGATTAATTTTTTTTTTCTCCAGCAGACTTGCTCCTAATTACAGACAATACGGTCATCCTCTGTAGGCTACTCTATGATGTTATTTCTTTTACTGTTTGCCTTATTATATAAACTATATTCTTTTGATTTCAAAACTATCTATGGTCCATCTCTACAATATCTGCTCTCAGTTACTATCAAGGTGTCAACACACGTACATAACACGTCCTTCCAATGTGTGCCTGTTTCCACTACCTAATTTTAACCTAAACACAGAGTCAACATTTGAGGTTATGTCAATGATGCTTCATTCATGTTTGGTTTGTGCTCCCCATAAAACTCTGCAAAACAGAGGTACCAGTCTTGTTTGAACTCTTCTCTATAATGCAAAACAGCTGTCCATTCAGATATTTTCTTGTCTCTTATGTCAGTGGAAAGCATCCCACTCCTTCAATATTTCATTAATTCTTATTTATTGTGTTATACTTAAGATTTAAAGTCTTTGAAGTAGAGCCATCTTGGCCTCGTACAGTACACAATACAAACAGGTTCTGATCAAAGAATAAAGCTAGATACCATAATACAACCACATCATTCATACCACAGATATAATCATTAACCACATTGTTTACTTTCACTTTTGAAAGATCAGTCCATTTTAAAAAGATGTACTGAAATGAACCTGTAATATTAATGACCCAAACGCAAGCCACTTCTTAGTGTTTTAAGCTACAATACAAATGAAAAAAAAAAAATAATCGACAGGATCTTTAGCTGTCCAACCCAGTATACACAGCTTAAGTAAGCATTATCCCTTTTTATAAACAAGTATGTTTTCCTGTTTTACAATTTTTTTTATTTAAAATGAATTATTACTCATTCTTGAACTTTATATGCAGACTGCTCAACAGCAAACCCATCAAAACTCTACTCAGTTCTACATAAGACAGAACACTTTTAAAGAATAATTTAGCACTTTCACCTATTTGATCCTTTGCAATAATTGACTGTGTTATGTGATTTAAGAAAAAGCTTCTAGCAATGTGGAAAAATCTGGCATTGAGTTTTCTTAGCAACTGCATAACAATTGTATAACACAACTATAGCTTTACTCAGAAAAATGTTTCAACATAAGGAATTTCTGTCAAGTCCAATTTCTAAATAACAGTGAACTGTATTTTCCTACTACTTTTATCACAAAACTTTCCATGTTTACCACAGCAAACCCCATAACTTGCAATTCAAGAACAGGAAGATCGTTATGTTTCAAAATTCTACCCCTCAAAATCACTTACTATGAGTCATTTTGATAACTGCAAGTAAGGTAGTAAAGGACAAAAAAGGAAAAAATATGTAAAATGTATGCAACGAGGTCGGTGGAGTATAACTAAAAGAGGACAGAAAGTGAGGACATTACTACATGATTACCAAGAATAATGCCACAGCAATCCAAGATGTTTGTCCTCAGAAAAATAGTATGTGAACATTATAAAACAGATTTAAGCTAAGCCAACTGAATTTGCATTGAAACAGCTGAGAACACTCACATTCCTCATTGATTTTATTTTCAGAACTAGTAGATTTCAAGTGAGATGTACTCTAAATTAAGACAATCTAGGGTATGCCTCATATAGAAGTGGGTTTCCACATATTCATGGGTGGTGTTATTTTTCCTATCACATCACCTTTAAAAGTAGCCCTCCTGCAACCAAATTGTAGATGCAGCTACATCATTATACTTAAATTCCACAGATAGGATTTATACTGGCACAATGGCAATTTTTATTTCCAGTGTGGATAGGTATGGAAAATTTCCGAGAGTCCATTAAAGGGTTGTTGCAGCTAAGGAACTAAGGACATTTAGATGAGTTTGGTTTGTAGTGAGAGGTAACTTTGTACCATTTTTATATGGGAGAAAAATCCAACCCAAACCAAAAAAAGATTCTAACTGCCCTTCCACCACCCCCCTGCTCCTCTCACATTCCCCTCCACCCTTCAAACCCCACTAAAAAACTAAAGCAGCCCAAAAGCATGGTCAAGTTTTCCCAGCTGTAACATCTAACATGGTAAAAAGAATTTTTTTTTTTCTTTCTCTGCATCTCAGACTGGTTTAAATATGTAATACCTACCTAATAACACACATATGAAAGCTGAACAAAGAGCACCCTCATATTCTGTCTCTAGATACAAAACAAGTTGTTACTTTCCTCATTCTTTTGTTGTAGTGGATTGTTCAAATGGATTATTATTTTTTTAGCACATAATGAAAAAGTCCAGCAAGTTTGCTTGCTGAAAGCCCCTACATTTTCCTTCATTAAATCACTGACAACAAAATCCATTTCAAATACTCTATGTTTATCCTCTGTCAGTTCTAAACAAGAACATTACTCACAGCTTTCCAGCTCAATAGAGACAAGCTTGCAGTGCAATTTAGCAAGGCCAGCTTATTAAAGTCATGTTTGTTAATTTTTTTTCTTATTGTTTCAGAAAGCAGTAAGTCAACTGCTATAAACACAGTCTCTTTCTTGTAAGGTAAGGAAAAGACAGCAGGCAGCTTTTGTGAGACTAAGTGACAGTTTAAAGCAACCTGAATGAACTTGTTCTGCAGTGGATTAGAAGCATTCACAGGATTTATTTCAGCGGGGGTTCAGTAACTTCCAAAGCAAAACAACCAACAGGGTAGGAACTTCTGGATCCAGAAGAGCCACACTTGTACATGACTTGAGACAAATAAATGGAACAGTTCAGTATTTTTTTCTGGTATTTCTTGATTTCTACAAAGAATGAGTCTACAGCAAAAGTCAGGCTGCACTACAATTTATACAAACCACACAGTGATGGAGTTACTGGAATGCTTACTGAGCAAATACAATATTTACATTAACAGGAACACTACAAAAAAGTTACCATTTTGGATAGCAGCAGTATGTGTTCACATATGATTTCACCTACTCTTACTTCTGGAAACTCTCCAGGAGGAGTGCTACACTTCAATGATTCTTTTATTGCTATTATATTATACTTGTTTGCAAGAACTGTTTTAAGATACATATTAGTTAAGTTTAAAAAGGTTGCCTAGTCCCAAAATTCTCAAGTGATTATAATGACCCATGTCAATTCCAATCCTAATCCCAGTCACATTGCCTAGGGATAACTGATACGCAAATATTTTAAGTTACAGTGAGAGACATATAATGCTAATGCAACAGATGTAAATCTGTAAGTAAAGTCGACACATACGCAAGTAAGTCCAGGCCAGTGTCACACGTTAAACTTAAAGATGCAATTCTCTACCCTTGGTACCACACTGCCTCTGCCTTCGTGCCAGCAGAAATGCTTGTGCGATCTCTTAATTAAACCACACTGCAGGTCTCTTCTGAGTTAAAGCCAACCTTCCTTCATACGTTAGTTTTAGCTGGATTAGTTCTACAAGTAGTTCCTTGCACAAATACTTGACAAAGAAAGATCATGGAAAAAGGACAACTGCTACTTTTGACAGCAATACTAACTTAAAACATATTGAAAACATAGCTTCACACATCAGAGGAGAGAGAGAAGCACAATAGGCATTATGGCCTAGACCACAGTACCCATCAATTTTCTTGTTGAACTTTTATTTTTAATAAAACTTTTTTATACCACTGAATAACTGCAATTGTCAGTGTTTATCATTCCACAATTAAAAAAAACCAAACACATACATTTAGAAGTCACACATTTTTTAAAGGAGAGCAAAATAATATACATAACCTAATTAAAACTCGATCTCAAAAGAAAAGTGTAAGGATTACAGCTCCTCCAACCACAACCAAGGACACTGCACAAAAAGATGCCTTTTGCAAGCTCTTCAAGGAAAGGTTGTCAAGACTCCTAATTAACAGTCGTGTTAAAGCAGAATTTTGCAGTCGCATGCCTGAGCACTTTTGTTGCAAATACCTGGACCTGGGAGGTGGGAGGGAAGAGTTCTGGTATGTGATATATATGGTAACCTTTAACAGCTGCCTGGAGTATCTATTCAGGGATGAACTAGATCAAATTCTAACGAAGTTCTCAAAGTAGGAAAGCAGTTTACAGTTTAGGACAGGGCAGCTTTTTATTATGTCAGCCTACACAATCCCCATGCTGTGAAATCTTAATTTCCAAGGAGCTAAGGAAAACCCTAACACTTTACCACTTACACGTTAAAAATACAAGTATGACAATCTCCCTAATAATTCCATCTATGCCTAAAAATTAATCCTTGAAACTAATGAAAAGAGCAAAGAATTAGCAACCAAAAAGAAAATCCCTACCTTGTAAAAGCTTTACTAAACCAGGAAATGTATACAAATAAGTATGCTAACCAGTCCTCAATCAACTATTATTACTAAAAGCAGAAATGATGAAGTTTGCTTTTTGAAATCTGGGACAGTGGAAAAAAGTCTGCTATCAACAGATTTGGAAAAAGAAACTTTAAAACGTAACAAGCAGCAGCATATGCAATCATACAGAGAACTTGATATCCTCTGGAATACAGATTAAAAGTCTTATAAAAAAAACCCAGAAACTTGAACAGATGTAAGGGCTTTTTACAACCTCAGATAAACCCTGTGAAGGCACTTTAATGAGTTGTGACTGAAGTGTTTTGCTGGAATGATTATGAAAAAAACCATAACGGCTCCCAGTATTAAAACTGCTATGAATGAGTTCGAGGTGTCCAGCAATTTACAGGATTTTCCATATGATCACAATGCATCTATAATACTTCCAGAAGTTCATTTTGTCGTCTTCCTAAAACTTTCCTCAAAAAGTGTTTCTAGAGTACCAGTGTTCACCTGTGCCATTCACGGACAGTGCTATCACAACATACATGGTCAGTGTTTGTCCTTCAAACGTATTACTTCTGACATTATTGTTCATCTCAATTTCCAAAGGAGATCATTCTGTCTAGAACCAATTTTTCAAAAGCTTTGATTTCAGGTGTCTTCAGAGATGAAATAGCACATATTAAAGTAACTAATTTCATATAACACTTACCTGTGCAGTTTCTGTCATTTTCTGTTCAAAATCAGTTTTAAATGCAGCATATTTCTCCACATATAGTTTATAAGTATCTGTCGCTTTTTTTGATTTAACTGCTGCCTGTAGGTCAGTACAAAAAAAGTGTCAAATGTCACACATACAATCTGATTCAAGGTTTTTAAAACCACTATTAAAAGAAAGCCTAGGATGATCTATAAAAAAAATATTCAGGGGCATGTCAAAATAGTGAAGTGTTGTAACAAAATTTTACCACCAAGTAACTCAGATTCAAGACATTAGAGATTTCTATTTAAAGCTATACATAAACCACATAAGGTAACACAGCAATTACCTCATTTAAATCCCTTATCAGCAATGACTAATTCATAATATACTTATTCTGAAATCAAATTTGTATTGCTGAAGTTAACTAATTAGCTCTTGTCAAATATTTAGATCTGTAACAGAAAAACAGGAAGAAAGCAGAGCTGGAAAACACAGAAAACAATTATTTGTGCAATTCTGAAGGAGCTAATGGTAAAAAACAAAGAAGGCACAGTTCTCTGTTAGAAATGAAGGAAGAAATTCAAAAGTACAGGCTTTACATCAATGGAAATTTTAAGACTGAGATTATTTGAAAGTGAAGTTAATGCAGAACATTCTGATGGCCAGATTTATGCAGCTCAGTGTTGTTTATAATAGTCCTTTTTGGCTTTATAATGTATTGATTTTTTTTCATTATTTGTTGCTAATAAACGAAGATAATCTTTCTGGGGTTTAATATTCTTAAAAGACAAAACAAAATACAGGAGAATCCCTACATTACATGGAGATCAAAACTGAATGAAGTGATTGTGGTAGAGAAAGTTATTTTCAAACTTTATAGCATGACACAAGTGAGATGGAGTTTTTCAAGCCTTTGATATTGTTGCTAGTTCCAAGTTAAAGGCCAATGAAAATAAAAATTGTCTTTTTTTCCTAGCTTCTTTGTTTAACATGTCTACATTATCTCATTGACATTTTCTATCAGTTGTAACTCAAAACTACTCCTGAATTGTTAATGACATCAGTAAAGATAGCTGTGTATTTACTATTTGTTCTAATTATGAATGGCTCTCCTCTCTTTCAAATAATTTCATCTGTCCCACAGTAAAACTGGAAACTATTTCTCACTTGCAATGACTTGTAAAGTTGACTACTATCTATAATTTTCAAATGAATTAACATAAAGATGCCCTCTGGAGAGTTATATTCTGTGATTTCCAAGAGAAAAATAACTGAACCTCATGAGTAACAGCATAGCATTAGCACTTGTTCACCTGGGGAAACATCAACCAGGACTTCAAATGAAGAGGAACCAAAGCTACAATTCCATTTTTCCAGTTGCAAAGAAAGCTCAAGCAGATCTTAGTCACGTAGTCTTCTAAATCCAGCGTAACAGAACCTGAAAATACTTCATTGTATGAAGAACATGGATCCTTCAGGCACTAAAAGGAGAGCGTGACAGGTTGTATCAAACCTGTCAGTTATTTGTCCTGAATTTTACTTCAGGATCCTCGCTTTTGCACATTCACACAGGGAAATTACTAAGAAAACAATCCTATCTTATTACACAAATGCCATTTACTACACTGAAAGTACAAGGTACTCTATGAACACTTGGTTTTAAAAATAAAGACTGCTTTGCTATAAGGTGATTCCAAATGTAACCATTGAAAGGGAAGGAAATGCCAAGTTATAAGACTTCAAAAATAAGGTTTTTTTTTTTTAAAAAACCTTGCATAATTGACCCTCATATGCATTGGATTTTGACAAAACCAAAACAATCGCTGTCTCTTGTAATCAAGTTTAATGATAAGCAGAATCTGAGTGTGATGTGCTGAAGAGTATTTGCAAAAACCAACTACTCATCAGGACAGGCAAAATGACAAAACACGTGAACTTTGTATGATTAACTAGTAATCTCTTGTAAAAACAGGATGTGTCTATTCTCAGGTGCAGCAATTGCTAGAACTCTATTTAGCAAATTTACAGTAAGTGAAAGAATAAGGATCAGTCACAAATTTTTTGTCAAGTCACTACAAATAGAGAAGTTCACATTTCAGAGGGTAACAGGATGTTATTACACAAGTTAACACTATTAAATGCAATTAACATTGCAAGGTCTCTTATACCTCCTCAGATTCTTCAGTTAAGTATGTCTCCAAATAGCTGGCTTTGCAATAAGCTCTTAGCATACTGGTGCAGATCCCCTGCTTTCTGATAAAGAAGTTATTCTGTGATTTTGATAGAAAACATTTTTCATGTTGTGCTAAAAGCAATAAACCTATTCTCTGCCAAAGGAAAAATAAATGAATACAATCTTTGTCACCATGTTTCTGAAATTAAAAGTGTAAATTTGAATAAAAACATGACTGAAGAGATGTGACGAGAATGGTTACCTGCTCCCACTGGAAACATTTTTTAAGTACTTGCTGAGCATTTAAATACGGCCTAATGGTTCAAACAGAAATATATAGGGAAGTTGCACGAAACAGTACAAAATGGCTGTCATCCTATAGCGCTTCCTCTTTCTCCCTTCTCATGTAGGCATCAGTCAGACTGAACATTTTTTTGTTTCCAACTGAACAATGACAACGCTAATCTTAAGAAAGAGCCCTGCTTCAAGTCAACTTTTCCTATGGAAATGTTTCAATCTGTTTACAAGAATTCAGAAGAATTATACTTTCAATGGACTGGCTGGAAAACATCTGTCCACCCACATATTTCTGATTCATGTCTAGAATCCAACACTGTCATTTCAGACAGAGGCTAGGAAAAAAAGCTAGATTTATATCAAAGATAAAACAGAACATGGCCAACAGGATCACTTTTGTCATCAGTGAAAAGACAGTAACTGACTATCTGCTCCATCAAGATAGTGCAGTACAAAAAGCACTAAGACCATTCTAACAAGAACAGAGTCCTACACAGATTAGGCAATTGAAATGGAAATAGGCAGAGGTATCAAGATTTTAAAAGAGAAGACATGGTTAGACACAGGGAAACATGACCTCTTTACTACTTAAGTTTCCTGAAAACAGGAAGAAGTTACAGCAATGCCAGTAGGTTGGGGGAGACTATCCTTCCCCTTTGCTGAGCACTGGTGTGGCCACACCTTGGAGTGCTGTGTCCAGTTCTGGGTTCTCCATTGCAAGAGACATATGGATGTACTGCAGAATCCAGTAAAGGACCACAAAGACAATGAAGGGTCTGGAGCATCTCTCCCGTGGGGAAAGACTGAGAGAGCTGGGACTGTTCAGCCTGGAGAAAAGAAGGCTCAGGGAGGATCTTATCAATAGATAGATACAAATATCTGAAATGAGACACACAGAAGACAGAGCTAGGCTCTTTCCAGTGGTGTCCACTGACACTGTGACCAAGCACTGGCATAGGTTGCCCACAGAGATGGAGTCTGTCACCTGGGGGATATTAGAAAGCTGTCTGGATGTGGTCCTGGGCAACCAGCTCTAGGTAGCGCTGCTTGAGCTGCAGGGTTGGACAGGTTGACCTCTGGAGGTCCATTCCAACCTCAGCCATTTTGTGATCCTGTGAATGGATCAAACTCCCAAGACCCAAGGACAGTACTAAATACAACATCAAGATACTCAATCACTTCCTCCAAGTTCAAGCACCACTTCCTCCAAGCTGAAGATTGGTGCATCCTGAAGAGTAAGAAATCCAGCAAAGGAGGCAGGAGACCTGCATGGATGAACAAAGAGCTTCTGGAAAAACTCAAAGGAAAGAAGGAAGTTTACAGAATGTAGAAAAAGGGACTGGCCACTTGGGAGGAATATAGGATTGCTGTCAGAGTATGTAGTCATGCAATGAGGGAGGCTATGGCCCACTTGGAATTAAATCTGACAAAGGATGTGGAGTTGGGTGGAGAGGAACCAAATTAAATTCAACAAGGGCAAGTGTAGGGCCTGCACCTAGGGAGGAATTAACCTCAAGCACTGGCTCAGGTTAGGGGCTGACCTACTCAGAAGCAGCACTGCAGAGAAGGAGCTGAGAGTCCTGCTGGACAACAAGCTCTCCATGAGCCAGCATTGTGCCCTCATGGCCAAGAAGGCCAATGGTACCTGGGGTGCATTAAGAAGAGCACGGCCAGCAGGTTGAAGGAAGTTCTCCTCCCCCTCTACTCTGCCCTGGTGAGGCCACATCTGGAGTGCTGTGTCCAGTTCTGGGCTCTCCAGTTCAACAAAGACAGGGAACTACCGGAGAGTCCAGTGGAGGGCTACAAAGATGATTTGGGGACTGGAGCATCTCTCGTGCGAGGACAGGCTGAGTGAGCTGGGTCTGGTTAGCCTGGAGAAGACTGAGAGGGGATCTCATCAATGCTTATAAATATCTAAAAGGCGAGTGTCAAGAGAATGGGTCCAGGCTCTTTTCAGTGGTGCCCATTGACAGGACAAGGAGCGATGCACACACACTGGAACACAGGAGGTTCCATCTCAACATGAGAAAAAACTTCTTCACTGTGAAGGTGGCAGAGCACCGGAAGAGGTTGCCCAGAGANGGCAAGTGTAGGGCCTGCACCTAGGGAGGAATTAACCTCAAGCACTGGCTCAGGTTAGGGGCTGACCTACTCAGAAGCAGCACTGCAGAGAAGGAGCTGAGAGTCCTGCTGGACAACAAGCTCTCCATGAGCCAGCATTGTGCCCTCATGGCCAAGAAGGCCAATGGTATCCTGGGGTGCAGTAAGAAGAGTGTGGCCGGCAGGTCGAGGGAGGTTCTCCTGCCCCTCTGCTCTGCCCTGGTGAGGCCACANGCACGGCCAGCAGGTTGAAGGAAGTTCTCCTCCCCCTCTACTCTGCCCTGGTGAGGCCACATCTGGAGTGCTGTGTCCAGTTCTGGGCTCTCCAGTTCAACAAAGACAGGGAACTACCGGAGAGTCCAGTGGAGGGCTACAAAGATGATTTGGGGACTGGAGCATCTCTCGTGCGAGGACAGGCTGAGTGAGCTGGGTCTGGTTAGCCTGGAGAAGACTGAGAGGGGATCTCATCAATGCTTATAAATATCTAAAAGGCGAGTGTCAAGAGAATGGGTCCAGGCTCTTTTCAGTGGTGCCCATTGACAGGACAAGGAGCGATGCACACACACTGGAACACAGGAGGTTCCATCTCAACATGAGAAAAAACTTCTTCACTGTGAAGGTGGCAGAGCACCGGAAGAGGTTGCCCAGAGAGATTGTGCAGTCTCCTCTGGAGATACTCAAAACCCGCCTGGACAAAATCCTGTGCAACCTGCTGTAGGTGATCCTGCTTTAGCAAAGGGGTTGGACGAGATTATCTCCAGATAGTCCCTTTCAACTCCTACCATTCTGTGATCCCTTAGGTTTTTGGTCCGTGAAACTGAAATCTTTTAAAATTAGCACTGAAATTAACATTAACTTATTTGTCTTCTCAATGGAACAGAGTTCAAATACTCGTGTAGTTAGCTATATTGTCTCATTGAAGGAACAACACAAAACCTCCTACACCTGAATTCAATAATAAGGGCATTGAGTGTTTGCATATTTACCTAAGGAAATTTATCTAAAAACATAATAGATGCTAAAACAATTACACACCATTTCTGTAAAAGCCACTAAACAAAATTATCGTATGATGCAGGTATTTACAAAATAAAGAATTAGAACTGCAATGCAGTTAGAACAGATAAGGAAGTAAGTGTAAGCAAAACATAACTAAGTATTCAAAACACCATGCACATTATGAAATAGCCACAACTACCACTTTTAACTGGTTTTAGCCCTTTCTGAGCATTTCACTTACTAATACAAGGTGAAGGTGTTACTGATTGACAACACAATGAATTAAAGTAAGATGTCACAGAACTACCTTATCAATGTCTCTCTGTGTTGCTCCTTCCTTCTTCAAACGTTCCTGTTCAACACACTTTGCATTGTAGTTTTCCTTTGATTTCTGTAAGGCTTGAGTGATACTTTGAATATTTTGCACTGCTTCCAATGTTCCTGAAACATCTTCTTTAGTCTGCCAAATATCACATAGTTGTCAAAACCCAACCATTTTAATTTTAATGTTAACAAGTCATTGGACACACACAAGAAAAAAATTAATAACCTTTTTATAAGCTTTGATTTGTTCATCTCCATACTTGTGAACTTCTTTTATTAGCTCTTGTAATCTCCGCACAAGATCCAAGTGACAGCTTGCTAGTTTTTCTGTTGAGGTTTTGAAAACATCCCAAACTGGTGCAAATGTCCTAGATTGAGGAAAATAATATGTAATGTACATCTGGATTTTTTCCTTTTACTTGGATATGTTATGTTACATTAATAGTGCTAATGTATAACTGATAAGTTCACAGAAGTTCTGTTCTGTTTCTAAAACTGAAACAAACAAAAAACCCAACAACTGCTATAAATTCTTACTAAATGTTTCAAATGTACTTTGAATTCTATCTACTAATTTTTCCATGTTTTACCTGTATTGACTCTAATGAGTAAAACACAAAGTTCACTTAATCCTCTCTATCATCAGCACACAGTAATGACAAGTGATATTCCTAAAGATGATGCAAGAGCAGCTCAAAATAATTTAACATGTATACTTGAACAGTATAAACAAATCAGAAATTACTTGGTTAGTTAAGTTTCTAGTTGTCTTACATCATTACAGCCACAAGATGCAGGAAAAATATTGGCAAAGATGGTCTGCCACTAAAAGGGATTTACTGATTAACAGATTAACTGTATGGCAAAGGAGGGTGGGGGACAGGTCATTTCTCAGATTCAGATTTCTATATTGAATGGACTTCTGCAGCTATTCTAACATTAAATTCTTACCTCAGTTTCCTGATTAATGCTGCTGAAAAGTCAATACTATACATAGCCTTTAAAGCACTAATGTTCAAACTAATATGCAGATACACAACCTTTGAAGAACAGGAAGAACTGGGATCTAATTATCTGCCGAGGAAAGCTCCCCATATTTCTAGCTGTGATCACTCCCAATAAAAAAAAAATAGCCTCATTTAAGAAGTCTGAGTTGTTGCCATAATGTTTCTAATGAAAAAACACCCATTAATCATTCCAGTTTTAAAAAACATACCCCATGTACAAAATTTTAATTAAACTATGGAATGGTTAATTAATAAACCATGGAATAAAGTCTCACTCTTAACGTCTCTGAGGACAGAAATAACACTCCAGAAAGCAGAGATAACAGAAATAAATAAATTTACTGCCACATTTGTGGACCATATGTTCTCTCTTCAGAATAATTACCACAGGCTTGGGAGCACATCCTTTATTATGTCTGAAAAGACACAACCTTAAATGCAGAGGAACAGACAGTCCCTCTGTGTTTGGGTTTGTTTGTTTATTTTTAAACTGTCAATAAGGAACTGTACTGTCTTTTGTTTTTGTCATAGCTGCATGATATTGTGCATGGTTGCTGAAGAATTATCATTTTAAAGGTGGCAAAGGTGGTGTTGAAGGTGGTACCTTCAACACCATCAATAAAATATTCAGAATCAACTTGACTCTTAACATGTATGCAGTTAATTATTTCTCTCTTAGGTACACTTACTTACCCGAGTTGTGTGTAATTGCTTGCTGATTTGGCTAGTTTTGTCATTGACCTTGAATATGCTTCCTCTATTGTAGCTCTGTCAAAGAAAGCCATCAAAAGCATAATCAACATTTTGAAGATATTTGAAAAAAGACAAACAAACATTCTAAAGGTGCAAAACAGAGGACTTTTTACTTTAGCTGAAAATGACTCCATTTTAATGACTCCTCAATAACTATATTTAAAAAAAATCACAGAAGTATATTAAAAAAAAATAAATCTAAGAACTCTGTGACAGTATGTTGCAGGGAACAGAAATAAAACCTAGGAACTCAAAACTTGAAAGACAATTCCTTCTTTCCTACACTGTCTGCTGTTCCCCTCTACCTTTGTTCGGATTGTTACTAAAGAATGTTAAAGTGACATACAATCACCAGCCTAACACTGTCTAAACAGAGATTTACGGAGCAACAAAATCAAATGTATTTGTAAGGAAAACATTAAAATAAGCAAACAGAATGCTTACTGACCAATCACATTAAATAAAATTGGGTCTTATCTAGTCTTTTTGTAGGGGGTTTTTGGTCTTGGGTGGTTTTCTGTTTTCTGCTTGTGAAGTTCTTTGCATATTGATATTTGAGTTTGGAAAACAGTAAAACCACATGCAATGAAAAGTATTGTATTCTACTGTTTACACTAATTTTTAAAGAAGGTTGTCTCAATACATTCTGATTTATTTCAGATAACCTCTTCCCTATGTAAAGTTTCAGTGTATTTTCCTGCAGTGAAATCCACAATTATACTTGTGTTTTGGAGATTCAAAATACAAGAGTCTGTAGATTTCCTCCTTAGAGCCTCTGCTGGGGCAATTGCTATGGAATAGCCACACACAATATATCACAGCAGTGACGCCCTGCAAGTGCTTCCCCCAACAATACTCTTGTTACTAAGGTAAAGATACACACTATTTTAATTTTCCATCCTGAATCAATATTCAATATGTAGTGTCAACTTAGATTTAGAAGCATACTGGGTTTGAGTAAATACTGTAATTGTCTCTTCTTGAAAATGCAAAGGCTTGAAGCAATTTCTTTGCTGCTGTGCAATATCTTTATTCGGGGCAAAATAGAAAAAAAGGGAGATGAATTGAACCCCTCTCTCAAGTTATACCATGACTATAACCACTTATTGCTGATGCAGAGGTTTTTATTTCTGCTTCACAGCAATGCTTTCCAAGCAAAAAAAAATCCTTACGAAAATATGAAACAAAGTAGCAGTAGTCACCTGAAACAGAGGGACATGTATTTAAACCTACTGAACTTCCAAAATAACTATCCAGTCAATTGGACAAGCAATTTGGAGACAGGGATTAAACTGTAAAATGCAGGAACTCAATTACATTTTAAATCTCACCTACAAACAACTGTGAAGTTATTCACCATAAAAAAAAATCAAATAACTTCATCCTCCTTCCACATATGTAAGTAGTTTTGATGACACGAAAAAGTTTAAGTTTCCAAGGTTTGGAATTCTTGCTTGCTGCACAGCAATAAGCACATATGCACAGAAACCAAGAAAAAACACTGATATTTTGTTAATTACCATAATGAACAATGTATTTTGTTAAATTATCAATAGCTTCTATAAAAGTTTTCTAGATTTGATAGCTCAGTGCCATTTTTCTGAAAAACAAAAGAAAAACAAAAAAACCCCCAACAACCTCCTCCCCCCCCAAAAAAAACCCCAAACCAACAAACAAAAAAAACACCACAAAAAAACCAAACCAACCAACCAACCACATCCAACAAAAAACCCCACCAAACCACAAGACCAAAATCCACACATCTCTCTCCTTTGGAGCAATTTACAGCCTATTTACCTGACCAATCTCCACAAAACTGGAGTTCTGTAATTTACATTACATTATCAATATACAGCAGTTACAAACGCTAACAACTGAAATATGCTATTACTTGACCAGTTGGGCATGTGTATCTACATTTGTCCTATCAACTCCCTTCCCAGAGCAGTCTGATGTACTGGTAATACAGTTATGAATGCCTTAGTAAATTATTTTTCACTCATTTGAAAAATCTGTCTTTGCTTGAGATCTGTTAAACATTTAAAAGTTAAATGGGAATATATATATTGCCACTTTCTTCTGATCAAGTAGATTATTTTTATGTCCTTTACAGGCAAGCGATGCAGAGCAGCATTTGAAAGAGTTCTGGAGAAAAGCCAACACAACACTTACCCAGTTCCTAGCTAAGCATAGTGGTTTATTCTATGCAAACAGTTTAGGTATTAAATACACACAAACATAAGACAGTTCACCTACAAAATCTTCCCAGTATTTAAAAACCCCAAAATCTGCGGGGGCAGCCCAACCTTCTCATATATTCTCACTTCTTTAAAAAAAAATTTCTACATGCTTTATCAAGAACAGAAAAGATATATAGATATCAACAGATAGATGGATAGCCTGCCCCACATGAGATTTAACAATATGGAGCAGATTGCCTAGCACAAAACTCACTCTTTCAGATTACCTATTTCTGAACCACAGATCCAAATGTCTCTCAGTTCTTTCAGTACCAGACCATTAACAAATACTCAAAAACAAAAATGAGAAAATGAAACAAGTGTTGAAAATTGAATTGATACTGACTAACTGAACACAGCCAAAGAGGAAAATTTCTTCTCCTTCTAGAGATATCCAGTTGGAACAGCAGATATACTATAGGAATATCATTACAAATGAACACATTTTAAACATTTTTGTTAGTTTGGGTTTAGTTTCCCCACCCACGCCTCCGCGGGCAAACAACTTTGCAATTTCAGAAGGTTCTTAGATAAGTTTTGAAAGAAAAACCTTAAAAAAAACCACCTTAAGCTGACTATAATAAAAAAGAATGTTTTCCCACATCCTATAACTTTTTTATTTTTTCATTACTATTTCTAAGGCTGGAGAAAAGGGAACAATAGACTCTTCCTAGAGGCTGCACAAAACATAAGTACTTTTGAACAGCACAAGCAACAGACTGGTTTCATACAGACATGTGTCCTTTGTGTCCTAATCTGTCTGTACATCCAAATACACTCAAACATCCTTCCTGTCTTTTAAATCACTCCAGCAATCCTGACTAACCTTGTGACTAGTGTCAAACAGGTTAAGTCCTCTAACTTGTTAGAAGTATTACCACCAACTCAGATCTGTCTCCACTACTCTGTGGAGGAAGGAGGTGAACAGATAATTGTGTGCAACATCTCTTAATTTCTTTGCAATAAGCAAAGATGCAAAATAGAACATAGTCAAGACAATTGGACTGTTGTAAAATACTTTTGAAGTACTGTCCAATCCAATTACTTCTGAGATGAGGAATTTGACCCATGTGAATAAATGTGTCCTACTGAACCATATTTATTTCCAGGGAAATTGAGTGACATCCCACAGTAACTTCACAATGGTAGTGAGGGGCTTCACTGCCTAGATATGGATATTTGTAAATGTGTTTACTAAAGTGAAGATATGAAATAATTTAAGGTGTATCTATTTCTTTGAAACTACAAACTCTACACCACAAACTACCACTAGCTTAGACTGATATTGATCAGTGACGCATCCCTCACTTGAAAAGTAACACCCATTTGGCATTCAACTACTTTATTTTATTGGAAGCCTGGCACACCGAGATGCGTCAATAAAGCAGAACTGAAGAAACCAAATTGGAACAGATAGGATAACAGATTTAATATCCTGATGGGAGGTCACTGGAAAGGACTGAACTTACTGCTGCTGACCTGCATCACCGACAGATGTTTTCCAATCCCAGGGCAAGTTGCTCTTAAGGAACTATACTGAAGCCTTGTCAAATAAACTAAACTGCAGCATTAAGATTCTAGTGAATCTTGGTGTGCTAATGAGAAAATTTTCATGTATTTTACCTAAAATGCTATAAGATGGCTGCATATCACTTTGGCACATCCTGATCCATGCATAAGACCAGAAAATACATTTCTTGATCTCTCATTGAGGATAAAGTGCCCATGCGGATCCTCATGTATTGCTACATGGTCATTAATCTTCAGTCTTAGATGTTATTTAAAGTTGTTTAACTGGGGAAAAAAAAAAGTCTCCTTCTTAACAAATCACTAAAATTAATTAGCAGAAACTTGAGCTGAAGCATTTTTAATATATGGAGAAAGGTTCAATTATTTTATTTATTGATTGCAAAGGTACATCTCATTTAAAATTTAATCTGAAGGAGCTGATAGAGTGAAAAAAACCCTAGAATGCCACATTCTTTTTACTAGAAATTTTATGCAGAATTAACTGTCAAGTTTTATTTATGTCACTATAATAAAGCAAAGAATCCGAGCCAGATGTAGCATCAAGTTATTTTCACTCATTTGCATAAGTCCTTTCACCTTAGGAACAGTGTGAATAAGATGGAGCATGCCTGCAGAGTACAATATAGGGGAGATAAGAAGCAGGGTGAGTGAGAGAGTTTCTGATCTAAATATGGAGGTAAATCAAAATGCAATGGATGTAAAACAATAAAATTAAATGTGTCCAGGTGATGTACAGCCTAGGTCTATGACTTAGTGCTACAAAAAGAGAATGATTCCAAGAATTAAAGCAGGTTTCAAAGGAAAGATCCAAGCACTCACAAAGATAACACAAGGCAAACATTTCTAACAGTCAATATTAAAAGTGCAAGCTTGTGAAGTCCAAAGTATTTCATACTAAACATGTACGGTGTGATATTCCCTCCACTCAGTTCAAAGCAGGATTTCACTGGAACCCTGTCTGGCTTCATAATGTGTTCTCTGGAACCAGGAAGTCTTGAAATGCAAGATTCCTTGGTTTGTGTACGCCTTTCAACAAGAGACTGCCCATCACACACGGACACTGGAACTCATCCATTTGTACTCAGTGGAAATACATTTGTCATTTTCTCCAATTCACTTTGAAACTATGCAAACATCAGTGCAACTGAGTACCTGCTAGATTTGTAGTGGTTACATTTGGTGGAAATTAAAAAAAAAAATTTCTTTGTTGCGATCTATTTGAGGCCAAACCTGAAATTTTGATGAAAAAGTCCAGAAAATAAAGGCTGTTTTTTTGGACAGCTTACTGCAAGAAATCTTCACTAAAACAGGTCCTCAGTCTCTTTCAAGTTTTTCTTATGTGTCATCTGGTGTCAATAACTGAATTAAGGAAAAATTTTTAAGCAGAGATCTAACTAATTTTGTCCAGAATGGAAATTTTTATGGTCAGTGTAGCAGCAGCAGTCATCTTTAATGAAGAAGAACTAAAAACAGCACTAGGTCATTGGTTTTGGAAGTTGTCACATCTGCAGATTTCAGTTCTGTCCCTTCCATCCAATAGAGAAGGACCTGTGTTATTTTCTGCATATTATTTTCTTGTCCCTACATATTGCTCCCTTTTCTTTAACAAGCCTAGTTTCTCAACATCTTAATCTGAAAGTGTATTTTTTTTAATATCATAGTAGCAGTAGCTATCACCCTTGTTGTACATCTACAGTCAAAAACTTTGTAAGACTGATAACTTCTGCTACTTTAAATTATTGTTTTTTCTTCCAAACACAACAAAATCACATGACAGTGATTAAATAAACTGCTGCACACCTAATGTAACACTTCAGGTTTTTACTCTTGTTTTTTAATGGAAACTTGAAAAATTAGAAGCTTGTTATTAATTGATGCTTAAGAGTTGCTATTCAGTTCTAAGTGAATGTAATGAACCTACACATTCTTGTGGGATATAAGAGATATTTTAAGATGCTCTTTGATTTTAATAGTAATATGCAAAATATGTAAAATATAATAATAAAGTTAAATAAACCCCACAAACAGTATATTAAAGAGCCAGGATTACCAAGGATGAATACTTACCTTTCTCTTATAAAGTCTGCTAAGTCTTTTGTTGACAAGTGTCCGTGTTTCATGTTGTGATAGAGAACATCAAAGCCATTGTTCCTTTCTCCCTAAAGATTAATAAAAAGAAAATAAAACTATGAAAACACAACATGCTAAAGCAATTACAAAACAAAGTACTGAATCTCTGCATTTTAATAACTGATGAAGTTTCATGAAGTGAATGATTTCTAATGCTTCAGCTTTTTACCAATTGCTACCAGTTCCCTTCAATCTCCTGTAAGTACATCAAACTAAAGTCACCTCAGGAGCTACTACTACCCTTCAAATGACAACTCGTCTATTACCTATTTCTAAGCTATATTCAAAGCAATTTCTTTCCTAGATTTCTACAGGCCTTCTATTCTTTCACTTCCCATCTTATTAAACTTAGCCTTAATATTGTACTCTTTCTCTTCATTCTCTCATATCTTTAATTAGTTTCTATGAACTAAAGTTCAAAGGTTGGGATCACTGGATATCCTGCCTCCCGAGTTCTTCACACTTCATGTACCTTCTATTTTTTGTAAAATTGGTAAAAACAAAAAACAAACAAACAAAAAAATCACTAATCTTTTCCTTCTCGCAGGTAGCTTCCCTTTGTCTATTCTTAACTTTAGTCTTAGAACACTTTCCAGTAAGGCATGCTCTCACCATTAAAACTGAGACACTGCCCTAAGAACTGATTAATAAACTCAGCCAGCTTATCACCTCTAGCACTATGGTAAACTTCCTCTGGACAGGAGAAAGCAACAATAGAAATGAAAGGAAGGCGAGACAAGGCATGGCATAATAGNNNNCGAGACAAGGCATGGCATAATAGCACTGTCAAACTATCCATTCCCCCCTCCCTTCCAAAAGCCTCAGATCCATAACACTGCTGCTACAAAAGACACAGAAGCATGACCTCAGGAAGACTGCATGCATGTTCAGAGTGGAAGGGAAAGAAGGATAGGAAGCAGAATCCTGGACTTTTCACAACAGCACCTCTACACTTCCAGTGAGAGGAGCCTGAGCATTTGGTCATACACCCCTCCAAACACTTTTGTCCTTTTTATTCCGGAAAAATTTATTTGTGCAGCCATAAGGTGCAACTGCTTGGGGAAATTATACAGCTGACAAACAAAGCTGGCAAATAAAAAGATCAGTGATCTAGATCACTATGAGGACACAAACAGCTGCACTGCTCAGCAGAAGAGGTAAGAAAAAGGTGAAGAAGGTAGGCAGGGATCCGCCAGCTTAAGAAAGTGGAAGCAGCTATGGGTGGATAGAAGAACTTCGCAGCAGCCACAGTAGTAGGCCCACTTCTGTGAAGTGTTAACTGCACTAGATAATACATCTGTCTTACCAATAATACAGTAAGTTACCTTAAAGGGCACCATGCATAGACACGTAAATTTACCAATAACAGATGACTGAAGGCAATTTGATTCAGATTACTAGCCAGGATTATTTGCTTTACTTCTTCAAGCATTAGGAAAAACAAAAGGAAAGAAAAAAAACACCTATAAAAATCACAGTTCCTAAAGTTGCACTATGTTTTAACCTTAAAAAGTTCATGAAAATGCAGATCAGTTTAGCATAAGTGCAATTACAGAAAGTTCTGAAAAAAGTACAAGCAGAACTAAATTGAATATGTGAAAATACAGCAAACTCTAAAAGGACTATCTACAGCGCAAGGCTTTTATAAGTTTGAAAAATAAAAGAAGGATAAGAACACCAGTTAGGAAGAAGTGTGATGTATTTTTGTAAATGTTATCTTACTCTTTCAAGTACCAGTCTAAACAGTTTCACTCCCCTTTCATTCCTATCTAACCATTTTTCCTTGTAGTTTGAAGCCCACGATAATTTTGAATATTGGTGCACTAATAAGTAGCTTATTAACTTTCTGTATTTACTCAATAAAAACCCTGAATGTCACCACATTACATAAACACCAGAACAGCTCTATAACTAAGACCTCACCAATGTTTTGAATTAGAAAACAAAATAAAATTCTTATTTAACTACTCCAAAGTTGCTACTGCACCAAAATTTGGAGATAAACATTTAACAAATAAGCATTAGGCATTTCTCCAAGAAAAAATAATAAAATTATCCTTTATAAGATGTTCTTTCCCTTTGCCTTACGGTGTTTCTTCTACCTAAACCACATTGATGAAAATGTGCTGAACGCAGACTGCTCCTGAACTTTTAAAAGAAACTTTTCATAATGGGAGCTTTAATGGGGACTTTCCCATACCAGAGCTCCTGCCACTTTAGAAATACAGGAAGGTTAGCATAGCCATGACCCAGCCTCTGGCTGCAGCCTTCCTGATGGCCAGTAATCTATCAGAAATGTAACTTTGCAAACCTTTGGAGAATGGAATGAGCCAGAGCAACCCATTCCCATCATTGTCTTGTTCTCTAACTGTAACTGAAGGTTACTGCAAAGGAACCAATTTTTCCACTTAAGTGAAGTTTTCTAATCCGTCCTACTCTTGTTCCTGACTTCACATTGAATAGCAGAAACCACAACAGAGAAACAGAACAGATACTTTCCTTATTAAAAAAGCCTCCTGAAAGCCACATCTTTTATACATTATCAATAATTATCAGAGGCTAAGAGGTTTTGTGAAAAATACATTAAGGTTCAAACAAAGTAACAAGTCCAAAGCAGACTCCTAGATTTGAGGGCCTATGTGGTTTAAGCTTGGCACAAGTAAATGACATGATTTCACTTGTAAATATAATGCCAAGTGTAGCCTATCTTACCAATATCAGGTTTTACCTATAAGCACTAACACCTAGACTTCAAAACTGTTCAATTATTTACATGATCAAGAATTCCAATGATTAACCTGATGACAATACTATAAATTACATTAACTTTTACTCATGTCTGGAGACATATGCGTACCTATGTCTAAGTATAGTATCTCAGTGCAGAGAGCAGACATTTGTCTGCTTAGGAAAAGCTCTACAACCCATTCCACAACTCCTTCATTCAGCAGTTATTTTCATGAAGAGTAGCTCAAATAATTCACATAATGAGCATCAGCGTTTAGGATAAAGACAGAGATGTATGCTGTGGCTAGGAGGAAAAGTAGTTCAATTCACAAAGTATGTATCCTCTTACACGTGCATATGCCATCAACGCTGTTTATTTGTGTTTTGGTTGTTTTTCCTCAACACCACCCCTCCCCACACACATTGTATAAAATTCTGTACATAGAAATGGTGTGTCTAGCCAAATTTTCGTCATTAAGTGTTTTTACCTGCTCCTTCCTGCTGGCAACAGTAATAGCTGAGATCACTTAAAGCCCTGTACTTAAAAATAAATAAATGCAGCACATAGCACAAGGAACTGATGAGACCTTCCACTCCCTTTCAGAAGCAATTACCATTCACTGCTATGACTGACAGACAGTGAAGTCAGATGCAGATTCTTCTAGAAGTTGCATCTTGGAGAATGAGGAACTTCTGTTGTTACATAACATCAAGTTCTACACAACAGACTTCCAGATCAGTTTGAAAGACCATTCTGAATGTCATTTCACAGGTAAAACACCATCTATTGAGGATGATCCCATCATTACTCAACACAAACCAACTGTAAAACTGTGCACAAGAAAAAAAATTAAAAAAAAATCTAAGTGGTCCCCCCTCCACATAGGCTCCATTTAATTCCTTTATAAAGTTCATCAGGAGTTTTCTCTTTCTCTCCTAGAGCTAGGAAAACTGTCTCTTCAGAAGCTGGTGTTCTTGTTGAGGTTTCCCATTTTACACTGCCATAAGAGAGCTCTTTTGTGTATATAGTATAGAGGTATCCTGACAGTAAGCCATAAGAGGAAACAAGACGTCAAATACAAGTAAACAGTTCACTTAAATAACTCTACAATGGGGCATTACCGACTAACTTTGCATACAAGATAAATGAAGTCATGGAAAGTAAGGGCAGACAGTCCTTCCATTTCCCTTCACCAAGAACTAAATGCAATAATTTTCTCATGGAAATGAAAGTAACCCTGTCAGCAAATGTGAAGTCAGAATTCAGCATTTCCATGACTTGTGCATAACAGGAAACAGATTACAGGAACTCTGTTTTACTGAGCTACTTAACAGACTTTGAAAATTTTTAAGACTGAGTTTGTTTGTTGCATATAAAGATGATTCTAAATTTAAAACCCACATTTGGTAAAGTAGCCAGAAATTTCTGGGCAATCTGCAGCAGTATTTATTTCCTACATTCCTAATCAAATTGTGTGAGTGCAAGCTCTGTATACTTCGGGCTAAAACTGTTCAACATTGACGTGGTTTAGGCCC
>VXBL01000614.1:0-18091 GCA_013400195.1 Aramus guarauna
CAGCAGGACTAGGGAAGTGATCAGTGCCCTGTAGTCGGCGCTGGTGAGGCTGCACCTCAAATACTGTGTTCAGTTTTGGGCCCCTCACTACAAGAAAGACATTGAAGTGCTGGAGCGTGTCCAAAGAAGGGCAACAAAGCTGGTGAAGGGTCTGGAGAACAAGTCAGCAGTGGCTGAGGGAGCTGGAGTTGTTTACTCTGGAGAAGAGGAGGCTGAGGGGAGACCTTCTTGCTCTCTACAGCTACCTGAAAGGAGGCTGTAGTGTGGTGGGTGTTGGTCTCTTCTCCCAAGTAACAAGCAATAGGATGAGGGAAAACAGCCTCAGGTTATGCCAGGGGAGGTTTAGATTGGATGTGAGGAAAAATGTCTTCACTGAAAGTGTTGTCAAGCATTGGAACAGGCTGCCCAGGGTAGGGAATTGTTTTGTATGGGTGAAATGTGAAATTCTGAATGCTCAAGTAATTTAAATATCAAAAAGGTAACAAATTGAAAAAGCAATCACAGTGTCACAGATTCAATAATTTACATAAGGAGTGGAGGAAGATCAGGAA
The DNA here is from genome assembly GCA_013400195.1 of Aramus guarauna. Classification (NCBI taxonomy): domain Eukaryota; kingdom Metazoa; phylum Chordata; class Aves; order Gruiformes; family Aramidae; genus Aramus; species Aramus guarauna. The sequence continues at coordinate 552 of VXBL01000614.1, forward strand.
AATATTTTAGAGAAGTACATTTGGTTCTAAGATTAGAGCAAATTTTTGCAATTATATGTAACTGCAAGGAATTCCTCTTAGAGATCTTAGCCCGAGGCAAAGCGCTTTGAGGAATATAGTAAAAAAACAGCAATGTGCCTCTTTAAATGGTGAAAGACAGTTGAGCATTTTCATTTGCCTATAATGACCTACATAACTGAAAGTTAGAGAACCACCTGCCTATGAACTTTCACTGTCTGTTAGCCCAGTGATCATCTGAACATGAGATGTAGTGACACCTACGTGACACATTGCATAATAGTGTTTTTGAGAGTACTTTGACTTTATTTTTATATCTAATAATTTCTGTTTGAACATTGCTGTGATGACTGCACCTTAGTTTACTGAGCACCAATAGAGCACTTGGTTACAGGCTGAGCCACAGCTCATTGGAAATCAATGTTTTTCTTTCCCTTCCCTTTAAAAAGCTTTTGGTCAGACTATTCCTTTGCATGCAGCACAGAAAATAATTGTGGTGTGTTTCTTCTGAGTGCTCAAAAAGAGTTGACTATGGTTGTGTTTAACAGCTTTTTTAATAGTATCATTTCCTTTACATAAATTCTAGCTCAGTGGAGAATATTTGTAGGAAGATGGAAGTTTTCATGGGAGCTAGGATAATCACTAGCCATATCTTCAAACAAATGTTAAGCCTGCTCTGATAAACGGTGGTTGTAAATGTCCTAATAATCTCATAATCTCCAGGATCATATAGTTAAAGAGTAATAAGACAGTGAAATAACATTACAATTTTGGTCCATGTGTCCTCAGTAAATTATGTGAAGGCCTCAGCAGTCATTTTTCTAACCGAAATTTTCCAATCATATATTATGCCTTTGATCACACATAAATGGCATGTGAACAAGTAGCAGTTGTTTGCCATTATAAACCGAATAGCTGAGATTTCATTTTACTCCTGGACATTCATATCTTTTTCCTAGAAATGCTTTCCTGTATTTTACATGGATTTACCTCTTAAGACAAAAAGTGCCTCTCCTTGTATCATACTGCAACACTCATTGCTTCAAAAAACATTTACAGTTTGAAAGACAATGAAAAAAAAAAAGAATGTGAGGCTCTGGCATCCTTCTGTCAGCTACCAAATGAAGAAGAAACAGTTTCCTTCTCAGGGTAATGACAGACTGTAAAATGATGTATTAAGTAATGATGTTCTACCTAATATAACATGTGTTGCTTTTATTTCCTCTGTCATAATATAGGTTTCTAAAGGAAATGGATCTTCTCCCAATACCTTTACACTGTTAACACATTTCTTTCAAATTCAGACAAAATATAGTTGCTATCATGCAAAGGCTGATTTTTGCTGTTATTCCCAATTGATCACTTTATACTCAAATGCAAGGAAGTCATATTCTGTCCCCCTGCTAAAAAGCTAATTAAAAATGTTAGAAATTATTTTTAATTCCCTCTAGGTAAAAAAGTAAAGCAGTGGCTTTACAGTTGAAACTATAATTATTTGAAATCTAACTACCCAATAAAAAGCTGTATGTAGCATACAAATGCTTCTATTCACATCATTTTTTCAGGGACTTTTTTTCCTCAGTACTGTTTCCTCCTTTGCTACACGGTAAATAATGGACCCACTACTAGCATAGTCTGTGCTGAACCCATCCTCTCTGATGCTTTGAACTTTTTTAGCTAAGCATTTTATGCCAGTTCATAACAGCAGCAACACTGTGTTTTGTGTTGATTTAAAATCAATTAAAAATTGATCACAAAATTGCAAGATATAGAAAACCAAGATCCCAGGGTGATGAACCATGGGCCTTTTTGCAGAAATCTTGGGGACCATTAATGTATTGTTGTCAGGTGGGGGAGACTAGAAAGGAAGAAGCTAGCTTCAGGGTTTGTGGAAATGTCTGTCTTTTGGGATGTCTCCACAGCAATAGTTTCCTTAGCCTGAAGATGCCCAGACAAGCTTTAAACATGCTATTTGGCTCTTGTAGCAATCTCTTGTTGGAGACCTAACAAGAGTTCAGCCCATTCTAGTTTACTTTGCTTCTTGACTTTGGTGACAGTTGTATAGATAGACTTATTATTTGTGTGATTAAAGGAATTGGATTGCTGAGAAAAGCTGTTGGTTTTATGCCCTTTAATATAATGTGATCTAGCTGAACATGATGTTACTATGATTTTTTCATGGAGGAGGGCTCTGACGTTCTGTGTAAAGCTTGTGTTACCGAAAAAGTATGGAGCTATAGTCTAGACATCTCAAGGATTTGGTTTGACAGCAGCAAAAAATCAGTTATGCTGTGCTGTGTGGATTACTGACTGGATTTGATCTCAAACTGTATTCAAAGCTAAACCTCCCTAGCATGCAGGGCAGTATTGCCCCTGATACTACAGAGAGATACATGATGGGATAATTTATACCTTGGGTATTGCTCCAGTTATGATCCCATGGCAGAAAAGTTGTAAGGTGACAATGATGGTGACACCTGATTATTGCTACTGATGTAAAGCTTCTCATCATGCTTTATCAGCTGCCCTGGGATCTTCATAAAATAAATAGAAAGGATGGCAGCTTTATTTCAGCAGCATTGCACAATTAAAGCAATTCTATGGTAATTTGTGCACAGATGCTATCAAATATGAGCTTTTTGTTCTATTCCTAATCAATGCAGATATATCAAAACCCCTTATTCTTTCTGTTTGACTTAATTTCACAGTATTTCTGTGACTTCATTCAGTACTTTCTTTGAACTGTTCAGTTAAACTGGAGATCCTAGAGCTTAAAAAGACAGCATGAGTATATTCAGAATGGACATTTTGTCCTTTCTATCCAAAAGTCAGTATTTCATCCAAAAGTAAGATTCAGCAAGACTATGTGTTTTTCAGTATGCATAAGGAAGAACGGGAGAAAGAATTTATTGTTTTCTAATCACTCCTTCAGCTTTGGGCTCTTCAACTCCTGATCAGCTTGTGCGTTTGTGCATGTATGCATGTGTTAGCAGGTTGAAAATAGGTAAAAGAGTTAGGGTCCCACAGTATTCACTTCTTTCTTTCTCAAGACCTTGTTTCTCTGTAAGTAACTGAATCCTCAAACACAGATTCAGATAACTGTTTTAAACTGAAAATTCTTTCTTCTGGACCTGTCTCTACTGTCCAAATGAAAATGTAGCTGGTTAAGTACTGGTTTTTCTCCTTTCTTTTGTTTGTTTAGTTATTAGTTCTACGGAATAAAACAACATTAATTTCCCTATGGGTTCTCCATTGCTACCTTTTTTCTCTGTCCCTGTGGAATATCACTATAGTGTGTATTACTCAAGCTGATAACTGGGACTTTCAGTTGTTACTTCTCTGGTCTATGTAGATCTTCTCATACATCTCCTCTAATCCATGGCCTTTCCTATTAATTTATGCAACTAAAATTCTTGTCTTGGATCCCAATTTATGACTTAGTTGCTGCAAAAGCCTTTCTTCATCCTTGAGAAGAGAAAAAAATACAGTCTTCCTTCATATGCATCTATGCTCAATGTAAATAAAATTTTCTTATCCTATTATTTTCATCATGTCACCTGTCTAGTTTCATTCAGCCCATGACTCTTGCTCTCTGTCATGTCAAATACAAGTATTCTCCTTACTTACACAGCCCTAAAGCTTACCTGTTATCTCTGGTTTTTAGTATAATTTAAGGTAATTTTTATATGTAGTCCAGTATAGATGATGGGCCTCTTTAGTCACACTAATCATCCAAGTTTCTCCAGCTACCCATATTTATCTCTGGCCTTATGCTTAGATTAGATCTTTGTAGCAAATATCCTTCATATGTTGCATCTCTAGATATGAATCAGCCTTGGTGCTTGATTAGGTCTCCAAAACTGCCACAGTAATGTTAACATGAATAATATCATCTGTTGTACAGTGACAGCCAACAGAGAGATCCATGTGTTGACAGTGTGATGTTCTCACAGCAGTTGCTTTCTCAACTTTGCTCAAGACAATGATGCAGTTCATTAGAAAGACTCTCTACAGAACAGCCTATTTGTGTTGAAGGCAGCTATTTTCATTATTTCAGAAACTAACTGGACACATAACATGTAGTCAATCAGTGCCTGTAACTATTCATATGTTAGTTTCTTAGTTTCTGTGGTTTTCTTCAACTGTTGTTTTATATTCAAGAAAAACAGGACCCTGCTGTCAGGCAGCCTGTATCTTCAAGAAGAAGTATGTTTATCTTCTTGGTACATCTGTACAATCCTAAGCACAGCTGGAATGTGACCACATACTTCATTGGCATCTATATAATGTAGTTAGATATTCAACAAAACTGATCTCTGAGAATACCTGCAGAGGCTTCTTGCAGTAACATTATGTGACTTTGTTTCAGTATGGTGTGTTGCATTATATTTATTTTTGGTGAGAGAAAGAGAGGGAAAGATATTGAAAGAGTTGTTCTGAACAAGGTAAGAAGATTCATAGGTAGGGAAGGATAATTAAGTAATTCAGTTTTAGTCCTTCAATGCAAAGGGCACGCTAGCTTTATCTGAGTAGTACAGGCAGAAAGTTTTAAAAGTTTTCATAAAGCCATGTAAAGTTTTAAGTACTTTAAATCTTAGGTTTAGTCATAATTACAGTGTGCTAGCATGGATAAAGAATGACATCAGATCTGCAGATGTTTTCTTTGATTATTAGATTAGCATTGTCTGAAAAATCGGACAATTAAGTAGTTGTTAATGAAATTATCTTGAAAGTCTTTGAATCCTTATTTTAAATCCTTAAAATCACAAGTTCAATAGCATCACTGCATACTGTTATTTAAATTTGTGGAAAATATCTGGAACAAATTATAGTGTTTCAAACAAATTCAGATGCAGGATCTCTGCCTGAAGAGTTCAATCTAAACAGTAGACAAGTTCACAAATTAAAAGAAAATGGGAAGTCTCAGTTTTATGTAAAAAAAAAAAAATAAAAATCAAATCAATAGCTATATAAACAGAAATGGGAAGAGTTCTGAAGAATATTTTGTGAAAGAAGATATTCTGGCTGCAAAGCTCCAACTCTTTGAACAAAGGTTTTTACGCACTATTTCTCGTGCCTAAAGTGTCTTTAGCAATTTGCTGTCTTCTCTTTAGAGCACCTGAGGAAAGTCTGAGCTTTGACTTACCTATTGGTCCCACAAATACTGCTCTAACACTGCATATCAGAGAAGAGATGGTACCGTCTTGCTTTATTCTGCTACTAACATTAAACTATTTGTATGAAAGTTTTGTAAACAAAGTCTTCAAATGGCAACTCAAAGAGATTAAACATTTTTCCTATTGCAACTTGCAGGACCTACTCACTACAACTTCAGAATTTGTACAGTACCTTTAAAATGTTCTTCTATATGTCAAATCTACTTCTAGGCCATTCTGTGATGCAGATGATTTGGTTAAAAGTAATTTCACAGTACAAGATAAAATAATCTGTTCCTGAGACATAAATTAATTGTATATTTGACTCCATATAGGCAATGTAGCAGAAATTTGTAGCTGTCTCACAGTTTATAAAGTTTTTCTTTCATGTTGAGCTGTCTCACCCTGACATTTCATCAGCAAATTTTCATTTGTGTCCTTGCCAAACAGTGTAAAGTAGCCTAAGCAGAAGTGAAAGTTTAAATGTATTCACAAACTTGATGAACTATCCAATACTTTTCCTTTTGAAATTGTTACATAAAAAGATATGCCTAAAAATGTTTTGACATCTTAAGGCTTTAACATAAATTCAGAACAACATATTAGTTAGTTTTACTTTATTCTCAACTTTTCTGCAGTCCTTTCATTCAAACGCTTACAATCTTCAGTAATTGCACAGACTGCATTGACCTACCTGATGTTCATGAGGAGCCTGTGGATATCTCATGTTACAATTACTCAATCATTATTTATTACTGAATTTTAAAAAATAAGTATTACCCATGAACTTGAAGAAAACTTCCCTTGTCACAACAAGGAATTCCTGAATTCCATTAAGCTACTGGAGATTTCCAAGAGTGATTTCCACAAAGCACTCAACAGTTTGTCTGAAAATCAGATCCCTTTAAAACTAGGCCATTCTGGGAACAGTCAGATTTTTTTCATTTATTGTTGTTGTTTGTTGGTTGTTTGTTTTTTGTTTTGTTTTGTTGATATAGTGATAACTGGATGGTAAGAATTACCACATACACTCCTTACAAATCTAAGAAGTGAGCCTAAGGGCTATGAAAGCTTGCCCTTTTAAAGCTGGATGATAAATCTACTGAATATCATAGCATATGTACTTGAAAAACCTAATAAATAACCTACACTCCACCTTTCTTAGTAATATTTTAATCTCATCTGCCAACGACATAACATTTTTCACACTGACTGATTTTCTATCCCCAATTACTTTCAATAGTGAAATGGCATGCACATAGAATCTCTAATGGGTTATTATTTTTCTTATTATTAGTAGTAGCCTAACATTTACCTAATAGATTTAGAGGACTGGGTAACTTTATAGAATGATAGTGGAAATACTGTATTATACTAAATGCAATCAAAGCACAATCTCTCTTGTGATATTTATGTGTAGTTGTGCAGAGATGGGAAGTTTGTAAAGAAGATGATTATAAATCTATATAGGAATGAGTATAAGATTAAGATAATTTTATCCTTTTATGCTTCAATACTTATTCTAGTGTTTACCACTCTTTAATTTTTTAATATCAAATCCTACCTGGGTTTTGATATATTTTAACCCAGTCAATCTCTCTCTGCTGCACTCCATGACTTCTTCCTAGCAGCTATTTTGGAAATAAATATTGTAGTATTCTAGCCATAGTAAAGGTAGTTGATACATAATTTTTTATTTAGCTTTGCTGTTGGTTTTGCATTGCAATGAGGAGGTGCTGATGATTGCTTCCATTCATATCTAAGAACCTCGAAAAAGGTATAGGAAGTATGTTCCACTTCTTAGCTGAGAACTATGATGAGAAGTGTAAGCAACAGAAATTAATAAAAAAAAAATAATTAGGTCCTACAGTGAGCTGAAGTAGGACAGTCTTCTGTTTGTCATGTTTAACCTTGACAGGCTAGAGAGGTGGGCCCATGCGAACTGCATGAAGTTCAACAAGTGCAAGGTCCTGCATGTGGGTCGGCGCAATCCCAAGCACAACTACAGGCTGGGCAGGGAATGGATTGAAAGCAGTCCTGAGGAGAAGGACTTGGGGGTACTGATTGATGAGAAGCTCAACATGAGCCGGAATTGTGCGCTTGCAGCCCAGAAAGCCAACCATGTCCTGGGCTGCATCAAAAGAAGTGTGACCAGCAGGTCAAGGGAGGTGATTCTGCCCCTCTACTCCGCTCTTGTGAGACCCCACCTGGAGTTCTGTGTCCAGCTCTGGGGCCCCAGTACAAGAGAGACATCGAGCTGTTGGAGAGAGTCTAGAGGAGGGCCAGGAAGCTGATCAGAGGGCTGGAGCATCTCTCCTATGAGAACAGGCTGAGAGAGTTGGGGTTGTTCAGCCTGGAGAGAAGGCAACTCCAGGGAGATCTAATTGGAGCCTTCCAGTACCTGAAGGGGCCTACAGGAAAGATGGTGAGGGACTGTTTATCAGGGAGTGTAGTGATAGGACAATGGATAATGGGTTTAAGGTGAAGGACAGTTGATTTAGATTAGATGTTATAAATAAATTCTTTACTGTGAGGGTGGTGAGGCACTAGAATAGGTTTCCCAGAGTGGTTGCGGAGGCCCCATCCCTGGAAGTGTTCAAGGCCAGGTTGGATGATGTTTTGGGCAATGTGGTCTAGTGGAAGGTGTCCCTGCCTGTAGCAGGGGTGTTGGAACTAGATGATCTTTGAGGTCCCTTCCAACCCAAACCATTCTATGATTCTATGTTTCTACAGCAGTTGATGGAGAAGGAATGAAATTGTCCTCAGCAAGGTAGATACTAAAAACCAGGAGACTCTGGTATTCTTGTGAATTATCACTGCAAGCTATTTCAAAGTCAGCATACATTTCAGCAAGAACTTCAGCACTTTGGGTTTACTACAAAAAGCAACTGCAAAGCATTATAATTTCCTTAACAAGGTACTTGCAACTTTCCTTACAAAGCAAATGAATCAATAATTTCTATTGATCAAGGAGACCTAATCTCTGCCAAGGCCATTTCATTATGAATTTTAAACCAATCAGTGCAGATCAGTTTTTCTTGAAGCAAGTACTGGAAAGAACCATTAATTAATTAACCTCATACACTTCACAAGTACAGAAGGATAAGACTGCCAGAAGGCATTTTCAGCTCAAGACTGAGACAGATTTTAGATTAAAGAGAAGTCCGTGCATCATACCATAACAGGTGGATCAGCATGATCTTGGGAGATCAACTGCAAGACATTAGGAGCCTGTCTAAATATGGTACAAACTAATTACACCATAGACTAGAGCATCTGATCAGAATTTTGTGTGATGATGGAGTGGAAAGAAACAAAGAGATGTTTGGAGTTTGTCTGGCTCTACTTCTGCATTGTACTTCCTTCTGTTGTTCTGTTCATGCCGAATTTCATTCCTTGTTTTAACGGATTTGATTGCAGTGAAGCAATCATAATGCACCTTGTAATTCCTCAAGAAGAGCTATCAGGATCCAAAATCATTCATCCACTCTTCTAACTGCATTTCTAGTTGTCCTAAATTTATTGGGCAAGTAAAATGCAGAAAATGTTGGTTATTTGACAGTGAGAATAGCGGCACCCTGTGGCTTGTGCTTGGCTTTGCTTTGCAACATTTAAAATCCTACAGTAAAATTTCTCTGACTGACTCCCTCAGATGCATGCTATTTATTATGATAACGCACGTGAAAATAAGTAATTTTTTTTAGCTCATGAAAGACAGCAGATTTTGTTTTAGAAACCTTGATTCTCTGTATATAGGATAGAGTGTATTTGGGGCAAGAATATGACTCCGTGTTCAAAAAGTTATTAAAACCCTATAGCTTTCACCCTCTGCTGTTAACCTATGCTATTTTGTGTCTACTTTTTTTGCTATTCACAGAAAGCTATGAAGCCACCTCTGATCGCATATATAGGCATTTATATATCTCACAATATGGATTACAATTAATCAAATTGACCAGGACCTCAAGTAGCACCTCAGGCAGGGCTTTGCCAAACTAGTCTCCTGATATTTAGAAACCTAATATGTATTATTTCAGTTCTGTTCTGAAATAAGCACCCTGCTAGTCATTTGTGGAGGCCCTATGCACCCCTCTCTGCTAGTGCAAAGGACTCTCAGTAATGAGACAGTATTCTGAGCACCTTCCAATGTTACACCTACTGTGCCCTGTGCATCTGGCCCCTGGGACCAGGGTTGGGGGGGTGCTCTGTGACACCTTTGAGTGTCACTATCACTCATGACATTTTGACATTATCCTGCCACACCTGTCACAAAAGTGAAGCAGTGCCATAATAACAAAGGATGCCATTGTTTGCACTCTTACAGTAATGTTTTATTTATTCTTTGTGAACCAACCCTAAAATCACTACAGTTTGTTTCACAGACTATGTAATGATATTCCTCTGTTAATAAATCAGTCCAGAGATTGGTGCTTTACTTGGGAATAAATGGAAACATTGATGTGGTTCTGTTTTGCTAGCCACCAACTTTTTGGTGCCCAGCAAGGCTCAAACAACAGAAGTCCCAGGTAATGGATTTTGTTCCAGCAAAACAGACCTATAAATCCTGGTCTTCACCATGCAATATAAACAATCAGCAGTGTTTCTTCATGACTAAAGTATGTCTAAAGCACCCAGAGAAATATAAAGGATGTTAGCCAGACTGAGTTTGGGTGGAATTTTGGTTATATAGGTGGAAGGAGTGCATAACAGGGCATGCTGCCCCAAACCAGACCAGCCTGTGAAATACTTCCAGTAGCATCTGTTGGTTATTGCATTTACATATTGGTAATGCCAGATGTGCTTATTTTTATTTCATATGCCACATCCCATGTATGCTAATTTGTACCTATATTTTGGGGGTTTGCCTTAGATATTGAAACAACAACCAAGTAGCCTCGGCTTGCAGACATTATTTCTCAGATACATTCAAATGAGGATTATCATTTCAGAGTTAGCAATTGACAGTCTGGGATGGAGGCAACAGTACTGAAGCAAGAAATCCCAGAGCAACTTGACAGGCAAATGTAAGAAAACAAAAGGGATGAGGTCAGAGAAAATGGGTTGGTGGGTATACATGTGCACGAATGAGAAGAAAGAAGATCCTTTATTTTGTTTTTCATTTTTGACAGCTATCTATCAGATTATCCCTCCATGCAGAAAAAAGACAGCAATACAGTAGAGATACCTGAGCTCGCTTTAAACTGACTGCACTGAATACCTAGCAGGTTAGCTACATCATTGTAGAGCTCAGTGGGGAATTTGCCATAATGAGAAGTTAACTAGCACATTTATGTACTAACAGCTACTTAGTTTTTATCATTAGTACTAATGGGTACATATTATCAATACTCAATGATGTCAATGATGTCTTTCAGATGTGAGCTGCTGGATATTCTGTCAAAGGCTTGGGAACCAACTCCTTTAAAATGATATAACTATTTTGCAGGAAATTTAATGAAGAGATCTTGAAAAAATATTGCATTATCTTGGTCTTTTAAGTGGATTTGTGAAAGGAAGGCATGATTTTGGCCTCTGAAATAAACATCAGGTTTCATAAGAACTTTGAAATAATTTATCCATTTCAGTTCTAGTGTAGAACATAAGTCATAATTTTGACACATTAGAAGAACACATGACTGAAATCTGTCAGTAAGACATTTCAGTAACTGTGCTACATCCTATCTGTAGTTAGTGTTGGAGTTGTTGGCAGTTCAAGACCTTCTATAATTAAGTCCTTTGAACATTAAAAAAGCTTGAAAATTATATAAATGGTGCAGGGACATTTTTAGTCACATCTGCTTGTATTTAATTTAAGATGTACAAAGGTGACAGTGAAATTAAAAAAAATAATCTAAATATTCAAAATATGGCTTGTAGTTTGTTTGTTTGTTTGTTTTTCAAAATATGTATTGTCTTTCATGTTAAAAGATATTTTACTATTACAAGTATGTACAGCTTCCTGTGCTGTGCAACATGAAAGGGGTATATAGTTGACAAGCTGGCTAGGTTATTGCAAAAATTTTTGGAAACTTAAATGAAGATTCTTAAACTGTCTAACATAGAACCCTACTTTCTAAAAAAAAATATTATCATTTCACAATAAACTGATTTATATATATATTTTTATATATATATCCATTCCATAAACCTAACAGTTGCTTTCTCATCTTCAAGTACTTTTTAATAATAGAAAGAATACTTGTAAACTTTGCTTAGATGTTCTCTCTGAAAATTTCCTGATTAACAATAAAACTGCAGAAGTATTAATTTTGCTTCCTTCATAATCTCAGATATTTTTTTGAACATGTTATTCTATGGGGAAAAAAAAAAAAAAAGAATGAATAAAAGAATTACCAATTAACAATTNGCAGGAAATTTAATGAAGAGATCTTGAAAAAATATTGCATTATCTTGGTCTTTTAAGTGGATTTGTGAAAGGAAGGCATGATTTTGGCCTCTGAAATAAACATCAGGTTTCATAAGAACTTTGAAATAATTTATCCATTTCAGTTCTAGTGTAGAACATAAGTCATAATTTTGACACATTAGAAGAACACATGACTGAAATCTGTCAGTAAGACATTTCAGTAACTGTGCTACATCCTATCTGTAGTTAGTGTTGGAGTTGTTGGCAGTTCAAGACCTTCTATAATTAAGTCCTTTGAACATTAAAAAAGCTTGAAAATTATATAAATGGTGCAGGGACATTTTTAGTCACATCTGCTTGTATTTAATTTAAGATGTACAAAGGTGACAGTGAAATTAAAAAAAATAATCTAAATATTCAAAATATGGCTTGTAGTTTGTTTGTTTGTTTGTTTTTCAAAATATGTATTGTCTTTCATGTTAAAAGATATTTTACTATTACAAGTATGTACAGCTTCCTGTGCTGTGCAACATGAAAGGGGTATATAGTTGACAAGCTGGCTAGGTTATTGCAAAAATTTTTGGAAACTTAAATGAAGATTCTTAAACTGTCTAACATAGAACCCTACTTTCTAAAAAAAAATATTATCATTTCACAATAAACTGATTTATATATATATTTTTATATATATATCCATTCCATAAACCTAACAGTTGCTTTCTCATCTTCAAGTACTTTTTAATAATAGAAAGAATACTTGTAAACTTTGCTTAGATGTTCTCTCTGAAAATTTCCTGATTAACAATAAAACTGCAGAAGTATTAATTTTGCTTCCTTCATAATCTCAGATATTTTTTTGAACATGTTATTCTATGGGGAAAAAAAAAAAAAAAGAGCTATGTAAAGTACTACCATCTCACCAATTTGGTTGTAAAAATACATACTACTGTAATGGGTTGTATGAGTTATAACTGGAAGAAGCCTATATAGTTGCCAATACTGGTTTGTGGAGAGTAGCTCATCATTCAATTCTGGATGTCCAGTTGTAGGAAAGCCAACAATGAAATGAATGAAAGAAACAGAGGTTTCATCAGAAAATCAGTTCACGTGCAAGCACAGGAAGATTTTAGGCAGAAGCAGCTTTTCTTTTGAGATACTACGTGGCACAGAAAACTTTTCTGAAGGAGGAAAAAAACCTCCTTAAAATCTGGTAGCTTCGAAAAGTCTTAATTTAAAACATCTCTCTACAAGAACTTTACTCAGTAGAAGAGTATACCTCAGAAATTTCAAAAGGAAAAAAAAAATTATTTTGTAAAAAGTCAAATGTAAATAGCTGCTTAGCAGAAGTATAATTTTATCTATAGTCTCATTCTTGCTTCATCATAACAGTGGTTTTGTAAGCATTAATATATTCTTTATTAGCAGTAATATTCTGTTCATAAGCTCTTGCAGAGAACAGAGACTAAAGCTGTATAAGTATCCTTTTTGCTGTAGGTATCAAAATGCTAAAGAAATGTCTTTCAAAATAGGAACTCTTGCCTTCAAACACCTTTTTTCACCTAGACTTCTACATGAGACAGAGGTATCTACCTTGTGTATTTTTGGAAGCTATACAGCCCAAAGGACCAGGACATGAGGTAACTTTTAAAAGTCAGATTTTTGGTAATCCTTCTGGTAACATGGAAAAGGCTGTGACAAAATGAGTCTTGGAGTATTTGGGCACTGCTGGTGTCCTTACTGGGCAAGTGTTGTTGCAAGTGCTTGACCCTGGGCTCAGATCATGCTTGTTGTCTTGCCTGGTCCCCTAGCAAGGACAGGGATCAAGGAACGTTTTCCATTGTCAGTTCAGAGCCATGCATACGTAACTGGGGTAGCTCTGGGCAGATTCTTGCATGCTAACAACTTTCACTTTCATCTGATGCTCTGCTTAGGCAAATATATCCCATTGCAGATGGTGCCCTTTGCAAAGCTCTATGCTGATGTGCATAGACTGCTTTATCTCTGCACAACACTCAAAGATGTCATTCAGACATACCCTGAGTAGCCTTACATTAGCCTTGCCTAAACTGTCATTGAGAATGTGGCCAGGAGGAAGAAAGTAAGGAGACAGTGTCCCTGGCTTTCAACTAGCACACTCCTAACTGTGCACTGCAAAGGCAGAGGAGAGCAACTTCGTTTAAAGTTTGGCTTTCAGTGCAAGTCACCTGAACCTAGAAATCAACACACAGATATTCATGCTGACATTATTACCACTGTTAGAAACTTTTGATTGCAGTGTTGGGTATGAAGTGATATTTTCTCTGGAAATGCCTAAAATTGCATAGTATCTTTTACTCCTTTTTCCTGGAAAAACCTACAGAAAGAGTCTCCTTTGCCCCTAAGATTTCTGGTTTCCATTTACTTTGCTTGATATATGTACTTAAATGCATTATCGCACCTGGAGTGGCTGCAATTGTTCTTGAGACAGTGCAGGGAACTATAGAATAAAGTACTATGCAATTATTCCCCTCCTACCATATTACGGCTTTTCTGGTTGTGGATCTATAACATGATTGATGGCCCACACATTAATAATCACCCCATCAGCTTCTGCATCTTTCAAATGCTGAAGTGTAAAAATAATTTGTCATTTTTGCTTTATTATGTGGAAGAAAGCAAACATTGTAGCCTAGTTTCCAGTGAGNGAAAGGAAAGGAAAGGAAAGGAAAGGAAAGGAAAGGAAAGGAAAGGAAAGGAAAGGAAAGGAAAGGAAAGGAAAGGAAAGGAAAGGAAAGGAAAGGAAAGGAAAGGAAAGGAAAGGAAAGGAAAGGAAAGGAAAGGAAAGGAAAGGAAAGGAAAGGAAAGGAAAGGAAAGGAAAGGAAAGGAAAGGAAAGGAAAGGAAAGGAAAGGAAAGGAAAGGAAAGGAAAGGAAAGGAAAGGAAAGGAAAGGAAAGGAAAGGAAAGGAAAGGAAAGGAAAGGAAAGGAAAGGAAAGGAAAGGAAAGGAAAGGAAAGGAAAGGAAAGGAAAGGAAAGGAAAGGAAAGGAAAGGAAAGGAAAGGAAAGGAAAGGAAAGGAAAGGAAAGGAAAGGAAAGGAAAGGAAAGGAAAGGAAAGGAAAGGAAAGGAAAGGAAAGGAAAGGAAAGGAAAGGAAAGGAAAGGAAAGGAAAGGAAAGGAAAGGAAAGGAAAGGAAAGGAAAGGAAAGGAAAGGAAAGGAAAGGAAAGGAAAGGAAAGGAAAGGAAAGGAAAGGAAAGGAAAGGAAAGGCCCTAAAGGTAATTAATAATGCTATAAATGCATAGTGAGATATTGTGTCCAGTCTCAGACACACTGAAGCTTCTCTGCCTGATCTATTGCCTTCAACAGCATAGGTATTTTGCTAGCAAGACTACATAGCTGCAAATATAATTGCCTTATTGATTTCTCTCCCCTTAGATATCAATGTGTGCAGCAGCAGGGGAGAGCTGTGCTAAACACAGACACATCTGCAATGTCTCAGAGTTGTAGGTGACATCTGCATGTTTTCTTTGCTATCCTATTTCCATGTAACTTTTGCAATACAACCATGCCTGGTATGCTGCATTCAGGGCAGTGGGACATACTTCCAGTTGTCCACCATGTTAAAAAATTGGAAATGCACAACTCCATAATGAACTGCGCATTCAGGACTTTAGATAAAGCAAAGTGCTGGTAGCAAATAACCAGTGGCATCTAATTGAACTTCAATCTACTGAATTACATTGGAAGGAATGTGGCAGTATTTCCCACTTTTGTTTTTCTAGCCTGGCAGGCTTTTCAAGTCTTTGAAATTCCCAGCTCTGCCAGAAAATGTAGCTGCTAATACAGTTTGCATCAACTTTGAAAAACATCCCTTTAGTGAGGAAGACTAATAAGCTCTTTATGCTAAATTTGCAATTCAAAAGAAGTAATCCCAAAACAGATTTTTTCTTAAAAAAGTAAATAAGAAAGCACTAAATCTTTAAGGAGGGTTAATTAAACCCTCTGCTCTTTTAAATGCTACAGTATCTGTTATATTACAACTCTGAGTTAACCATATGAGGCATCTCTGACGATTCCCAATGCAAGCTTGTAGGGCAGCGTTCAGCACCAGACAGCACGTAGCGCTCCAGATGCTGTGGACCTAAGTGAGTGATGCTTTTCTTGTTTGCTGCGTATAAGAAGTGTGATTGATTTAAACTGCACTTAGTTTTATGATGCTCTGAGCTTCTTAATTTTCTGCTCCAAACTATGAGGATGAATTTCTCTAAAAGGGTATAATTTATTGTTTTGGTTTTAGTTTTCTGTAAAACTGAATAGATTTTTTAAAAAAGAGTATAAGCTGAAGAAGTTCTTGGCCAATTTAAATATGGGTTTGTTGCAGCATTTGCCTTATTTATCTCTTTTCTAAGTTCTCTTTAATGTTACATTACTCAATATACCAACCTCAGTTTTTTTTGTAGAGGAGTTGTATGTCAAAATTTTTATGTGAATACCTCTGCCACCAAATCTCAATTTCCTTTTCGTCCATATGCAAATGAGACCTACCTTATCAAGAAGTCACAATAAGCTGGCAAATTTAATTTTATATTCTAATAAGGCACTAAGACCTGCAAGAGAAGCATTGTATTTTCTTGTGGGTTCAAGAAAACCATTTGCCTTTATGAAGTGCAACAAATACAAGTGTTTAAAAGTTACTTAAATAAATCAAATCTAGCTTCAAATAAGGCCATTCATTTATGTGATTTTCTTTTTCCTTACTGTGGGATCTAAATGCAAGTATGGCAACATTAACTTCACATTCTGTATTGAAAACTGTGTTAGAGAGCAACATTAATGAACTTTTTGAAAATTATAGAGCTTATTTCTATCACCTCAAACAAATATACTAATATATTCCATTCGTACACATAGGATCTAATATTTGAACAGGAGAAATTATAGTTTTACGCTAGACATTGAATAACTAAAATTGTATGCTACGACTGGACTATAGTCATTTCTCCCAGAGTATGTGAATAAGTACATAAGGAGTATTTCTGTAGTGTTGTGGTTATCACATTTGCCTCACATGCAAAAGGTCCCTGGTTTGTAACTGGGCAGACAACACTTAATTGTTTCTATACAGTTTGACTCGATGATTTTAAGGGTCTTTTCCAACCTAAATGATTTTATGATTCGACGTGCAGAGAGCAGAGGCTCATCTGTTGTCACCACGTAAACAAAAATTACTTTATTGACTTGGAATTGTGTCTTGGTATGGTTGGCCTTTGCATATATTCTTTTTCATTTATGTGTAACGTATCAGGCTGAAAACCTACAATTGCTGCAAAAGAGCAAGTATTTTCACAGAAATGAAATTTGAACACTTTATTAGCAGCCTTCAAGAATTTGAAGTGGCAGATTATCAGAGCCACTGATCAGTGATTTTGGGCTGTTTTTCAAAGCATCAGAATTTACTTGTAATGAGGGGACAACTATTTTTAAGAAGTGATATTGGGAAACTGTGAAATGAAAAAATAAGTCTTTTTATTTTCTGCAATGATGATAATCTATTGTATTTTTTTCTGTTTAGTGGTCTGTTAATTTGCCTGATGCTGTCTTAAAAAAAAAAAAAAAGGGATTTTCACCAAGAACTACACTCAGAGCCATACTTATAAACTGTGAGGTCCAAAATGGGAGATTACCAAAAAAGACATTTTGATTGTGTGTTGCTTTCTTTCCTGCATGTGCTTAGCTAGTGTTTAAGTAGCTATTTCATTGACAGTGGCAGTGTTTGTTATTTCTTTTCTGTATCAAGACTCT
Source organism: Aramus guarauna (assembly GCA_013400195.1). Classification (NCBI taxonomy): domain Eukaryota; kingdom Metazoa; phylum Chordata; class Aves; order Gruiformes; family Aramidae; genus Aramus; species Aramus guarauna. The sequence goes on from VXBL01000614.1 coordinate 17,873, forward strand.
GAATTCAAAAGCATATTTGAAATCCATGGATGGTGCATTGATGGGGAGATAAAGTCTTTGCAGAAATGTTGCCCATGTATTCATATATAATACAATAGATAATAATGATATATAATTATATATATATTTATTATATAGAATATATATGTACAGATGATCAGAGGGCTGGAGCGCCGCTCCTGTGAAGACAGGATGAGAGAGTTGGGGTTGTTCAGCCTG
>VXBL01000614.1:33151-62894 GCA_013400195.1 Aramus guarauna
AAAGGCAGCATACTAGTGCCAGCCATTGTAAATCTGCTTAAAAAATAGGATACGGAAGCTGGAGTGGGAAGGTCTTCAATTAGAAATGTATTTGTTTAAAAACAACTCTTTTGCCTTGACAGCCCTGAGGGCTGGATTGTCTTCTCCATCGCACAGGAGGTGGCACCTGATGATAACCGGAGTCACTGGTGATCACAGCCGGCCAAGGCACTTTGGCCTCATTCCCTAGCTACTGCTGTACATTANCCCTTTTTTCCCTTTTATTTTTTCCTTTCCCCTCTCTTCCTTTTTCTTTTTTCTTACTCTCATTGAGAACCTTATTAAACAAGTGTTTGCTTTTGAATGGTATTTGGTCCTAAACACTTAGGGTAACGGAAACACATCATTTACAGAGCAGTCTTTGCCTGTTTTTGCTATATTGGTACTTTTATAAAAACAAAGCACCGTGAGTTCAATTTCTTTAATTTCATGTAGGGTTCAAATATGTTTTTTCATTTTGCTCCGACTGTTACATTTTCTGAATATAAAAACTCAAAATACAAAATTATTTCATATTCTACAGTTGTGTTTTGTTTTTATTGACACATTTTTCCTACTTTATTTACACTTTCCTAGTGAATATTTTACTTTAGAGAAGCTTTTGAAATGCAAACAGGAGCAGAAAGCATTTTTTGCAAGTGGTGATAGAGTAGTATTAAATAATTCATCTTTTTATTTATTCAGTTCTCCATCATTATGGAGGGGTTTTTGTCTATACTTTTGGGAGAGACGATCACCAAAACTACTTATGCCTCTATTAAGAGTTTTGTGTCATCAAGATTTAATCGGAAGAGGGTCAGGCTTTATTTTGTGTTTGGGGTACAAATGATAAATCAAGAAGCATGGTATATTGGTAGTTCTATTTAAATACACAAGTGCTGGAAGACATGATGAGTTTGTTATTCCTGCCTGCACCAACAAAGGGCCAAGCTCAGTCCTGCTCCATCCGGCATGTGCCCCAGCAGCCAGCCCTTCCCTGTGCTCACTCCCTGCGCTCCAAAGACATGATTCTCAGGAGTTGTTGCAGGGTCTGCATGAACATGGCACTTGTGCTCACAAATTGCTTTTTGTGCTGAGTTGCTTGTGGCTGAGGATCAACACTAGAGAGCTTAACGATTTTGTCTGAATTTTACATGTCAGTAAAAATCCCAGCCAATTTTGGCCTGACACTTGGATGGATTTTTGGTGGTTGTCGCTTCTTTCTTTAACCTTAGTGTGCTTGAAGAGTCTCACTACTCCTGGGAAAAAAACAAGTGTGTGGTTTGGGGAACAAGGTTGGCACAGTTAGACTCGTGACCAGCTTCTTCCTCCAGTGTTTACCTTACACGTTTTAGTAAGTCTTTCAATAGAAAGAAATACTGAGGATACAGCCCAACTGGTGTCAGAGGGAGACTGAGCTGGCTAAGAAATTTAGTGATGTGAGTAAGTCAGGTGAATAAATACTTGCTGAGGGTAAAGCTGAGCTAGACAGGTGGTATTTTTCAAACAGTCCTCAAGAAAAGGATTGGCACTTAATAATATTTTTTAAACTCTGTTAGAAGGGTGCCAGACTGCATAGAAGTTAGGATTTCCTTTTCTCTTGCAAGCACTGTGGAAATGATGCTTGTGATCTCTGCATGTGCTGCCATTAAAGGATGTTTGTAGGCCACTACACAGCCTTATGACAGCAGTGGATTTTCATTATCCATATATGTACTCCTTTGTGCATAAGAATCTCTTCAATTATAATGTCAGTATGAATATCCTAAAAGTGCGTGTGATGTGAAACAGCACATTGTCCACCCTGAAGACAGCAAAGCAAACAGCCTCTCCAAATCTAAGATCCCATCTGTCACATGGCCCTTTCACTCAGTGGAAGGAAATTATTACTTCCAAATACTAGTGTTTGGATTTGTACAAATGAACTCATGTCCCAGGTGTGCTTTACTGATCATCCTCCTGGACCATGATTGGTTTTGAGGCCATAAAAGACAAGGAAGGACATTTGAGTATGTATTTTAAAAATTATGGGTGGGACTTAATGCAGAGATGGTGCTGTATGACTCTTGCCTGCTAATATGGTTTGGTATAAGTATTGCTAGGTCTCATGAGGTAAGCTCTCACAGTCCTGTTTGATGTCTTCCCATCCTTTTGGTATTTTCTGATGCATTGGAAGTATTCAAATGACTGCATTCAGTGACATCAAAATATAGGACTTTGAAACTACTGAAACTTTGTTTTTTATGATGCAACTATGAGAGTTTCAGGAATCTAAACACCTCAAGAAGATTTCATGGAAAGATGGGAAGGAGATTTATCAGTTGTGTTCAACAAGTCTTAGTTTATATCCTCTCTAGAGTGGTGTTTACTTTCATAGAAAAACTAGATAATTGTAATAGGAATAGAGTTTTTGTGAACTCCTAGATGGGAGTCCCATTTGCTCATCTATAGCTTTGTCCTATTTGCTCTAATTTTGTTATGTTGCTTCCAGAGCCATTATGTGCTTTGGGAGTGAGCAGGTGAATATCCACAAACCCCGGGCGGTTCTTCGATCAGAGACTGCATGTCCCCTGCCACTACTTCTCAATCCCTTCTCACGTCCAAGGGCCACGTTCCTCAAAGCAGCAATGGTGAAACAGTTGAGAATACGTAATACTTCTCCACATCGGCTGTATGTTGATTGGAGAGCATGGAAGAGAGGCAGAATAGAATACCTGGTGCCATTATTCCCACAGGGTGGTGTTGCTTTGCCCTTTGGTGGGAGTTTTCGCTATACTGCAGCTGAGGATTATTTCACTGGCTGCAGTGCATTATTTTTATTTATTTATTTACTTAGGTGGATTCTGATTAACCACAATTGCTTTTTAGGCACCAGAATTGAAATTAAGACATTGATTTTTTTCCCTGCCATGACAAAGATCTGTGCACCTGTGGCTGGATGGCTGCTCCTGCTGTTTTGCTCTGGTCTTGTCTTCCTGGCATGACCCATAGGAAAAAAAAAAAAAGTAACACTCTGCAGTTTCTCAATGTCATGTGTATGAAGAGAGGAACTCCAGAAGCAATAAACCCACCTTCCTGGCCCTGCTGGCAGTTTTACTTGCCTGCTGAGGTGCAGGAAGGCTAGTGGTCTACCAAGTGTAACAGTTCTGGTAAAACCATCTCCTTCCTTTCCTGTTCAGGGGACTGAGGTCTTAAACCTTGACCAGTGGAGCCTCTGCGCCACTACTCAGGTGTTTGACATGGGGACTGTGCCTTCCTCTGGCTTTCAGTTTTGACAATGGTGTTTCTAACGAAAAATTCACAATTTGCACAGGCTGCCTGACTCCATTGCTCCGTCACCACCAAGATCATAGACTGCCTCTTCACTATCCTCTTTTTGCCTACCAAAAACCCTCTAAACACACTCATCTTGTTCCCTCCAACTCCCTCCTGCTTAGACAGTTAACGCATAAAAGCAGAAAAATACTTGGGGTCCTTTTTTCCACCCTGGCCGTGGACTGTGTGAGAGCTGTGCATGAGCTCCTCCGGGCACTGGGGGAGACCCATCGGGGCAGGGGCACTGGACAGAGTGAGACTCCTCAGGGCAGAGCACCGGATGAGGACATTACCAGTGGCACCACTGGATTGTGTGTTTAACTCATGGCTCCGCCTGCTCTGTAATGGAGCTTTAGTGCTGCTTTAATCCACACCACATGCGGGTGACCCGAGCAAACCCTGTGGGAAGACAGAAGCCCTGTTGTGTGTTTGCGGAGCAGTTGCTCGGAAGCTGATGTACAGCTGTGGCCAGGCTTGTTTGGAAGTGAAAAGTAACTTGATCTTTTAATCTTTTCATTTTCTTTCTTTCTTTTTTTTTTTCTTTCTCCCTAGACTGATATTGTAAATAACAACTGTTTCTGAAGGGTACCTGCCAGTGACATTGAAATGCATATTTTAAACTGAGGGATAGATTTCATGAAGATCGTAGCTGTGTGCAAAGAATTTGTGTTTTTTAATAAATTAATTTTAGCTAGTTTCATTTCTTTTAAAAGACGTAAGACAACAGAGGCTGAAGGCCCAATTTGCTTGCCTTGAGTAAACCAGGAATAACTTAAGTGAAACCAGTGGACTTTCAGAGTAACTGATGGGAGGTGCATGAACACAGATTCCTTATGCATCGCCTGGGTAATGCATTGTAGGATCTGTGAAAACAAACAAACAAACAAGCAAACACACACACACACACACATACACACACACACTCACACATACTCTTCTGTGCCATCCAGATATCCCAAAGCTAGCCTCTTTTAGTAGATTATTAAATTTTCTTTCAGAAAAAAGCTGCATTGCGAGATCTGTAATGGACTCTGCTAAGAATGCTTAGCAACATTAGTGCTTTTTATGCTTTAGGTTTGTTTTGGATTAAAGGCACTAGACTTTGCAACTACTGCTATGCAGGTGTGCCACAGGGCTTCATCACTTCAAGACAGAAGATAGTACTGAATAGAAGTGAGTTTCACTAGTTCTGGGGAAGTTGTTTAAACTCTGACCCCACAAAAGAGTGCATTTTTAATTACTGAATAGGAAGATTGGGTGAGTATTTGTTGAAAAACTAAATAAAAACACAGCAAGAGAGATGCTTCCTTGCTTTAAGTGTCTCTGCTGCTGTCAGTAGATTTTTCCATCTGCATAACCCATTTCAGAGAGCTGGGAGACTTAATCCCATCTCTGGAACAATATTGTTCTTCTGCAACTTTAATACACTTTTAAGACAGGCTCCATTGTTTCTTGCTGAACTCCAGTTCATGCCAATTTGCATTATGTACGAGTAACAACAGCCAGGATATGCATTCATGGTAAGTGAACCTCAAGGATGCAGTGATTTGGAGTTCTGGTCTGCACCACTAAAATACAGAAGAGGTTTTTTGTGTGTTTGCAGACTGTCAACCTTTCTGAGTGTACCACACCCTTTTACAAGTCAATTTTTGTTTTGACAGTGGATCAACTTCAGAAAATAGGTTTTGTTTGGTTTAGTTTAGTTTGGTTTGGTAAAGTAGTGCTGGGATGCAGGGAGGAAATACTCTTTCTCATCTAGCAATGAGAGAAGACGTAAAAAAAGTCTGAGGTTGCTGCCTCTTGGTTTGGAATGAAGTAGAAATCCATTGCGGTCACTCCAAAAATGTCTAGTGGCATTCAGAAACATCTCTGGAGGCTGCATCCTAGGCTTCTTCCGGTTCTCTTGTGGGAGTCTCTCACTACACTTCTAAAAGTTACCCTGCTTTCTGTTGTGTTGTCTATCTCCAGGGAAATGCCAAAATTGTAGTACATCGAGGTTTTCTTTTAGGCACATACGTGTGTTTTTCTTCATTGCGGTTTACAACAAGAACGCGAATGGGAAAAATAAAGAAAAAGCAGACAGACAGGAGGGCATTACATGTGTCTTCAGAGGTGACCCAAATCTGTTAAAAATTCTCCCAGTTGTGATACTGTGTGTGGGGATTCCTTTGTAAATGTCGAAGACCCAGAAGTCTGTATTTCATGATTCTGATGCTACACCCATAGTAAGCACTGTAAGCATGTTGTGCGTGTTATTGCCACTGTGGTGAAATATCCAACGGGAAGCATGGGTCCAAAGGGTAGGCTGAATATGGAGACTAACAGACCTAAATTCTGTTTTCAGCTCTGCTACTAATTTGTTTTATGAAATGACATAAAATATTTAGACAGGAGTCTAAATACTTTCCATATACGGTGCAGTTATTGAGAGTGGCCTTAAGAACAAAAAGCCTTCCAGTGTTAGAAAAAGTGTTGTAGATCTTACAGGGAGTTACGTTGATAAAAATACTGTATGTGAGATTATTACATAACATATACTTAAAACCAAGTGTGCTTAAGTAAGTGAATCCTATCTTTTGCTAAATTAAAGAAGTTGAGGAAGATCAGGTATTTGCAAAAGGCACATGAGAGGAAGGGGAGCCCAGAGATAGAGCGCCACATGGAAACTTGCTGGAACCCCTTGCAGCGTGGAGCAGCCTTGGACTCCTGAGAGCACAATAAAGACCTTCAGACATTGACAGAGAGCATCTGCCCTGGCTCATCTCACGCATCAGGGGAGACTCTTTCCAAAAAACAGTCACTTGCTCTCCTGGAGGGAGGGAAATAGAGTGTCCCAATCTGCCCTCCAGAGAGAAGAAAGATGTATTCATGTATTAGTCCACCATGCAGCTGATAGGTTGGGTCAGACTAAATGCCTGTCGCTTACCATAGCCTGTGGTAGACAGCTTTGCTTTAGTTTTGAATACAAGGACATCCTTCTGCCTTTCAGGAGCGGATGCAATGGATATTGATGCAGTTTTCATTCCTCTTCTACACATTCCGACCTTTCTTCACACTCACTAGAGCAGTGCAGAAAATTGGTAAGGAAGGTCAAATAATCCCTTGCTCCTTACTGGATGAAATGGATGAAAAGAAGTAATTTTAAGCAATATGGCAGCTGGCTTGTCCATCTTCCTGGCTGACAATAGCAACATACATTTCTGTACTCTTAGTAGAAAGCCTGTGTGAAATTGGAAAGAAGCAGTTAGTCGAGGGAGAAAGTGCATGTAAGCTGAGAGTAATTTTGCAATATCAGGACTAGTAGATGCTAAGAGCTTGGTTTTTAAAGCCAAAATAAGAACAGCTGATAGTAAAAACCAGCATAATTGCAGTTATTGGCCAGCCCAGAGTGGAGTTTTCGCCAGGTGTCATGACCGTGAATCTGCATCTTTAGTTATTAAGGTAGTTGTCAGCACCACCCAGTGTACCGCCATGGTCAGGAGGAGGGATGCACTTCCTCCCAGCATCACGCAATCCCCTCAGGGTGTCTCCTCTGATCCCTCCCTCTTACGTGGGCTTTGCTTTCCCCTACTTGTTTGCACTGTCTGCTGCCAGGGAGCTGCAGTCAGGTTTGCTACCTCTGCATGAAGCGCCCTGCTAAGCTGCTTGGAGTGTTGCTGCTGTGGCCAATGAGGTCATTTGGCAAATGCTGGCGGCTTTGAGCTGTTGGGCTGCTCTGGATTTTAGAGAGAACAAGAAGTTTTCTGAGTGAGTTTAGGTTTCATCCCAAATTTCCATGCACATCAGAGGAGAGTGTCCATTCCATTTTTGCTCTTCCCAGAAGCTCCCTTGCCATGATCTCCAGTCCCTCTGCAAATCCTGTGCTGTTATTCACTGTCCTCTCAGCTGGTTGCTTATCTGCTAGCAAAATAAAGCAGGAGATGTACTACTGAACATGAAATTTCATCCTGTGCAGTTTCCAAACTCTGGATTGCTTATGTCTCTCATCCATTAATGAGAGATGACATGTTCACACCTTCAGATGACCACTGCATTTCCTTCCGAAAATAGTGAATACCTTTAATTTCCCTTTGAAAAAAACCCCATGCCCAATTCGCAATACTCATTTTTATTTTAATGAATGAATGAACCAAGGCCAACGTTCCTGTAGTTTTAACTGAGCAGCAGTAGAAGTTGTAACAGAGATGCTGATAATGCCAGTTGGGCTGTAAGTTGTAAGTCTACTTACAAAGTTTGCCTGTTTCTTGGCACAGTTTCTGACACATACACTCCAGTCAATCACAGTAAAGTGCCCAATAACAGATGTGGCAATTAAGCTGAAGAATTCTGTCTTTTTCTTTTAATTTTTATTACAGAGAATAACAAAGTACCTCATTAAACATACCATCATAGAGATTTTTTTAATTTGGCATACAAATGTCCGCAAAAATTAGATCTCTGAATAGGGTGCCTTGTTACTAAAGGTGCTTTGTCAGACAATGCTATGAATAGACTGTAATGACAGATATGTGCTCATGCTACTGCTGTCCTTTCACAACCCATACTGCAAAGCGGTATGGGTTTAAAGAAGGCAATGTGTGTCCTGAAGGATAAAATTTTATGGGATTTAGGGCCCTGTGCTCAAGTTAATAAAAATGTGATCTTGATTCTTCTGGGTTCAAATTACACTGCCTTCAGCTGGAATTAGCAGCAGACATTTAGGAAAGTTTCAGATTACCTGTAACCAAAGTAGATTAACATATTTTAATAAGAGAAATTATCTTGAAAAATAATATTAATTGCAACCAAAAAAAGTCTTCTTTTGATTGTTAGAGCTTCTAAGACGATCGCCTTCATTAGTTCCTTTTAATCATGTACCAGGCACTCTTTCTAAAGGAGAGTCTGATTCATCATTAAAAGAAATTAATTTAAGAATTTAATGATTTGAGATGTCTTAAAAATTATGGTAGGAGAAAACTGAAAAATATATAAATCAGAACTGAAAACTTTGATATGAAATTCTCCTTTAGTATCAAAGTGGTTTTATGCATAAAATACAAAGTTGTTTATGCTGTCATTGTTGGAAAGAACATGTTTTTTACTGCCCATCACAAGTGGTGGTAGCAGTTTTATTTCTTAGAGGCATTGTTTATTCATTAAAGCACAGCGTCTAGTCTTACAGCTTCAACTATTTATCTAGGAGTATACTGAATCTGTCTGTGTACATTGACCTGCATGTATATATATGCACCAGTGTGCAGGTGCGTGTGCATGAAGGAGAGTAACCTGCAGATGCCATTGGGACCTGGCAAGCTGAATTTCTCCCTAAGGATTTTTTTTTCTCTGATGACAGATAGGGAGACTAAAATTATACAACTGCAAACATGGTTTTAATTTTGTAATTTTTTTTTTTAAATAATGTTGAGTTTAGGCATCTTCAATGTTGAGCTACTCCTTAACCTGTTGTTCATATTATGTCTGTAGATATTACAGCCACAGATGGGATAATGAGACCAAATTGTCACCCTGTAATGTCAGTGCAGCAGTGCAAATCAAACAAGCTAGTAAATAAACATCAAGGGGGAGGCTCAGAGGTGTTGTTTCCATAACTGCATATGCTTACAAGTGTCATGAAAGGTATACAATTAGAATAAAACTGAAGTCTTGCTCCCGTCCTCCTGAGGCAGTAGCAATCATATACAGCTGACACCAGTATAAATGGATGCAGTATAATCACTTGATGGCATCTCACTAAGGCCTTCAGCAGTAGTAAATTAACTGTGGTGAAGAGAGACAGGGAGATGGGTGAGAAATGAAATGAGTATGTGGGAAAATGGGTCTGGTCTTGCACATCTTGTTTTATAGAGCTCCTTCTATTTATTCCAGCAGGTAGCAATTCCAAAAGATGCACTGAAAGGATCTCCCAGTGTTGTTGAGCCAGTTTACTGTACAAACCACAGTCTTCTGTGTGGCTCACTCTATAGGATCGCCTCAATGGGTTATATTGAAAGCTGTTCAGGGCAGAATTCCCTTTGACTTTAATGGGAATAAGTTTTGTTCCTTTAAATGTGGTTTTGTTAAAAAACTAAAAATAACCAGCCTGTCTTGGTTTTGCATTATGGTCTTCCATTTTCCTCTTTGAGGAAAGAATGCAGGAATACTACATCTGTTCTAACCTTTGAAAATGCCAAAATAAAAGATGGAAGAAGTGAAGGAATGAAGTGTCAAAGGAAACACTTCTGGATTCCCCATTCTTCTACTAAAATATTTTGGATTGACTTTGTGGGGCAGGGGAGGGCATGGGAGGCTTGTGCAATGAATCACAGATGCTTTAAACTAGACTGCTGAAGGTGGAAAAGAAAAGCTGGTAAGTAATGCATTGAAATATTCAGAAGCTGTTAAAATGAGATGGCATCAGAGTTAATGAACTCTTCTTTTTTTTACAAAGCAGATCGTTTGAAAACTGAAATCTGTAACAAAGTACTGTGATAAGGATTTACAGAAGTGAAATGCTCAGTGTAAATCATGAAAACAGGAACTAACTGGAATGACAACTTTATTTTCTGTAGAGTGTTATATGCAAAATGGCATTTCCTTGGATGATTTATGAAGATAAAGGTACTGAAGCAGTATTACCAACAAATTTGTTCACAAATTATAACAGCTTGTTAGTAACTGGAAGATATAAACAAATGAGGGTGTTCATATGTCTGTTTTTTGTAGTGAATGGGTCCAATGAAAGGTTGTGACAAGTGTGGGGAGTCGCAGACTGAAGAATTTTGCCGGTGATAACAGAGGCTGTGTCTGGGAAAGGGAAGAATCTAATGTATTAGTGAAGTGTATGTGGAAAAAGAAAACATGCATGTAATAGGAGAAGGAAAGAAACAGAGCCAGTCTTTGAAGAGGGCTAAAACAAGAAAGCAGAAGACTTTTAAAGGAAGGCAGGCACATTTGAAATGGATCCTAAATTGCATAGGAGGTGAAAGGAATTGTCCAAGTCCTGCGATTGTACTCCTTTATACTGTGGCAATAAGCTGGAAGTGATGTGGTGTCTGGAAGGCTGGTACTTGAGATAATAGGAAAAGAGGGGTCACAAAGCTATGGACAAGAGAGGATAAAACCATGAATGAGAATTTCTGCAGCAGTGGAATCAGGGCATCAGTGTATTTAGGCAACCACAGGATTGTCCCAGGCAACTTGTCAGCAACCACAAAGTTTTCACAGTTGCATCCATGAATGCAATATCCTTTCCTATGATTCTCATTAGAAAAAAATGAGATATCGTATGTCTGGTGATGCTATCTGCTTAAGGGACTATGCAAAAAATTCTTACCATGTTATTCTGTAATAAACAAAGCTTTCATACATGCCTCTAACATCTAACTTGAGAAATAATTTTCCTTAAACACATGCATCTAGCCATTTTTACTCTTAGCCTTCTAGCCTTCACCTGTACTATTAAAACAGCCCTAGGATTAATATACAGACTGATGGTCCAGTAAGGAATACATGATTTGATTAAAAAAAGGAAAGAGGAAGAGCAGAGAAAGGAAGTCTGTGTGGATATGATTTTTGTATCAAGCCCTATACTGTATTGCCTCTCTTAAATATGTGTTATTTGCTTTCATTACTGTAAACTGACTGTTAGCTGTCAACAGTCGCCCAGATGCCCAGGGCTGATAGGTGCCATCTGTGCCTGGACTGAAAACTGCTGGTCCCTGCATCAGTAGCCCCATCCCAGCTGAGTGACACCACCAGACAGCTCCTGGCTTCTGCATGTCTCTGCATCCCACCAGTGTTTTCTTCCAAAACGTGGCCTGTGGCTTTCCTGGGGGCAGCTGGGCAGCCCTGGGACAATTTGCAGCTGTGGGAGGGTCTGGAAGGGACAGAGGAAGACCTTGAAGGTCTGGCTGGAGCGTGCAGGCAAGAAACAGCTGCAATAGCTCACCTGCAAACAGGCAGTCAGCTGGGAAATGGCAACCTCTGAAGATCTAGACACGCTTAAGAGAAAGAGATGGTGGTTGAAGGCTGCCTTTCTGAAACCAGGCTCCTGCATGCCCTTCCCTGTGTGTGGAAGAGGGAACTACTCTTGGTCCCAAGTTGTCCCCTGGTGACAAGCTGCACATTACCATTGCCCAAAAATACTGACCCTGAGGCAATGCTACCATCAACAGTACAGACACAGCCTGTGAAGATTTTCAGTGGTCTCTGTTTACATAATTGGTTTATTATAAATTCTTTTTAGAAACAAATTCCTTTTATTTGTCCTTCCTCATCTCACGTATAGCTTCTCTGTCTGTAGCTTACTCTTGTTTCATTATTTGGCTTTGAACGAAGGAACATTAAGCATCTTAAGGAATTTTCCTTTTTTTTTTTTTTTTTTTTTTGTACGAAAGCCTGAAGTTAAAGCAGTAAATTGTTGCATCCTGATACTCAGACCAGAAATAGTTAATAAGTATACTTACCTGACATAGTTCTATATGGTTCACTTAGTGTTTTGTGGAAAAGTAGTATATCAGGGTTTATGTTCTAGCTGCTATTTCATCTTCTGAAAGTGTGCTTTTCATATACTTTCATTTGGATTCGAGACAGCTTTAACTGTCTTTATTTGGTAATTTTTCATCTGTGTGGAAAATGAGCAGACAGCACATTTAGCCACAAGATTTTTGTTCACCCTGTCAACTTTCTGTGTGAGTAATCTTTAAACATACGGTACCATGTGCTGTAGGTAACCTTAACAAACACAGGTTTGCATGTTCAAGACCTATACTTGTTATCTGCCTGAAAAAAAAAAAGTGAACACAGCTCTGGTTTAGTGGACAATGACAGCTACAGTGAAATGACCCCATGCTTGTGATGTTTGGCAGCCTGCCTCAGAGGAATAATAATGAGTCCATCTGTAAAGGGTCTGGCATGCTGGCATTTGTCTTTACCGTACCTCCTTGCGTCATGCAAACTTGACTCCACTGAACTTTCTTTCCCTCTCCTTTTAATACTAATTTGAGGGAGAAGAGGACTGATAAATGGATCTATCATCCCTGCCAGTTTAGTGGCTATGGAAACTCTCACTGTATGGTGAGAGTGTTGCATGGCAATAAGTGAAGCTGGTGGGCCAAGAAGAGTCTTGCTTTTCAAGAGACCAGAAGATCCTGGGGAAACAGTCATCTGATCTTTTACAGTAAGAACAAATCTTGTGAAAGATGCTGCTGAATGACTTGCAGGGAAATCCGGAGTCCTCGAGGACCCCCCTTGTCCTGTCACTATGTGCCCTTGTAAACAGTCCCTCTCTGGCTTTCCTTAGGTCCCCTTTAGGTACTGGAAGGCTGACATAAGGTCGCCCCAGAGCCTTCTCTTCTCCAGGCTGAACAGCCCCAAGTCTCTCAGCCTGTAGGTGCTCCAGCCCTCTGATCAACTTTGTGGCCCTCCTCTGCACCCACTCCAACAGGAGCCGTGTCTCTCTTGTACTGGGGACCCCACAGCTGGATGCAGTACTCCAGGTGGGGTCTCACAGGAGGGGATTAGAGGGGCAGAATCACCTCCCTTGACTGATCACGCTTCTTTTGATGAAGCCTGGGATATGGTTGGCTTTCTGGGCTGCAGGCATGCATTGTCAGCTCATGTTGAGCTTCTCATCCACCAGCATCTTCTTCTCAGGGCTGCTCTCAATCCATTCTCTGCCCAGCCTGTAGTTGTGCTTGGGATTGCCCAACCCTTGTGCAGGACCTTGCACTTGGTCTGTGGAACAGTACTGATAACAGCAGTCCAGGAGATTGACACTTAGAAACAATGTGCAGTGTGACAGATCCCAACCTCTCCAGGTTTCCAACTGGAAGTTTTCATGTTTAAGTGGAAGGTGCCTACTCCAAAATACAGTTTAAGAGGTGTTCTCTATTATGTAAGATCAGATCATGTATAATTGTGTTTATATTTAGAAGGAATGGTACAGATATTCAGCCTGTGAAACAATAACATTACTTAAAGGATTGTTATGTCATAGCTTTCAAAACAGGTATTTCCATGACTTATGGGCAAATAAAGCCTGTTCTCCTCCAGATTTGTGTGTTATCAGTAGATTCTCTGGAACTTGACAATTCAAGACTTCTTCACTTCTGTCAACTCCAGTTTAAGTGACCAATGGATTTGGAAGTTATTGAGCATGAGGCCAGAACACAAACACAAACATCGTGATTACATAAACCTCATTTTCCTAGAAACCTCTGATAATTAAAGACAGAAAAATAAATATTATCTAATCTATAATTGAAAAAAAAATGGCAATTCATTAATGATTTGTTTTTTTAATAACATGGCACTTGAAAAAAGTAGCAGTATGCCTGTCCCCATAAAGCAAACTTGTTCTAGCACACTCAGCCTCTAATTTGGTTATTCTTCAGGTATCACTCTAAATCAATTGGTTTTGCATTTCGTGCACTTAGTCCATCTTAAACACCTTTGGACTCTTCAAATGTGTCAGTTTGTTTCACCTTGAATCTTAAATAGTAACTCAAATTTTAGACTTTGTCTGCAGGGTCACTGTTTCTGGGTGACTTAGGGATACTCTATGTTTCATACAAGACCAGCTAGTGATTGAGAAGGGAAGCTGGGGTGCAGCTGCATTGGCTTGTCTTAATTGACATGAATGGCTGCCAGCCCCAGAGAGACCTCAGGAGTGATAAAGCTTGCAGAAGAATAAACGTTTGAAGAGGAAAACTGGAGGGGCTGTTACTTTTGTGTGCTGGGGTATGAAATAAGGAAATTAATACTGTGTTTTGAAGGAGGGCTCAGTGACTGGGTTAGTACAGTTTATGTTTAGTCATGTATTTAGCAAATTCATCCAGCAGGGTCAGGTTGTCAGTGCGCAGTTAAGGCAGTTAGCTGTCAGCACGTGTTCAGATGAGCAATAAAGTTTAGAAGTAAAGAAACATGAGTTAAAAGGGTCAGATTTGATTAAACTTCATGAAGAAGAGCCATTGTAATCTCTGATCATGGGCGATGTGAAAGGGTTATTTAATTTAGGGCAATATTGGGTTATCATTTAGCAAACTGGAATATTAGCTGCCCAGATCCCACACGTTTTCTGTCAAGAGGAGTCTCAGCCTTGCCAGATGGGTTGCATATTGGTCTCTTCTGCCTTCTGCTCTTCACCCATTAATTCTCTAATGTAATCAATAAAAGCAATCAGTTTTTTTCATAGAAGTTACATGGGACTAATTATCATTGACAAGATTAGGTCAGGTTCAAATTTAGCTTTGCCTGACATTGGTAGTGTAAGAGATGATTTTATAAACAAATTGTGCCCCTGGTACAGGAGCTGAACTTCAAGAGCGCGGAGAGTACAATGTTATGAAAAACACTACGTAGGAAGTGAAGGACCAAACAATTCTTTACCAGAAAATCTTTAGGAAAAGTCTTTGTCTCATCTGGAGCAGTGATTTTCAGTTCTGGGTAGCAGTCACTAAGTCTGATACACAGTGCTGGCTTTGTCATGCTCTGGAGAGTGTGAAGGCAGAGGCACCAGCAAGGGACTCTGCAGTGATGACTGTGTGGTTTACAATTCGGTCTGAAAGTTTATGATGGATAGAATGAAGATTTTTTTTTTTTTTAAATAGCATTTGTTTTACATGCAGATAATTAAGATTATATTAATCCAGCCCATAGGATTACAACCCAGCGAACAGTTCGACATACCTGTGCTGTATCACTGCACAAAGAGAGAAATGAGTGTTGTAAAACCTTAAAGATAGTATGATAGGGTATGAAAAGCTCTTATTATTCTGAAGTTCATCTTCTGACTAAATGGCACGTTCCTACTGCATTTATGTTGCAGTGGTAAAAATGCTTTTGCAACAGTACTGAGAAAGCTACATCAGCATTTCCCCTGATCTTGGGTCCATTATGTCATGTTAGCAACTGTATCATACTATTCTCTGTTGCTCATGCAGTTCTAATCCTGCTTAATTCACCAGCAGCACTTGATTTTGCTGACCAAAAAATACTTGTTTGCAGCCTTGAGCAACCTTCACTTCTTTTACTTTTTGCATTGTTTTACCTTCCTCTGCTCCCCTAGTTCCACTCATATTTATTTACCTTTTGTTACAACAAATCTGAGGAAGAGCTGTGTGCCCTGAGTTTTGCTTGTGGCTCTGCTCTGGGTGAGTGGAGAGTTTCATTTATAATCATGTCTCAATTTTTCACTACATAGAGGAGAAGCATTTGTTTGCCTCTTTTAGTTATCTATTCTTTCTCTGGTTTTCATCCTGAACTCTATAGGAAAAAAACCCAAATCAAAGCAAAATGTGTGCAAAACTGTCAACATGGTTCGTACCAGCAGAGAAAGTGCCTACAAATCTCAGATGATGGGTAGTAATGGTTAACTGTCTGTGTTTATATGGTGCACATACAGGCTTTTCATCTGCTTACTAGCGAAATAAATGTAGTTTGTGTAGTTGCTTCCATAAAAATGTATTTAGGGTAGTATTTATGGGAATATATTTTTGGGATACTTGTACACCTGCTATACTATTTTAAAATGAGCTTGTTAGTAATTCTAATGTGCCTTGGGATGATCAGATTAATTTCTTAATATGACTTATTGATGACTATTAATATCTTCCTTTGATATAATAAATGTATAATGAGCTAAATTTCCTTAATTAGATTACAGAAACTTATGGGAGTGGTCTACGGTTGCTTCATGCAACTACATTGCTTTCCTGTTAACATTTTTAAACCATGGGCCTGTATTAAAGTCCAAGGAAACAGAGAAGTCTCTGAGCTAAACAGACATCATATTGCACAGGATATGCCTTAAAGATCCTGCCCAAATGAGAGTAAAGATGCTGCTTTGTCAACTGAAGTTTTTGCCTCGAATAGTATAAAAAATGCTAAGGCACAATAAGGGTTTAGTGTTCTGTTGAGACATATGTGTTCTACATGTGCTTTAGTGGAAGAAAGACTTGGCAGTAAAACACTGTGGGCTAGTTTAAATTTGTTGTGTGGTCATTTGGGTTGTGAAGCCAGACCGGCGCTGAGCCATACATGCTGGTTAACTACCGAGATGATTGGAAAATGTATTTTGCTAACTCAAATATGAAGTTTGAAAAATGTCTTTTCTTACACACACACCCACTCACACACCCGTATGCAAATGTGTTGCTGGATATTGGAGAGCATTTTGGGATCAACTATTTGCCTCTCTGAAGTTCTTTTTTCATGGAGGTCAATGGTGCTACTTAAAGTAGAAAGCTCAATGCCTGGTAGCAAAATTCCTGTTTATGGCTCAGGAATATAAATTATACAATATGCTGTAGGAGGTCAGAGGAGTTTTCTGGTTTAGGATGAGTTATTTACTCTCTCATACATCTATTAATCACTAATTTGCGTAGAGAAGGTGTTCTCCAACATGAGCATTTTCAGTACTTAAACCACAGGTACTATGTATATGTAGGTAGTGAAGATACTGATGTATTATTGGGTGACATAAGTGAAATATAATAAGAAAAGTGAATCATTGAACAGGGTATCTCAGTGCAAACTGTAGACGGTAAGAGTTAAATGAGTCATCTACAATTTTTATTGCTAATATAAACACTTTAGAATGCTAATCAGTTGTACTGATTTTCTGTTTTGATTTTCCTTAATAATTAAGCAAAAGATCTGGAATGCAATCAAGTTTTACACTAGGGGGTTCATGCAAATGATTTTTTTATTTTAAATTTTGTTAAATGTATCCAAAAGGAAAGTTACTGAAGTTGAGAATAAAAGAAAAAAGGGAAATACAATCTGCATAATCAAAGTGACCATTTTCAATGAGGGAAATAACCACTTTGTGGAAATTATTAGCTGAAAATACAGCTGCTTTTACTGCTTTTTAAACAACTGCACATTGAGTACTCTGCTACGCAGTGTGCATGCAGAGAAACAGTTACAGACCACGAAATGTCTTTCAGCAGCCCTGATCTTTCAAGCAAATTTTAGCAAAATGGGATCATCTCTGTATCCTCAGGTATCTTAAATATAATAGTTTCGTTTTGAGAGCTTTTTTATGTTGACTTCTGAAGAAGGCATTGTAAAGTAAGACTATTTCATCTCTCTCTCTTTTTTTTTTCCCCATGGCCCAGTGGACTTGTTTTCTCCTAAAATGAAGTTATTGGTGTGGTTTGCTTTGTTCTGTTCTGTAATATTTAAAGTAAGAAATTTCTATTTCTGATTAATTTACTTTGTTTAAAATGTTTGTATTATTTCAAAACAAACATATTTATTAGAAATTATTTTCTTATACACTGCAGATTAGACTCAAAGAGCTTATTTTTTTTGTGATCTCTGTAGCCACATAGTGTTAAAATTTGTGTAAAAATGAGGATATAAGGTCAAATGTTCTCTGAAAGGGAAATATAGTAGCTTAAGTCATTAGAAATTACCTATTACCACCATTCTTTCTGGCATTTGTGGATTAATGGCAAGTTGGATTAAAAGTGTTTCAGTATGCAAATTAAAATAATTTACTTGAAAACAAAGATAAACCTAGTCAAAGTGTTAGGATAGTCATTTAGATTTTGATGTTATTACAATAAATTTTTATGAGCAGAATTTTTATTGTATTTGGGAATTGTACATCTGGTAGAGGAGGGGGTATAGTTTTTACAAACTGTATTGGGAATTCAGCTTTAAAGAGCAGTAACAATGCAGGATAACATGTGAGGCTGTCTGTTAATGTAAAGCAAAGGCATTTAGACCCTTCCCCGATTAATTAATTGGTTTGTGTGAGAATTATAGGTTAGTTAGTAAGTGCACCGTGCCATTTTTTGCAAGTCTTGAGCTCATATTGCATCTTCCAATAGTGTTGTTTAGCATCTTGAAGAACTGATAAGGAGTATTCATGCATCTATATATAATTTCATTTATATATTTGCATTA
Source organism: Aramus guarauna (assembly GCA_013400195.1). Lineage (NCBI taxonomy): Eukaryota > Metazoa > Chordata > Aves > Gruiformes > Aramidae > Aramus > Aramus guarauna. The sequence continues at coordinate 51,380 of VXBL01000614.1, forward strand.
AAAAATAAACACCGCCACCCTCTGAGTCCTGCTGAACATCTTTATATTGCTTTTTGTTCCTCTGACTTGCATCTCTCCATGTGATGCTGTTGTCTGGGCCCTGTAGGAAGGCAGTTTATGGAGATATTCAGGTCGAGGTAGTGCCCAGGTGTTAGGGTGCAGCCTTTCCCAAGCAGACCCTTGGTCCAGGTGCTCAGACATCCTTATGGAAGCCACGTAGTGACATCAGTGTGTAATTTTGGGGATGAGCTTTTTACAAAAGATGGTGCTTGAGATGGGGCGGCATCTGGGGTTTTTAAGAGGTCAGCGTAGGCTGCAAGAATTGGGGGTGCTGCTGGCAATAGACAGTAGCACAAACTCGTCCTGAGAGTAAGTAATGTGCAGGATTTCTGATCGTGTGTCATCAGCTGAACCTTTCTACTCTTGCAGTGGTGAGCAAATGCCAGCTTTTTTTTTAAATTACAGCTCTGTCATTTAGTGTGGACACTAAACAGACTGAACCTGACTGCTTGCAATTCGATGGGACAATGGGACCTCTAAAATGTACCTTGTTCACCAGCTGACTGCCCTGCCACTCATCTGAAACTACTCCATTCGCGTTCTTCTTCCAAAATGGGCATGATATTGCTGCTGCTAGGCAAGCCATGTGTGTTTCTTGAAGTACTTGTTGCTTTATATCATATATATTGATTATGTAGGGGTCAATACTTTTATCTCCTATATCATTTGTATAATATTGGTACTGTATTATAAATATTTTTTCTTACAGCTACCTTTTTGGAAAGATGGTTCTTCATTTGAACTTGTTTTTTGGGTTCCCTGTCATACTCCTGTACCATTGGATGGGGACAACTTTATCTTTGAATCTGGAGGATCCCAATGTGTGTAGCCACTGGGAAAGGTAATATTTTCTTCTGGGAAATACATAACATGGATTCTGATTGTAATAATTTTGGTTTGTTTTACTTGGCACATTTTAAATTATTTAAAGCTTTTAGTTGAGTAATGCACTGGGAAGAAACTTCGCATTACTGCATGGGCAAGGTAAGTTCATGGATAAGTAAGAGACTTTCACACTGGGCTGAAATGCAGTCATCTTTGCAGTAGGGGTTAGGATGCAAAAAACACTACCGTGGCACCAACAATGTTACAGAACCATCTGGGCACAAGAAGTGAATAAAAATAGCTTTTTTCAATTTAAGTGAAAAGAAGCTTTTACATATGCAAAATATAATTAACCATATTGGAGTCTGGCCAAATTTGATTATGCTAATTCTTCCCTATTGAACATTCACCGAATCTGAATTAAGATTTGTTGTTTAATTTTTTTGATGAGGTTCAGGAATTTATAACATACGGAAAGAAATTCAGCTATTTAGTCAGTCCATTTGTTCACCCAGTTGCACATTAATTGCAAGGAGAATGCCACAATGGGTAGGAGAGGTTGAGCCACAAGCATTTGCTGTACTTCTTTTCTTGCGTAAAGGTTATAGTAGTGAAACCAAGTCTTATGGTCTCATTATTATTGTTGTGCCTGTGATTGATTAACTAGTCCTTGAGACAGTCTAACTGTTCACTTGAGGACATCAGTATTTCTGCATTTAAGGTTAACTGTGGTTTATGTTTATCACTGGGAGTGCTGCTAAGCCACTGTACGTTTATTTACAGTTGTTATGGCTGCATCTTTACAAAGAAAATTGAAACTTGTATTTACTTTTTAAAAAAGTCTACATATATTAAAAAAAAAAAATCACTTAAGGACTTTCCCTTGGAATTTGCCTGAGCTTCATGTGAAGCATTTGGAGTCGCTGTCCTTAGTGTTGTTTACATTTTGACTTATACAACAATGTGTATATGAAGTAGTTACCATACTAAATACCTGTTTACAGTATTCAGGCATGTATCTGTTATGTTACTAGATTCTGCTCTATATTGTGTATGTTTTGTTCACTATTTTTATAGATAAAAGTGGTTTTCAGGGAAGCTACAACATAGTGAAAACAAAATGGGGAAAAACTCAAATATAACTATTTACATTGCATAATGTATTTTAAAACAAACTAATCAAAGTCTGCAGAAAGAAAAATATATTGAGCAAGCATGCCCATTTTGTTGCATGAACTTTTTTCTTTCTTCTGCTGAGTCTCAGAAATGGGGAGGAACTCCAAGTTAACTTACTAAAACATTCACACTGTTGCTCAGAGCAGGCAACAAAGGTGCATAAGTACGAAAGAGAAAAATCCCAGATACAAGCTCTTTACTGCTGTTGTCACTGGCAGTGCTATATGCTTTCAATAAATCTACCCCAGCCAGTAATAAAATGGTCTTTACAAATGAACCACAATCACAGTAAGGAGTAGAGCATGTCCTGCTTCGAACAAAAATGCGTAGAGTCCGAGGCAGGCGTCAGCATCCCACCAACGTTTTGTCAGACTAGGGTGGACAGCTGGGTTGATTAGGGTTGCTTGCCTTCATATGGATGTAGGAAAAACAAGGACTAAGTTCTGGGCTGTTAGAGTAAGTGGGTCTGGATGTGTTTTCCTTCAGGATAGCTGATGACAGTAGGAAGAGGAAATTGTGGCTGTTAGCCTGCAATAGGTGCTAAGAGGTCAAAGAGGGTGTAGAGTGAAAGCCAAATAGGCTACATACTTAGTAAGTGTTTTGGCTGGTCGTGGGAATTAGTCCTACTGCAGGAACTTGCCATGCATTCCCATATTTTCTAACCCCATTGTGTAATCAAGGACTGACTGACTGCCAGCACAAACAGCCTGCTGAAGAGTTTTCCAGGATGATTCAATATTATTCCCCTTTGCAAGAGGGCTCTGTTCCTCTTGCCCCACTGACAGCTCTATAGACTCTTGACATCAGTGTAGATTTATTTCTAGGACACTGCATTTATAATTTAACAGAAAATAATAATAGTACTTCAGTATAGTATTTCTGAAAAAAGAAAAGTTCTCTGTTAAAAATTAGCTGGTAAACAAGATAAGGTATGGACTAGATAGCATATGGACTTTAATATTTTATGATTTCTGATTGCTGAATAGACCGATGGCATAATTGTTGCATCACTTTTAAGTAATTATTACTTAGGTATATTTCTGTGCTAACACCCACTTAGTATCTAAATACACTGGTGGACCAGTGTATACCAAAGAAGACATTTTGCTATAGATACAGCTACAGTTTTTAAGATAAATTTATCGGAAAATCCAGTTGGATTTTTCTATTTTGTATGATGGCAGAAGAAACCTTGTTTTCTGACTCTTAACTAGTTTTCCAGTTATCCAGTGACGTTACTAAAAGTTTATGGCTGCAGGAGAATACATGCTACACACTACTTCAATTTGCTGCTCATTTGAGACACGGGGTTTTTTTTGGTTGTTTTTTTTTTTTTTAATTCAGGCTTACATTGCTGCTCTTTAAATGTCTAGTAGTACTGTTTCATCAAATGTATTACACAGTAGAGATATGATGGCTCTCCATATACATAATTTTCGTTGCTTGTTGGAAAAAAACAACTGAAAAAACTTTCAGTTGATATCTTCTGTTTTTTAAAGTTAGCTGGTTCATGTTTTACTTAAGCTTCCTGTGAATTTTTGTTGCACATGAGTGTTTTCTCCTATTTATTTCTTTGTATACCAGGACTCTGTGACAGACTTATTTAGATCAGACTGTACCATAAAGGACTTAATTTGATAATCTGCTTTCTCTCTCTCTCCCCCAGTTATTCAGTTACAGTGCAAGAGTCATATCCACATCCTTTTGATCAAATTTACTACACCAGTTGTACTGACATCTTAAACTGGTTTAAGTGCACACGACACAGGTGATGTATACTTGTTAATATTGTCAAACTGCTGATATTGTAGATATTTGTAAAGATTTTGTGTCTGTCAAAGTCAAGCATGATATGTAGGATATTTTAGTTATAGTGGCTAGTGTGTCTAAATACTATGGTCTGTGTCAACCAGAAAATGCTTGTCCAAGCAATGTCACATATGTTTTATTAGCAAGTCGAGATGTATCATCCCATGGAGCGCTAGCAGAAAATGAACAGGTTGAGAAAAAGCATACAATGCGCAAAATTAAATTTCCCAGACCCTGCGAGATGTATTTGTTTAGAAATGTCATGAGAGACCCCTTGCTGCTTGCAAGCTTATGTTCTGGGGAAAGTGCATGCTTCTTGAAATAAAAGTAAAAAGATTTGTTAAAAGAAACTCCTTGTGCTTGTAGAAAGTAAGCAAGGGGTGAACAGTTAAAAACTGGTGACAGCTGTAAAAAGCATTTCCTCAGAGGAGTATGCCCATAAGTATGAACCATCAGTGGTGGGAAAGGCTCTGGAGCAGCTGGAGCAGACAGACCAGTACAGATAGTATGTAAAAAGCAGATACTGAGTTCAAAGAGAGATTACACTTTGTTTACTTATGACACCATTTATATATGAGCTGTTCCTTGCTGGGAGTTCAGACTGTCTCAGGTGTTGCGGGAATGTGTTGTGTTTACTGCTTGGTGGAGTATGTGGTCAGCAGCCAGGACAGCCAGGGGGTAGCGTGGGGAGATTTACAGATGTGGTGAGGAGCAGAGAGGAGAGAGCAGTAGGAGAGCCCACTTCTGATAAACACTTCTTGCTCATGTCAGAAGGAAGCTATGTTTTCTGCAGTTCTTGACAGATTTATGTGCTGATTTCTCTGTGTGTTGCTCACCACTGCTCTGCAGGGCTGCATTCAGCAAAACACAGCCACCCCCCTGGCAAAAGGTGTGCAATGCTGCTGGCTGCCCAGGAGGGCCAAGCTCTCTCTTGAGCCCTCCTATCTCTTGCCTTAACCAGAACTTCTCTTCTCATGACATCTCTGCCCCTAGAAAACTGACTCACCCTTGGGAGGATGTTCCCCAGAAGTCTTTCCCTTGGAAACTGATAGCTGTAATGATCCAGCAAACTGATTTGTATTGCCCGCCTTTAGCTTCCATAGATGCTGCTAAGGGCAAAGGCAGTGATGCTCTGGTTTGCATATTAGTTAAGTAGCCAAAATCCTTAACTTTTTTTCCTTCTGTCTGGCCACACAGGGACATAAAGCTTGTTTAGAAACCACTAGGACTCTTGAACTCAGTAACAGATAAATCAAAGTCTCTTTGAGCTTTTTTTCTCTCATCTTACTGATACCTGAATATTCTTTAAAATATGTAAGAATATATATTGTTTTGTTTCTGAACCATTAATTGTATGTAACAACCATTCATTCTTTTCTCCAGGATCAGTTATCGTACTGCCTATAGACATGGTGAAAAAACAATGTACAGGCGTAAATCTCAGTGCTGCCCTGGATTTTATGAAAGCAGGGAAATGTGTGTCCGTAAGTTTATCTTCTTTTTGCTTTGAAATTCCATACGTTTATCACAATGTGGGTTTGACTCCCTTTGATGGGCAGCTTGTGGAAGCTGAGCTATGGGGGTTCAGTTATTCATCAGTGGTGCACGTGCAGCTCTCGTTGAAGTCAATTGGTGTTGTGCATATGCAAATGACAGGATAATTGGATCTCAAATGTCTAAGTAACCAAGTTTGATGTGATTCCAGCTAATGATCATATGGAAAATGCAAAGCACAAGTGTCAGTGCATTTTTCAACACGGTAAATAAATATGAGGTTCAAAACCAGAAGGGAAATACAAAGTTTTTCTCCATACTGGGGGCCCCGGTTGATACCCGTGTTTATCCTCTCTTGCAGATACAAAGATCTGTAACAACTTTTTGAAGGCAACAGCACCGCCTTTTTGTGCGGCACATGGCCGCATCGTCCTAAGTCTAAAGAGGGAGGAGCGGTGTCCGGAGCCTGGCAGTGGCCTTGGCTCATTCTCTCTCTTGTATGGCCTTGTGCAGACCTAGGAAGGCTTGATTCTTAAAATGGTACTCATTCAAGGGCATAATATCAAGGCAGTATGAAAATAGAGAAGGTGTTAATCCAGAGCCTTGGAAGTGTATAGTAAATAGTTCAATGTGGTGGTGTTGAAAGTCTTACACCAGGTTGGGTAGGTGCTCGTGTTGGCAGGACTGACAGCAAGGAACTTGTGATAGGTAAGCAACTGCGAAGGACAGCATATCCTTGGACATGGGAAAATGTGTAGGGCTAAAAATGAAATTAATTCAATAGTATTTCAAATTATTTATCCCTGTGAATGTACATGTGCAGCATGGACTGCAACGGTAAGATTCCAGAAGCCAGAGAACCAAACCTCTTCATCTTTTCATCTCCTTGAACAACTGTGCTCATCAAGGGCAATCTTTTGTTTATAATGTCATTTGTGATGTTGACCTTTGTGTATACTTTTATTAACTTTAGGAGACAGAAAGGGCATGCATTATAGTGGAAAACAGGTAAAAGCCCATTGCTTGGTTTTGCTTCAGCTCTTCTAATAATGAGATTTTAAAACCCTGCAGAACCTTAGCCAACAATGTCAGAGGGACTGAGGTGGTATAGCTGAATTTTTTCTGGAAGTGTGAGGCCCTATATGAGCAGACTGGTGAGCGGTTGGAACATCTACACTGAGGGGCTGCCCTTGGGCTTGTCGCCCAGTTCCTGAACAGGCAACTGATTGACAAGCCTTGCCAAGAGAAAAAAAGTGAAAAGCCCAGCTTATTGGGAAGGCCACGGCGTGTGAGCTGTTTTGGTGGCTGCTTTGGCTCCTCTTGTGTGCAGCTCTGTGACACATCCCCAAGTCAAATCCCAACTCGGCGGGTCTGCATTGGGGAGCCCACTGGCACACTCCCACTGCCCTAGGGCAGGACCTGGACGGAGGCATGAGCGAAAGGCTGGCTCTGTAACAGCATGCTTTCAGCCTAACTCTCTAAGGCACGCTGCTTTACCTGCTGTTTTTTTCTCAGCCAAGAATGAGAAAAATGGAGATACATTCATTGCTTTATTGCCTGCCTTACGTCTATAAGACAGTGGTGAAGCATACCATTCAAAGTATGGGGAAGCTTGTCCAGGAAAACGTTCTGTGAAATAACGGGTAACTAGAGATTTGTCATTGGCACTGGATTTTACAACCCAGTTCAGGAGACGGCAGTGCAGTGGATAAGTCTGTGATCTTTACTGATAAATGAGTTATTTATTCGATACAAATGCAAAATAGTTTCTTAATTTTTGCCTTTCTGCTTCTGTGAGGTGCACACTGGAAGTGAACAACAGGATTTATTTTTATCTATCCCTGGAAAATTATACCGTGTGAATATCATAACACATCACACTATCCCCATTTATATTTTTGTTTTACAGCACTTCCTGGAATTTGAAAATGAAGCAGTCAGATCTTTGATTTAAAGTGTTTTCTGCAGATGAAAAAGCAAGATCAAAATGATATATTTAAAAATCAAATTTTTAAAAGAATGGATTTATCTGAGATCAGATTGGCAATTTTTTTAACCTTTTTGTTGTTAACATGTATGTATTAGACTTTTAGGAACCAATGTCTAACTACAGTTGGTTATTATACAGCATATATGAATGATTAAATTTAATTTTTTTATTAAGTAGTATACCTTTTGAAGTATATAACAGTTTAACTGATCACATGAGAGGTGTGATGATGTCTTTTATGTGACTACAGCTTTTACATAGCTGACAGCATCACGCATCAGTATTTGGCATATTTTTATGTAATAACATAGTAATACTTAGAACCTGATAAATTCAGATCACATTGGATATATGAATTTTTTACTGTTATTACATAAAAATATACTAAATACTGATATTCAGTTTAACTTGGAAAGCAAGTCTGATGCTGTCAGCTGAGATTAAATAGTAAGAGACAGTGATATGGGGAGGACTTTTCTCATCCATCATTGTAGCAGAAATATCACTGGCAGAGAGCCAATACAAAATCTTTTTCTGCAAGGAAGTGGTGACCTCATTGAAAAACACACATCCACCTCCCCCTTTTTTTATATCCTAGGATCATAGAATCATAGAATGGTTTGGGTTGGAAGGGATCTTAAAGACCATCTAGTTCCAACCCCACTGCCATGGGCAGGGACACCCTCCACTAGACCATGTTGCCCAAAGCCCCATCCAACCTGGCCTTGAACACTTCCAGGGATGGGGCCTCCACAACCTCTTTGGGCAACCTGTTCCAGTGCCTCACCACCCTCACAGTGAAGAATTTCTTCCTAATATCCAATCTAAATCGACTGTCCTTCAGCTTAAACCCATTACCCCTTGTCCTATCACTCCATGCCCTTGTAAACAGTCCCTCTCCATCTTTCCTCTAGGCCCTTTTTAGGTACTGGGAGGCTGCTATAAGGTCTTCCCAGAGCCTTCTGTTCTCCAGGCTGAACCACCCCAACAAGATGTGAAGAAAGAAGAGGATCAAAGCTATTTGAAGTGTTGCAGATACCTTGCTTTATGCTATTGCTCCTCTACAATGCCACAGCATTTCCATTAGTGTTTCATGCAGTGTGGATTATTTTTTACTTAGCGGAGGATGTAGGATGCTTCTAAAAGGCCAAAATACGTGTGGTGCTGTTGATGTTTTGTTTTTTGTTTGTTCCTTTATTTGACTTCTCAATTTAGAAAGCTCAATTAGAAAATTCTGCTGGTAGATGATTTTAGTGTGACTCAACACTTCAGTGCATACAGCGATGAATTGAAACCTTGTGACTTCCTTTTAAAAATAGTAATTAGGAATCTACAGCATGAATACTCACCAGTCACTGTTCCCCTAGTACTTACTAGTGGTAATGCCACTTCACTGTCTCTAGTGAGAAGAGAATTATTTGTAAATGCATAAAGAATTGCAAATGTTGCTGAAGTCTGTAAATGTTGTATTCAGAAGGGAGAAGAATGACCAACAGCCACAGAAAAGCACTGGCTGAAATGTAAGTGGGGAGGGTTTTTCTGAGTCTTTTCAAGCCCAGTCTGAACAGATAAATTTGAATTCATCTTAGGACACAAAATTTCTGAGGAATTGTGACTCTAACTTCTATGCTTGTTCCTGAAAACTTTCAATAGGTGAAATTTGTGTTATGTTTTCACTGTTTAATGAAAATTGCTTTTGTCTTTTGTCTTTTGATTCAGTATATACATAGTGAGGCTTTAAAAAACCTGCAATCTTTATTTTTTCTTTTTTTTTTTTTACATTTATTTATTTTACATTTATAAAGTCCATTCAATTGTTAGCAAGTTTCTGAAATGAAAGAATTCAAAGCCTTTAAGATGTCTTCTGGTGGCTTTCTTGTAGATTAACACACATGCAGAACGTAGATTGATCCTAGTAGCATTTTTGTAGCTTGAACATTAGTTTCACATACAGTTTCTGACTGTGTGTGAAACACATGTGAAACACGTGTAACACATTTCTGGGAACATTACAGAAGAGTTATGCCTATTGAATTTCCTCTAGACATGAGATAGAAAATAAACCATCTATCTTAATGCATAACTGGATATCACTCACTTCAGTAGCAACTAGTCATCAAGCATAGGAAAAAAGGTTTAACCAGAACCAGGGCAATCCAGAAGCAGGCCCAGTTCAGATATTACTCCAGTCGTCCTAATATGAATTCTCTGTAAAGTTGATAGGAATTTTATTTAATAGATTTCAGGTATGAAATCTCATGAAATCAGGTATGATTTCAGGTATCTGCCTTTTTGATGCTATGATTAATTTGTTTAAAAGGTAGAAGTCTAATTGCAGAACTGTAGTTGATTCTTCTGGTCATTTACTTATGTGCATAATTACAGCCAAAATATTTCACGCTTTGTTTATGTTAATTGATTTATGCCTGACTTTTCAAAATGAAAAAGCAACAGTTCCTAAAACGTATGCGTAAATGTCACTAAAGATCTAAATACCTTTTATTACTGGAAATTTTTCTGTATCTTCTTTTAAGATCAGATAATGCAATGCACAGATGTCTATGGTGACTTACAATGAAATAACTTCATGTCGCTTTCTTAATTGCAGAGAGCAGATACATAAAATGCCATTCAGAAATTTCAAGTCTTACAATGTTCCACTCTTCATATATGCTCTAGTTCAGAAGTGGATGTTGTATGAGGCGCAGGGGTTACTCCACTCAGCTGTAGTACTTTAAGTAGGTATAGCAGTGGAGGAGCAATCTGTGTTTGAACTGTGGGGGGTACGCTGGAGCCCATCAGCGTATGTATAAGTAGGCATTTGAATTACAATCTTCTCATATGCTGCAGCACTGTAGTCCTCTCTTCATTGACATCAGTATGAGACACGTGATCAGTGTTTGAAAGTGGCAATTCAAGCTAAAATTGTATTACATATTCTATGCCTTTAGCATGACTGGCTTAATCCCCCTGGTATGAGCTCCCTTCCCAAAGCTGTGGTGCTAAGGCATGTCTGCGATCACATTGGTCAAGCCCTTGCCTCACATCACTTTCAGCTTGCTGTAATGTTGGTGTCGATGGCCTGGGTGGGTTGCACACGTCTTTTCACATTGGTTCACTTTGCTGAGCTTCCTCAGCCAGGGCATGTTCATCCAGCTGGTTACAGAAGTACCAGTGCCTGCAACTGAGGTGGGAACAGAGCTCCAGCAGCCTGGTGAACTGGTGTCCAGGGGACAGGGCAGCTCCTCTCGCGGTGCAGAAAGGGCTGTTACAGGGAATTGCACATGCAGCAGCAGATATTTTATAGATACTTCAAGCTGGCTGATAGTCTATAATCAGAAAGAGCAAAGCTACGTCTTGCTTTTTTAAGAAAACAAAAGGATACAATCCTCTGAAATAGACCTGTAAGTTGGACAAGGCAAGATTTTGGAGAAGATTTTGAAGGAAACAATTAGACACAGAAGAAAAAGGGAAATAAGATGTGAAAGGAAACACACGAGAGTAAGCTCAGATTGCTTTTCATATGATAATTGATTTTTCCCTTACAAAAGAAGAAAATATGACTTATGCAATTTACTACTGCCAGTGAATTTTTGTTGTTTCAGTATCAAAAAGACTTCATGTTAAGTTTTTCACCTGCTCTTGCACATAAGTATTTTCTTATATCATGTCCAACAATTCCTTAGAAAATGAAGAGAAAATAGTTTCTCTGTCCCTGATGTCATTCATGTCTTTTCAGCTTGTTCTAGTGCTTTTCATGTTGTCCCCACCTTACACCTTCTTATAGGTCGTGTAGTGAATTTTAGTTCTCTTATGTTCCGTGCAATAATTTTCTCACAGATGCTGTCTTTTAGGATTGTTAACTAGGATTCAGTTGCCAAGAATCAGTTTGCCCATAAGGTGTCTAAAGAATAATTTCTTTTGGTTACAAAATAGGTTTTTATGTATATCCAGAGTGTAGAAAGAATCGTTCTTTGATCAGATATATTTTGAGGCATTAAGAAACTTAAAAAAAAAAAAAAAAGAAATACTGGATATCTTTAATGCTTTTGTATATCTTGAACATTTTTTGAAATATTCTTGGCTTTAGTTTACCTCCTTCAAAGAAAAGAATTACATGTACCCCTTCTTTGAGAAAGGAATTTGTGTATTTGTATGCCA
>VXBL01000614.1:63770-111085 GCA_013400195.1 Aramus guarauna
AAAAATATATATATATATATATATATATATAAAAATTTTAACTGATCTTCGTTGAATTTATTTGGAAGTAGCAATATTTATATTATACAACTTCCTTCTTCTTCAGTGGTCCTTATCCCATATTTCTTCGTCATTAGAGTCAGCAGAGTTTTGACTGTCAAAACCCCCAACATTGTTACCTATAGATAACTTCTGTAGAGACTTAGAAATGGTAGCCTGTTTTGAAGACCTGTGTTTGATTTATGTTCTACTACTGGAAAAGTGAAACACCACTTCAAGTGGCTAAAGAGAAGCAACTATTGATTTACGCTGTTGTGGCTAAGAAAAGAATACAGCTTTAATTTGCAAGATGACTCTGCATTGTAAACACTCTGACCCAAAGTTTCATCTGTTGTACATTTCTTCTAAGACAGTACTGTTTTATTATTGGAATTGATGATTATTTGCACAGTGCCATAGCGTGTGCTGTTACATAGGGACTGTAGTTAGGACTTATGTGCTCAGCATGGTTTGAGAGGCGGTGCAAGGAGATGCTCAAAGATGCTTCTTCTCTACTTCTCGGTGGGTCTAGTTTCTTACAACATTTTGATTTTTGTATTTTTTTCCATCTGTCTCACAGAGTATGCAATGGAATGTTGCTTTATTGTATTTAGCCTTATTGCTCAGGAATTTAGGTTGAGTATGTTGGTATTCACTAAGTTTTCATACATGTGGACATGCAGAGACATGTATGTGTACAGCTACTGTCTGTTGTCTTATAATTTTCTGGTAAGGTTTTTCATGCATTTGGTTTAGAAAGAGCTTCAGTGCCCAACGCAGCACTTACTAAGCAAAAATGTTGAAAGGTACAATTCACGTTGAGTTATAAGACTAATGGAACATTGTGATGTATTATTTAAAGTCATTCTTTTCATAATAAATAAATAGAGAGCAATGAAACAGCTTTGTATTAATATATTGCATCGTCTAACATTTAAAAATTCATATTCTCCCTGTTGATTTCTAATAAAGATCACTTTAATGCACATCTGAAAAGTACCTTATTAGCAATAAAAGTTCAGAATGAAAATTAAAGGCTGTAAAAATATGAAACTAATGTCTGGGATCCCAGATAACCAAAGATTTTAATAATATTTAAGATTAATCTCTGTGTAGTTTTCCTTTTCCATGGCCGCACAAAACAGATGATCAACCATGCTTCATCATGTTTAATTAGAAAAAAACCAGGACATTCTGCAAGTGTTTTTCCTAATTGCTGTAGAGCATTTTCAATCCATTCAGGACTGAAATGATTCACATGTAGTCCCATTAAACTTCTTGTAAACACCAACTTTGTCTTTTTCCCACTATTTACCTTGTATTCTTTGGTATACCAATCAGATTCCTGTTGTACTTTCTCTGCACATGTTGGTACAAAGAAAATTCTCATCCTGTGCACATTTTTAAAGTTTTATTGTTGTTCAAACTAGAAGGAAAGTATTACAGTGTATATGTTTTGGAAAGTTAAGGGTATTTCATGATTAATATGATGCCAGCCAGCTGTTTCTGATTGTAGATTCTTCCTCTTCAGTGCATTTATTCTGAGTCAGTTACATTGATGTGCTGGGTGTTGAAACCGTTTCAAGTTTTTCTTAAAACTTTCAAATAAAAGCTCTATTTCAAAGTAAGCCTTAACTGTAGAAAAGCATGCTTCCAAATCATAAAAAAAATTGTAAGCAAAACTTCCAAGCAACTCTGCTTAGCACTTAGAATACAGATTGCCATGATTCACAGGCTTTATATCTTGTGCTTTACCTTAATAGTCATTGCTGTTTTGTTGTGCTTCATTTGAACAGTGCAACCATTTAGAAAAATCAATATTAAAATACTGGTGTGTTGCAAATCGTATTTTATCCATGCTGTTGCAAGAGAACCTTTGTTTATGCGTGCAGAAGTTCCCCTCTTTTTCTTGGTGTGAGAGTTTGCTTCAGAGAATTACAGGATGGTTGAGTTTGGAAGGGATCTCTAGAAGTCATGTTGTCCAACTTCTCTGCTCAGGCAGGGCCACCTATAGCCTCTTACTCAGGACCATGTTCAGATGGGTTTCCAACCCATATCATACTGTAACGCTTTTTTCATCAAATGTGGACAATTTTCTTTTTGTTAAATGCAAAAGTAGTTGAGTAGCACCAACATGGTTTTAGCTGGACTCTTCAAACTTAGGAGAAATAGAAGGGAGTGAAGTAATAGAAGAGAGTGAAAATTTATTGAGAATATACACTATCAAACATTAATACACTATGTTTATTTTGCTTTTAAAACATATTTGAGACACAAAGGATCTGGATTAGGAATACGTCTAGAATACTTTTTTCCTAGTGCTAGGAGTTCTACTTTAACTCTTTTTTTTTGTCCTTCTCTGACAGCTCATTGTGCTGATAAATGTGTCCACGGTCGTTGCATTGCGCCGAACACCTGTCAGTGTGAGCCTGGCTGGGGAGGACCAAACTGCTCCAGTGGTGAGTTTTCACCTGCTTCTGCCTGTCTCGTGTTCTTTCCACAGTGTTGTCCTCTCTCTTGGGCAGATTATCATGGATCCTGTGCTTGGGCTCCTGCTTTCTGGTCAGGGGTTTGTTCTGAGTTATCAGGTTACTCTGTGTGACCTGATTTTTCTTCATTTACTTGCAAACAAAGATACCAATGTTAGCAGCACTAAATATCATGAGCTATTTTGTGCTCAGAAACATGCCAGATAATACAGAACTTAGTGTTTGAATAAAATTATATTTTAACTATAAGTAAATCTCTATTTTTTTCTTTTTCCTAATGCATAAGGAATGCTGGTGCCAGGTCATGTGTAAAAGCTATGAGCAAAGCTTTTCTCACAAACTTATGCCCTTTCACTCTGCCACTAACTTGTCCTTCCCCCCAACACACACTGTGTTCTTGCATTATTAGTTGCTCCCTGTCTGCTCAGTCTCTTTTCCATTTTACTCTCACTGACTAGTCATGTTTCTCCAACTGTCTTCTCCTTTCCCTTTGCCATAAGAGCGTGTGCAGGAGACGAGGGGGGCAGGTGAGGAGTATTGAGGACGTGCGCAGCGGGAGGCAGGGGCGGGTTGGCACCTCTCCTGCTTGGCGTGTGAGTGCAGTCACATGCAACCCCGCGAGCAGGTGGTCACGCTTAATAAAGAAATTATGCAGATCAAGGCCATCGCACGCTTGATGCAAGAACATAGCAAAATGTCAAAAACCAAGGTGAAGTAGTAAAATAATATCAGTTCATGACCTTCTTAGTCACTGCTGTTTAGTTCTAGACTCTTTCAAGTGAAAAAACAGGGATTGCAGGCTGCGATAAGGCAATAAGGTCCAGACAGAGGGCAGAAACCCCTCAGTGGCAGGGCTGGCATGTTTGTGCACTGTCCCTTCCTCTGTCAAAGGTAATCATTTGTGCAGACCATAAATTGTTCTTTTTTTCTTCCCTTTGCCTGAAGTAGAGTTTCTCAGAGTAATTCTTGATTTTTTTATTCATTATAACTTGTTATTTATTCCTTCTTTCTGTTCTCTTTTGCAAGGTCTTTGGAAATGTAATGTTTAGGCTAACATTATAACCATATCCTTTGTTACAGTCAAGTTCAAAGTGAGTCACTGCTAGTGACTGTCCACTTGAAAGGGGCATATTTTAGTCAGCAATAAAAAAAGTTTATAATTTAAATTTCACAGACCATATAAAATTCAAATTCATAAACTAGAGCTTGTCTTACAAAGATACTGTGCTGCTAGTTTACTCAGTAGGGGATTCCTATAAAAATAACAACTGTGAAAAACCTATATCATCAGCAGGACAAAAATAATATGGTTCTATTTTCACTCTAATTTTTTTCCACTGAACAACAATAGGGAAATGTTCTTTTTTTTTTTGCAAGCAAGGTGCTATAGTGACTTTTCATCTGGAACTGATCTGGTTACCTGGCAGCATATTTTGTGAAATTTGAGAGAGAGACTGAATAAAAATAATTAATAATAAATTACATGAAGAAGAACTTAACCGTTTAAAAATCATTACATTTGCTGTATAGTCTTTGTATATACTTACACGTGATTCTTTTAATAAATAGCTCTAAAGAAACACCAAGTTTTGTGTAAGACATAAAACTGAGTTAGCAGTGCAATGTTGCTGTAATAGTGATCTTAATCTAGTGTGCTGAATTGTCAAAAGAAATTGTCAAAAAATGTTATCTTTCTGAAAGCCTTACATATCGAGCTCTTCTGTAAATAATCAAATAGGTAGAAGAAATGTCTATCACTAGACAATGTCGAATGGGGAGATACTGCTATTTCTTGAGATTTCTAAGTTCAAAACTCTCTGAAAGGGCACCTTAGATGAGACAGGAACATCTAAATCTGTCTTTGGAAATAATCCTTCCTCTCACAGGACTTTCTAGAGTCTGTTTGCCTTACCTGTCTGGTATAATTAATTTCTGAATACATGAGCAGCTCTTTTCCTCTGCTTCTTCCTCAGTTGGTTGCCTTTGATTGCTTCTCACAGCAGCCTCAATAGCAAAAATACTTTCTGGTGTGCGTATACAACAGGACAAAGCTGAAAGAGCCTTTGTTCACGTACCTTTGAACAGTGTGATCTCTGGAGAGGTTGTTGATCCTCTAAAGACTGCTGCGTGATGCTAGAGCTAACTGGAACTGCTGAAATTTGTTTCAGATCTCGCTAGTGTACTCCTAAGGACATGGTGGGTAGGCTGAGCAAGAGGATGTTTTTGTGCATGTGCTAGAGGGACATTTCTTTCGGAATTTGTACCATTCCATGTGGACAAACTTAAGAAAGATGTTGCTTTCACCAAATTGTCCTTCTGAGTTTGAGTCCTGCTGTTTGTTGCTCTCTGTGCATGATTTCCTTATCCATGTGTTTGAGAGCTACAGTGCAGATCAAATTGAATTGAAGAGCAATGGATAGTGTTGGAAATACAGCAAGTAATAGGGTTTTGGCTCTCTGGCACTGAGTTTTATTGTTGCTCACCCTACACAGGAGATTTTCACATGTTGCCTTTAACTGTATTTTCTGCATGATCCCCAGCTTGATTAGTTTTGGTAACAGAAACTTGTACAGAAAGGTACAATGAGATCAAATATGTGCTTTTTCAAATAATAATTTTGATTAAATAGCAAGTTATGCATTCAAGAAAAATACATACACATTGCTATACTGTAATTATGTCTATCATATAAACATTATAACTATGTAACTATTTAACTGAATAATGGAGAAGGAACAATGATTAAACGGCAGGCCAGTATTTTTGTATGGCAGACAGTTGGGGATTTAATGGTTACTGATGACCAAATAAAATACTGTAACTGAAAGGGAGAGATTATTCTCAAAGTGTGGCATATTAGGCAAACTTCCAGATTTAGTAATCTATTCATTTTCATGGACATAAACATGTCGGAAGCAACTGTTCTAAGCACTAAACATTTTATAAAACTGCAGAACTAAACTTTTTCTTCCAAGGTATTATCCTTTCTCTATTAGAATTGATCATTCTCCTTAGAAAGGAATTTCACCTGTAAGTATCTGAGAGCAGAGTTAGTCCTTTTGCAGCATCTGTCCATCTGCCAACTGCCAACTTGATTTTGTCTGTTGTTTCTCAGTTGTGTTTAAATTTTTAAACCATGTGCCACAGCTCCTATGTGACAGTGGCTTTCTGGATTTTAATTGCAGACGAGTGCAAATCCTAAATGCTATGATGTTCTCTCCAAAAATGACAGAGTGATTGGACCAACTAAATTCATGCATTGTGCAGTAAAAGCTGAATCAGCACGCTTCCTCCGCATGTCTTTGCATACAACTGTGCTACAGCCTAATAACTTTTCTAGGGACTGCACTTTTTGGGATGCTCACATTTCCTTTTGTAGCAACCATTACCTCCTTTTTGTGGTGAGTCAGCCAATTCCCAGTAGCCTAGGTCAGTGGCTGCTTTCAGTTTAGGGAGAAGAGGGAGAAAGATTTGATAAGACTACTTGAGGCTGTTTTCTTTCAGTGCTTAATTCTAGCTCAGCCTGTAACTCTCCTCTTCATCACATCCTCTCTACCTTTCTGAAAACCATACATCCCACCTGAGAGGAAAATAGGATTGGATGTATCCTTTTGTAAGTAAAACCTGAGTGGTAGTCTCAGAATTTGACTAATTAAATAATAACTCCTTGGGGAACATTTCCTGTGTGAGAGGTATTTTTTACCCAGGCCTGTTCTTTTTAGTTAAATGAAATATACTATATTAGGCAGTGTTTGCTTGCAGTGAGTTTCAGTGGGAGGTGATGAAGGAGATGATGATAATGTACATGTATCTGAAAAGAAATACTACTTGGATTAAGAGATCACTCATTTGCAGAACATTTCCATTCTAGCAGGAGAGATGACAGGCATGCAAAACAAGTTATTCTAATAAAGATTTATTGACTGAACACAGTAGTCAGGTCAATGACAAACAAGTGGACAGAAGACATGTTGAACTTACCTCTTGGAGCGAGCAAATCAGCACAAGCAGTGCACTGTCAGCACCCCTTTGAATAAGTGTTTGTGAACTTCAGGAGTATAAATTGATTGGTTCTGGGCTGGGGACAAGGACAAAATTCAGAAAAAAGGACACAGTGGTAAAGATAGGTGTGTTTTTAGATGAAAAATGTAAACAGATTTTATTGAAAAGCAAACCAACACAACCTTTCCCTCCCAAACTGGATCATTGTTTATATCAAATTTTTAACTTGCATGTGTCAGATTGGATTGTTGCATTTTGTAAGAGCATTATTGACTACAGTTTGTGTATAAAGCAGTCTTCTGTAAAAGTTGCTACATGTAGTAATAGTGGGCTGTCTAGATGTGTAGAAATGATCAAACTATATTTTACATTTGTAGATTGTTTTCTACCTATTTTCTGCTCACACTCTTGCAACAGTATTTGCTGTAATACATAATACATGGACCTGATGGTCAGTTTTGAATGTGTGTGCTAGATACACATGCAGCCTAACATGGAGCCCCACTAAGCAATTGGGACATTCACTTTGTTTTTCTTTCATGCCTAGTAGTCCACAAATAATTCCATCGAAATCAATAGGACACTTTCTGAATAAGCTGGAGCAGAGGCAAAAGGCCAAAATCAATATTACACTGACTCATCTGCAAAGGTTATAGCCTTCGTGATCCCCCAGCTGGCCTGAGTAGTACAGTAAAAAGGGAATGACATGGTTTTAGTTTCTGACAAGTATGTTAGGATTGTTTGTGGAAATGTGAATAGGCATTTTCTATTTTTATTGTATTTAAGTAATCAGATTTGTTTGACTCACTGGTTTTTAATTTGATTCTGTTGGTGATTAATAGAGTTTCACTGGGACTAGAGTCTGAGGGCATGGGGGTAGAAGTGGCACTAAGGCATAATTTGGCTCCAGGATTTTATAAAACATGAGAAGAGAACTGGCTTTTTCCTTAATGCTGAGTGTTTAAAGCTGGCATCTCAGAGAAACATCTTCTTTCCTTTGGATGCACTTGTTAAGGAAATTTTTAAGGTACAGTAGCTCTGCTTTACTGTTATGGGTGTTTGTAAGTTCGCAAAATCTCACTGTTTTCTTCATGGGACTTGGCAGATGCAGAATATGGCAGAAACTGGATCCCTTGGCATAGCTTTGTGAGACACTCACGTGAGTTACAAGCACTGCCAGTTTCTCAGTGGAGCTTATAATTTCCATTAACCCTGCAGAGGTGGATGTGTGACTGTTTTCCACAGACACACTTGCACCCCAAGTGAAACAGCCCCCTTGGTGCAGATACCAGGCAAGGTGCCTGAGAGCATCTTGTACACTCTGACAGCACAGCTTGCGAATCTTGAGTGAGCTTCTTTGTCAGAGGCATTGCTTTCCTCTCTGTTTGTCGAAAGCATTTTGACTAACAGAGCTTGCAAGATATGTCTAAAGAGCTAACTCATCCTTCAGTTTTCCAGCAGGCTGTAGAAATAGGTTCTAGTTTTAACCACATGCTTGCACCAGAAAGGCCTTATTCCCAGAACTGAGAAACTGCTAAACACACAAGTGAAACTGCAGAGTAGCCTGACAGAGAGGTATTTGATTTTATGGAAAATGTAGAGAAATAGCTCATTCAAGTAATACACAACTGGCCCCTGCCCTGCCTCCCAAATGGCCACATGTGCAAATGCATCTTGTTAGCAAAAGGACTGTTAGGTCATAACAGTCTTAAATTTAGCCTTTTCTTTTTACATGTCTCTTCCCCGTACTTTTCACTAACCTTAATTCTTCTGTAATTATTATTCTTGTAATTTCCTGACTTTTCCTCAGTTTTGCTAGCTGAACTCTTTATTTTCTCCTCTAACAAGGCTCAATGTCGTTGGCTTGAGAAACTAACCCACCAGCAAGTTAGATCATGTGTAAATAGGGAAAATAGGTATTAATGGAAGTTGCCATCATCTTCTTTGTTGACAGTGTTGCTATGGTAGACGGTATCAAAATTCCCATGGTTACAAAGCAGTTGTGATTTTTTGGAGTTCAGTACAACAATGTATTGGAAATACTATTCTTATGTTTTATATAATTTCTGTCCTATAAAGCATTTTGCTTTTGAAGTTCTAGGGAACTAGACTTTGTGGACATGCTTTAGAATTCTGCTGAATTACAATTCCAATCTTTAAGCAAAAGCAGAAACAAAAATATTTTTTCTACAAAACTGTTATTAAATTTACTTATATTGAGATTTACAGAAGGAAGGCATTGCAATAAATGGTGATAGTTTTATTGATCTGAAACATTTTCTAGATCAGAGATGCTTTTCATTTCTGCTTTTCACCATTTCATAAACTCAGTATATTTGTGGTGTTTACCTAAGTTGATTTCTTGAATAATATTTGTGTAATTATTTTTTCTACTAACAGTGCGAAGGTATTTTTAGTATTAGTTTGATTTCAACCTGACTTAGATATTGATGGACTTATGTATTGTCAGTGACTCACTTAGCGGGTATTTGAGGACATAAAGGATAACATTTGTTGCTAATTTAAAAATTAAGATGACCTTCAAGTCATTGCAAAAAAGGAAAAAGGCTAATTTATGATCCTATGAGGAGAAGTGTGCAAAATCAGGATCATAGACATCAATCTATCTTATACAGTACAATCAGATACTTAAAATTTTGTAACTTTTCCTATAATAGTGATTATTTTTAACAGGTTTTATCTCAGTAGCAAGATAAAATGAACACCAATAACCATCTGTGTGTGTTTTCCTTAGCAATTATCCAACCTTGTGTTCTGATTTCCAAAGCACTTTAGCAAGTCTTCTGAAATTTATGGCATGTGAAAGGCATATAGTTCCAGCCTTTTATAGGATCTGAAAAACACATTTTCATTGTTCTTCCACTTCATGGATCAAAAGGCTTTTACAAAGTAAAAAAGAAAAATCCCTAAATTAAATTAAAGCTTAGCACTTTGAATAAAAATCCCTTTCTTAAACACAAAACTAAAAGTAAGAATGAAAAATGTGCCCCAGGGTAAAAAGCCTACAGTATAACAAATAAAATCAGATAGAAACAAAAGACTCAAAGAAAATCCAGATTTAATAGAAAGTGCTTTCTGAAAAAAAACCCACTACCATACATTTCTGTGTCTGGGATGTACGTAAACTAAGTCTTTTACTAAAAGGCATTGATGTTTTATAATTATTATAAGTTATTCTCTAAAGGAAAAAGATTTCTGTTCTGATATGCATGTGCCGATATTTTCATAACATCCTGAGGTGACTAGAACAGAGCATATAAAAATATATGGAGAATAATCTCATATTTTTATTAAATAAGACTTTGAAGGTTTTTATAAATGGTAATTTTATTCTACTTTTCAGAATAGCTGGCTTTATTTTCTGTCTTTTTCAACTCATCTCTGAAGTTTCTGTTTGCTACGTTCCACATTTACTGTCTTACAATCCAGCCTGGCATACAGGTTGATGCCACTGGGGGCTTAAGGCATCTTGTCGAATTTTGAACACGCTTGAGTATTTATAGCTTTCAGAATCAGCAGGAATTTACTTTTATTTGGTTTAAACTCCCATTGGGAGAATTATTATGTTTCCTGTCCTGCAGGAATATCTTAAGGGAAAAAAATGCCATCAATTTAAATCCACAGCTAATAAAATCATAATAGCAGAGAGCAGTTTCAAGAATAGTCTCTGAACTTTCCAGTGAGGATGATGTGGATTTAGATTAGTGACAATATGCTTATTTTTATCATTGTTTTTCCTTAGTGAATCAATCAATGTTGTTCTGAACACAAACACACTTAGAAATGAAGATCATTAAAAGTAGCATCTGTATGTCTGTGACTTTTCATGTCCTCATTAGCTAAGAATAATTGAGGATCCAGGTTTAATTTTGTGTAGACCAAAGGTACATGATG
This sequence comes from Aramus guarauna, assembly GCA_013400195.1. NCBI lineage: Eukaryota > Metazoa > Chordata > Aves > Gruiformes > Aramidae > Aramus > Aramus guarauna. The sequence goes on from VXBL01000614.1 coordinate 74,216, forward strand.
CCTTAATGTAATATATGACCTATTTGGCTGTTGTCATGGTATGTGAAATACCTTTTTTCTTATCAAAAAGAACATCAATCCAGTTTTCTGACAAAATTTTAATCTGGAGTGTGGTGTACACCATGTCTTTGCGAGCCTTCATACTGTAATTATGGCAATCTCTTCAGGCAAAGCAGTAAACACATATTCAGGTATGCAAAATATAAGACTATCTAAGAAATTAATTAGAATTAAATTTCCCTTCTGTTGACACTTGAAAGTTAGATAGGCATCTGTTGTTGATGGAGAAAAGGGAGGACTTGTCCTGGGTGTGTTTCCTTACTGAGGTCATCAGAAGAAGAGTTGAGGTGAATGGCTTCTCTCACCTATGAATTTAAATGCTGCCTTCATACAAAGTTACTCTATTTTGTTGTGAAATTCTGACTGAGATTTATCAGATTCTACCTACTAGCAGTTAGATATCTAAAGTATTAGTTCCACTAATGTATATTTATAAGACAAGCATGATTCTTGCTTCTGGAACATAGGGAAGAATCACTCTTCCAGAACTCTGGACAGCCTTAGACAATTTATGGTAACAAGATTGTCAGTGAGTTACTCCTTTAGATAAATCAAAGTTTTCTTAATATTGGCTTATATTACTTTCGCTGGCTAAACTTGGCTATTAGTGGTGGTTATTCTCTGATAATGCAAGTCATTTGTGGGCCATCCTAGAAATGTTACTCTGATTTATATCCACTGCCTCAAAAAAAATGGAAAAGTTTTTAAACAGGGCATGTTACAATTGGTCTACTTTTAGATGATAATCAGTCTTGCTCCTTGGTGGACCTCATGGCTGTCCCCACTATGGATTTGTGGACTCCTTCTGCAAGTAAAAATACAGAACAGAAAGTTGCCTCTTCCCCAGAGAACCTGTGATTGAAAGAAAAGAGTTAACACGAAGCTGGCAACGCATAGGAGATGAGGGAGCAAGCAAATAGTGATAAATGACTGTGGCAGGTAGTGGTTTTGACACACTTGCCACATCAACTTTTTGTGGACTTCACAGGAAGGAGGAATTATAGGCTATGAACTTGGAGGAGGACATCATGGCAGTTTTATGGCTTGGGGTGTAGAGAGGTGTGCCGTGTCATAGAGGCAACTTGAGGAGAAACAAGTAAGATGATAGTTTGAAAATGCAACAAAGGGGCTAATGTCATGGGCGATGTAAATGCGGGGGTTGATATTTGGATACTGGATGAGAAATCATGAAAGAGAGATAGAACATAAAGTCCATGTAAGTAAGGACAAGGCAATAGAGATCTGAGAGTCAAAGGGGGGAAGCAAAGGAAGGCACAAAGATACAGACTTGTCCTTGATGTGACAATCTAGAAAGGAAGAAAGGTCAGTTTGTTTTACATGCTGGAGCAAGGAAAATCAACTTTCACTCACTGAAGGCTGTGGCTCCTTGAACTTGTCCAAAGAAATTATGTTGGAGTTTTGATGACAGAGAGATAGCAATTCTGCATATTTGGCACTGTTTGCTTATTTTAAATTCGTGCTTCACAATATTGCATTCCAAGTGAGGGAGCATTCACTCTGTTTCTTCTGTCTGTGGTAGGGAATTTTGGTTTTGGTTGTTTTACAAGACCATAAAAATACATAAGCCTAATGCTGTGGTAAGACAATGTTTTAGGGACAATGGTATGTATTTCCAGAAGCACACAGCACTGTGTGTTGCAGAAAGATGTGTAAACCAGAATAAAATCTCATTCTGTTGTCATGGTGCTACATATAAGACAGCTACAAAAAATGATCGCAAGGAAAGTAAACGTTAGTTTTGCTGTGATTCTGCACTTTCACCTCCCCATTAGCAAAAAAGACAGACAAAAAGAGAAGAAAGATCTTAAAAAAAGCATTGCAATAAACATTGTCTGGCTTGAATATCATGTTCTAAAGGAAACTGTAGCATACTTAAAAGACAGTTGCAAGTCAGAGTTTCTAAGGAGGTTTTTCTTCTGTTCTTTGACTTGATTTGATAGCCTTATTTTGTTCTCATTATAGGCCATTCTTTAGAGAAGTACAGAATTGTAGGTGATCAAGGTAAATTTGCCAGGAATAAACTGGGCTGATTTGCACTTTTATTTTGTTGCCTTTTAATGAAATCAGTGAGGGGAAAAAGGCAGAAAACCCCCTTACAAAGTATGTGATCACATTTAGTTAAAATGTCTTTGTTTATACGGAGCAATAAAGGAGTTACTAAATTCTGCAGATGTACTTCAGATTATTATAAAAATTCATACCTTGCACTATAAAATACCAGGGCTCCCTCCATCCCAATTTGCAAATCACCAGCTGGTCACAGAAACCATGTGCATAAAACCACATCTAGCCCAGCATAATAACAATGTGCATTAAAGTTATTATACTAGGAAATTCAGAACTTTAAATCTTCAAAAATACTACAAGAGGCCCCCGAAAATAGCAATCACAGATTTCTATTTCTTCTTGAAGGTGATTTTTTCACTGTTGAATCCTTGAGCTTATGTTTCTAAAGTCAGTTTCAGCAAGCATTTCTTTATGATAGTAGACCTCTATTGTCTTAGAGTTTCACAGTATACTTGCTTATTTTAAATGAGAGTTTATACAATGCAGTGCCCTTATTCCCAAGGACAAACTTCTGCTTTTTGAGAGAAAAGTTCTCTGTCCTGTATTTGTGGCATTGTGTGATCTGCACAGCGTGTACTGTGGTGACAAAAAAAATCAAAATATTCCCACATGAACAGAATGTATTAAAAGAAAAATGACAAGGTGTGGCAATAATACCATGGTGTTTGTTAAACATTTACTTGGATTTTTTTTCCCCTACAGCATAAGGTGAAGGCAGAAAGGACCATGTGACTCTACTATGAAAACTGATAGGGAGGAGTACAGCTAGGTAGTTCTTCTATTTAAAACAGAAAAACTTGAGTGTGAATATGACATATGTGAAAAGGGAAAGGACAATAACTTTTGTAAGGCAGGTGCTTTGCGTAAAACAGAACAGCATTAGGCCAGTTCTGTATGATCAATGCAGAAAATTAACCCTGGTTTACTGATTGAGTTTTACATTTCTGCAGAATTCAGACTGTTTCCAAGAGTTATTTGGCTGAGATACATCCTCCTTGTGTTGAAACCATTCTGAATATGGGGCTCTTGTCTCTATACTTTGCTTCCCTTTTGCGTATACCCTGTGCTGAGACAAATGATGTACAGCTCCAAATCTGTTCAGAAGCCAGTAGCTGACACTTTTGTGTGGGGGCATGTAGTGTTTGCATATGTGCGTGTGCCTGTGATCTTGGTGCAGTCAGGACAGTCAGAGCAGCTATTCTGATTAAACTCCAGCTGACAGTCTGTAACCTGATGATAGTCATTAACTCAAAGGCTATCCCATTCCACTAAATTAGCAGCTGCACGACTTGCAGCCTGGCTTTCTTAGTGTCTGAATACTAGGAAGCAGCAGAAATAGTCTGCTGTAATAGTTGGTAAATTTAGCCTGCAAAACTAATTAAAAATAAACCAAATTCACCATAGGAAACATTTCTACCCTTTACCCTCTTCTTTTTAACAGTAAACTGGGCATCCCTTTTTGACAAATCACTTTTAATTTCTTATGGGGTGCATTGGTGATTATCAGTCAGAGGACACAGAGGTAAAATATATGATTTATCTGTCTCATTCAGAATTATTATTTATTCCCTTTAATTCTGCAAACTTCTCCGCAGTTCTGCCCATAGCTCACAGACAGATACTAGGCTGGTGACAGACCTTGCGTAAAGGACGACCTATCGTGCGTGCGGTCATACTGTGCTGGGGCCACCGTTGTCCTGGTGGAATGCTTCACCATTGTGCAGTAGTGAAAAATTGCAACACTTGGCCATTGCCAGGAGAGCCATCATGAGACCAGAAATCCAATTAGCAGCCATATGATGCTTTTTATATTAATGATTTCCTGCAAACATAATGAGAAATTCACACCAGGAAACTAATAAATTATTATGTACTGTGTGGTACGTACTCTTATAGTAAAATAGTTGAGAAAAGTTCAAGTTCACAGACACAACACATTCACCTTGGACATCAGTAAATCTCCAGGAGACAGCAGGGCGCATCCCAGTAAACAGGCTGGGGATGGGATTGTAAAAAATGCAGAGGGAGTATATGGCCTCTGTTGCTTCACAAGTGAAATAGTTTCTAGCAAGGCAGTCTTCATACCTGGGTGTTGGATGCAATGGCAGATGCATGGTAGTAGATGTTTCTGGTCTGTGTGGCTCTGAGACTCATTAGGCTGTATCTTCAGCATGAATGTTGTCGCACTGCATCTAATATCCCATTTCCAGCTATTGGTGAAAGAACACAAGCTTGCACTAATCACCCAAGATAAATTCTTCTCTTGCCTGTCCTGTGTTTATATCTAGAATATACTCAAGCCACATTCATCCTTGACTAAGCTTTGCACTGGAACAATCGAGGTCTGGTGATCAGTCTGAATTCTTCTGTTTATGAGGACAGGGCTTTTAAATTTTGTTTAATTTTAATTTTTAAATTATTCTGTGAGGAATGGCTGAAATTGAAATTGACTGTTTTGTCTAGGAGCAGGAGGAAGACTGTCATCTGAATGCAGACTACTGTGTTAAGCAAAAAAATATGTAGAGGTGTCTGCTCAAATCATGACAGAACATGCAGTTGTCTCAGACATCTTACCATCCGTACATGTGTCTATATATGTCCCAAAATAACTAGTTTCTTGACAACAATTTGAGGACTGGTTAAGCATGAGGATCACACTTTCTATTCCATGCAGACTTGTTGACAAGAAACATATAGCAGTTCTAAACAAATATGAATTATCATGGGAAAAGGCAACTTGTGAGATGCTGTGTGCTGTAGACAGCAGTGTGTTGTAGTATAGTCCAGAACAAAAAGGACACATTGAAGATGTGTGAGATGAAGAGAGAGACCAAAAAGAGAGGGACAGTTGTTCTGTCCATTTGACACTATTGCTGGGTGTTTATAATACATAACAATACTTTCTGTTGCTCTGTATTTTATTGTGTGTACGTGCTTGCAATATCTCCATTATGGATGCATGTTCTAGTGACCTGTCCAGGAAAAAAATATCTTAAAGATGAGATTCTTTAAAAGACCCTGATCCTTTTTCATTTGCCTAGCCTGAGTGAACAGCTCCTATAGCTGAATAATTCCTACCCTGAGGAGGATGCTTGAATTACTTTACATTAGTCTAGGAAAGTGTGCCTGGCTTTTTTGCCTGGCTTTTTTGCCCCCGGAGAAGACTGGGAGAACAATGTTGCCAGTCTCCCAAGAGGAGACCCCAGGCTTCCAGTCACTGCAATTGAAGTTTCCCGTTGTACTGCTGTTATCAACAGAACATAAAAATAAAATCAGATCATTTGACCATATGATTAGCACATTCCTGTTGAACTCTAGGTGACCTTAACCTTCTGGCTCTTTACAGAACTCCTGTGTTTCTCACTTAGGAAAAATTTCTTCCTTAACATTAAGGTTTTCTTTTGTTGCTAAAATAACCCCTGAGTGGTTTGCTTATGAGGTTTTAGTGGGCTGCATTGGTGCAGACAAGAAAAGATGCATTTGAATGATCATGAAGACAGATTGGATAACCAAATCTATAGCATCCAGATGAAGTTTAACCATGTAATTGTTAATTTCTGTTGCATGGTGAAACACTTCATGTGTTTTCTTTTGTCCTAACAGTACATTGCAAGATTGAAAAGGAAATATTTGCAATTATGTTAACAAGTAGGAACTTACAGATTTGAAAATAATCATAATCTTACGTTGAGTAAGCTTTGCAACTTCTTCTGGGATTCAGACAGTTGTTTGTGGAGTTAGACTACATTTTTTTACTTCTTTTAAGTTAGCAAGACTTCTCTGTGTACATGGAAGCTCACTGCAACCATAACTGTTATTTGATGGTGGAGAGTCATAATGAAGAGTTTTGACAATGAAGAGCCTAGAACTTGTATTTACTTCACAGCTTCACATTTTAAAGTGTTTGCTTTTATGCTTAAGAAATTAATTTGTGTGCATAAGTTAAGTTCTCTCTGACTGCCAAGATCCTTGAGGACCAAGGACAACTGAGGACATAGTAGATAACTATTCCCATTTTATAACTTTTTTTTTTTTTTTTTACAGTTGACTCACAGTATCTTCAGTGCTGTAACATCAGCTATTATAAAACTGCTGTAAATTTTTCCTTCTACCCCTTCAGCATGTGACAGTGACCACTGGGGACCTCACTGTAGCAGCCGCTGCCAGTGCAAAAATGGAGCCTTGTGCAACCCCATCACTGGAGCCTGCCACTGTGCATCAGGTTTCAAAGGTTGGCGCTGCGAGGAACGTTGCGATCAAGGGACGTACGGAAATGATTGCCATCAAAAATGCCAGTGTCAAAATGGAGCCACCTGCGACCATGTGACTGGAGAGTGCAGATGTCCTCCTGGATACACTGGTGCCTTGTAAGCAGCGGGTATATTATTTATGGGGAAAATGTACAAGTTTTGAATAGTGCTGACAAGAGAAATCAAGTTTAGATTAATTTTTAACACTATGCTGTTGGTCTGGCTGCTATGTAATGCAGGGAAGCAGGGCTAGTGGCTAAGAAGCAGCTGTACAAACCATGTTGCAGTGCACATTGTGATGTGTAGCTGAGAGAAAACCCTCTTGATCTGGACTGCTAAGTGAAAGCCATAAAACGTAGCAGGAGGAGCTTCTTCATGACCACCAGGAAAGCAGTTTGGCTACAAGTTTGGAAAATCACATTGAAACATTGTGTTATTTGGCTTTGTCATTCCAGAATAGATTTTGAGCTTTATCAGTAAGAATGAATGAGCACCAACCAGTGTGGAAAGAAATATCTTTATGAAGAAATAATTCCTAGATTTCTAGATCTGTTTCCTAAGATTTGTTGCATGGATACTACACAATATTCAGTGTGTGCCTCTTTATGTTGGACTGCTTTCTGTTTCATATTTTTGGCTGGAAAAGTTAACAAATAGCGTTAAAAATAAAGAGGTGGCTAGATAGGGGAGCGTGTGCTGAAGTAATGGTTGTCTTTGTTGTACACCACCACCTCCCTCCCCAGCTGCGAGGACCTCTGTCCCCCCGGGAAGCATGGGCCGCAGTGTGAGGAGAGGTGCCCGTGCCAGAACGGAGGCATCTGTCACCACGTCACCGGGGAGTGTGCCTGCCCACCAGGATGGATGGTAAAAACACTTTCTGAAATCAACACAACCTCATAAAACTTCCATATTTGTAGATTTTGGGCAGCGTCAGAAAAGGTTAGCAAATGAGGATAGCAAATGCAGTCTGCCTGCAGCCAGGAGTAATGAGAAACGTGTTTTAGCATAAGAGACTGGAAAAAAATACTTGCAAAACCATTTGTTACTGAAAATCCTCCAGTTCTGTGCTGCCTTTTTAACCATATCAGATTCTGGGAACCAAAGACATGAATCGTACTGTGACGAGGCAACATCCTTTAGATCTTGTCTGGAAGTCATTAGTTTCTAGATATAATTGATATTATAGGGAGGTGACACCATTATATATTTTGGAAGTGCGTTTTGTGCCTGTTTTCATATGCATAGTATGCACAACAAAACCACCAAGCCTTTAGATACTGTGTGAAATGTTGGGGATGGAAATGGGACATCAGAACTTTGACATTATCTTTAGATTTTCTGCCCTTTTGTCAGTGGGTAGGGAAAGAAGAATTGACTTCAGAGCTGCAAGCAGCTTCCCCTACTATCAGGCTGCCAACTCAAGTTGGCAAGTGATGGAGTGGGAAGGTGATCAAAGCCCAAATAATGTCTCAAAATACATTTGTAGATAATAGTTATCAATAATATGTGTTAATAATGTTTTCTATTTGAGTGTCCATTTTGGGTGAAAATCCACATTTACTGAACTTCTAGTTATCTCATGATAATTGAGATATTCTATTGAGATAGCCCTGTGGCAGAGGTCAGTTTTTCACCAGATAGAGAACATAGCTATAAGTGATCATCTCTGTTTGTGTGTTTGATTAGCACCACTATCTAACTTAGATTATGGCCATTTTTACTTATTAATCCACTTCATGTTAGAAGAATGAAAATCTTGGTCATAGAATACAAATGGTTGCATAAATTCTTGACTCCGTTTATCTGCCTAAATACAGCTAATGAAAAATGTGATAGCACATGATGCAATGATGGAAATTTTATACAAGTGTGTGTGTTAACTAATAAATTACTGTTTAGCCCTTTGACTAATTTTCTATTCCAAGTACTTATTTAAGCATATCTCTTTGTTAGTTTTAGAATTTTCAATTCTGTGAAACACAATTTTTTTCAATATAACTTTTTTTTGCTTTTCATGTAAGGAAGGTTTAAAGTAGCCAGGTATAAATTCTGCAGTGTCTTACATTAGCTGAAATACCTACATGTCTTTTGCTTCATGAAATGCCATAATACGTTTTTCTTGAAATGGCTTCTTAAATGTCTTAAGATCTGATGCTTCCCTTGCTACACAGGTGTATTTAATTCCAAGGATATAAACAGCAGTGCAGAAATTCAAAACACATTGAAGGGTAGCAGACATCCTACCTAAGCTTTTAAGATATGCTGCTTTCAATGAAGTTACAAACAGCTTTTCCTTTCATCAGAATAAAACAATTTATTATAAAGTAGTGTAATTGGGGTATTACAGCAAATACTGATTTCCACACCACTACTCATTGGAGGGCATTTCCGGATGTCTTGATATATACTACTGCTGATAAATAAATTGGGAAGAGCTAGACATCAATTAATCTTAAATGTCTAAGTGTTTTCAGTGTTGCTTAGAGATAGTGCCTGTCATTAGCTTTGGCTTCCAACATGGAAATCCTACAAGATTATTCCTTCCCACATTTAAAGCTGGAGAAGAGTTTGCAATTTCCAAGATCAGCACTAGGCGACTGACACAAGATCTTGATCTTCCTTCATTACAAACCTTTCTTCCTTGTCCATTCAAGATGTAATCCCAAATCTAATACTATGGGTTTTTTTCTGCACATGCAGGGCATGGTCTGTGGTCAGCCTTGTCCTGAGGGTCGTTACGGGAAAAACTGTTCCCAGGAGTGCCAGTGCCACAACGGAGGAACCTGTGACTCAGCGACAGGTCAATGTCATTGCAGCCCAGGTTACACAGGGGAACGGTAAGGAAAAATTTTTGCCAGACTGCTGAACCTGCAAGGGGTCTGCTATGACAGAGAAGGTTAAGAAACTGGTAGAAAACAGAATGAAAATGTCTGTGATACCATTAAAAGAGTCTTATGAAATGTTTGCCATGTCACTTAGCTGATGCTCATTCACAAGTTAAAAATGCCAATGTGATTCCCTTTCTGTGAGGAATTGCTTGGTTTCAGGATTTTCCTGCTGTGGCCCATGGTCTGGCAATGTCTTGTGAGTCTTCACTTGAGTGGCTTAAAGAATGACGCAGTTTGGAGTATGATGAAGGGGTGAGGAGGGAAACTCTTGGTTTTGTGCAGATTTTTGGCAGTCGTAGTAGCAAGGGAGGCTCATTTGGTTTGTCTTCAAAGGGAGCAAGCTGGAGAGTTGTCTCCTGTAATATTTCATTCAAATGAAGAAGTGAAACTTCTTTATTTTCTGACTTGGTTGTTAAAAATCGTCTATGGTAGATTGGAAAGATAATATAGCAAGACATCGTTTTTGAAGGCAGTGAAAGTGATGGAAGAAGTGTTTTCCTGCATATATTTTAAAGAGCACACAACTCATTTGCTGAAGTCAGCAGCAGCTTAATCACTGGGGTCAGTCCAGGGTACCTCTGCCAACAATAGTAGGTATTATAACCATATGCACTTTCCACAAGAGTGTTCACAGGACGTGAGGAGAGCTGTACCAGACATAAGGGGGAAGAAAACCTCATGAAGAAGAGAAACAATTAGTCTAGAGCCATTTGGATGCCAAAATTAAATTTGCATTTGTAAAGAACCAGTGCAGAAGGTGGTAGATGCATTTAAGGAGACACAAACAAATCAGCAGGGAAATTAAAGGGATATCCATATAAGAGTCTATGCACTGCACTACACTGGTGTTTCTAAAAGCAATTAACTTTTTTGTCTTGGAATTTAAATCTGACTTTAATCTGAAATGCCTTACAGCCTGCAGCATTTTGATCACTTTTGCAAGTCTGAGCTCCCTTTTTTCCCTGCAAAACAGGCTGTATTTGCAATTCCTTTGTTTTTCAAGATACTCCAAGGACAGGAAGGGGTCAGAAGCAAGGTTTTAGACCTAGTTCTTATTTCATGTCAGTGGACTGGCAAGAGAGGGAAGTGTTACAAGAAATGTGTGGTCATTGGCTGAGCTAGCACATACATACCATTAGCAAAAGAGATGTTTTTTTAAAAGTGCTAAGCTGCTGTCCACTTCTGTGTGCAAATTCAACAGTATTTGTCTGAGATTTTGGTGGGGTGGTGACTCCTGGAACTTGGTCATGTAGCAAGAAAAAGAAGACTCCTAGATCTTTTAATGTTTTCCCAAATCTGAGTTCTTCGCCTGGTGTGCAAAGAGCCAATCACACACAGAGTTGAGATATTTGTTTATTTCAATTCTGGCCGGAATAGGGTGCCGGGCATGTAACACCAGCTAGCACACTGCGTACATCAAGCATGCCTTTTTCATAATAACAAGATGTAGCTGATTGGTGTTCTTAAACTTCCTTAACCACCTTTCACCCACCTTCACCATAAATATGCATTTTACTTCACATTTCAAGCATTGGGGGAGGTCTTCTTGTTAGCAGGCTCATTATTCACAAAGGGGTGTACAATTTAGTATTACAGTCAATACAGGTGAGTTGAAGATACGCTATTTCTTGATACTATTCCAAGGCTAGATATATTTTATATACATTTACAATAGGGAAAGAATACTTTGAAGGGTCCTGTTGTTCTAAATCATTGATCCATTGGGAGATCCTACCCTCATTACTACAGTTTCAGAACATACTGTTAGGGGTACTTGACGTGGTGTATACTTTGCAGTCTTAACCCTTATTTTTCCTACATCAGTAACAGATTCTAGGTGATCTGAGTTAACACAAGGGAATCTAGTTTAAACTACCTTTATAACTGTTCTACTTAATACTTTTTGAGCAATACCTGTCCTCACCAGGAAGTGGAAAAGAGTGTTACATAAGCTTATGAAGATGCAATTAAAAAATAAATATAATTGTAACATTAAATTTTGTCTAATTTGGCTGGGGGTCCTGATTGTCATTTGGAGAAAATTAATTCCCAGTTGTATTTGTATAACTTCATTAGGAGACATTTAAACAGGGTTATTAGCTTTAGTATTATGCTACCCCTCTGAAGGAAAGGGGATTTTATTGCTGGCTTCAGTCAGGAAAGAGTTAACGAATATCTTGAAACTTCTGGATAACAGTACAGATTGAAGCAGATACTGTGAAAGCATGACATGACTATGTATATGCATTTTACCTCAGTCAAAGGGCTCTGCTAAATTCTGTAACATTTTGCAGTGCCTTGTATCATGTGTCTGAAATTCTCCTGTAATAAACCACCAATCATACAAAAAAAAAAAAAAAAGCACCAAGTATATAAGTAAAATGGAAAGAGACTGCCAAGGAAATTCTTTTATAGGGCTGTGAAAATGAGCAGGTTTTAAGCTGATAAAACCATTAATAATGTGCCTTATTAACAAATAATATTTTTGTACAATATGTAACTTGGTAAAACTTACAGGTACCCAAATTGCAGAAGATGTTATGTGCCTGTGCCCACCTCAGGACTTCAATGTCAGCATGTTCTTGCCCTAGAACTTTGAGATTTAGCTGTTTTGTCTTTTTGTCTATGTCAACATAATCCAGAGTTTATAGGATGCTTATACTGAAAAATATGGGGATTTTCCCTCCTACAAAATGTTGTCACCCTTGGTTCTGAGGCATGAACCTGTTGAGCTGAGAATTCTACTTTCATACATATAATCAAATATTTTAAGTGCATTTAGTGCTGGAGCCTTTAGTAATGCTGTAGTAGTAGTGGCATTTCAAATTTTAACAATTCAGTTGTAAAACACAGAGAAGTTAAACCTGAAAACATCAAACTCATATTGTATCTCTTAAATACATCACCAAATGAAATTGCTATCTGGAAATTCATTAGTAAATGAGTTGCAAGTTTTAGAAGTGTGGTACTGATAGTTGTTTTTTTGTAGTCAGGCTAGACAGATAAACATCCAGTCTGATCTTTAGGTTAAATAATGTCTTTGTAAAACATTAAGGAAATAAGACTTAGCTAAAGTAGCTAACTTCTAAAAGCTCTGGAAAAGCTTGGTGAAGAAGTCTCTTTATTAGAATATATTTTCCTTGAGGAGCAACAAAAATCATTGCTATTATCCCACATGGGTTAATCACAATTCTTTACTAATTTTCACCTTTGTCTATTAGAAAAGTCAGATGAAAGGAAGGGCTTTGGCTTCCTGAAGATTTTTCCGTAACATCCTATGAATTTTTGAAGGGCAAAATCACACATAAAAAATAGGCTTAGAATGGAATTCTGAAAAGAAAGGTATTCTGGAAACATCATGTGTTTGGAAACAGAGTTAGAAAATATTCTCATTGGACACTGCTGAGCGTGATTGCCTGGGAATTTCCTGGTCTGAGCGTCTGCAGGGGTGCAAGTATCTGCTAGTTATTCACACTGTTGCTAAGTGGAGAACCTAGATCACTTTAAAAAGTTAACAGATGCGTGGCTTCTAAAAGAAAATACTTGAAAATTTATTCCTTCATGCTTCAGGTCTGATTTAGGAGGCATTGGTTTTGTTCTGGTTCCTGAACGCGAAGTGCAATGGTCGGTGTGTGCACGTCGTCTCCTTTGTTGGAGAGAAGGGAGACCTTTTCCAAAGGAATTTGCAGAGCCAATGTTTTTTAAGCCTGTCTAGCTGAGCAGCAAAAGAAACCATAGAGACAGGCACTTTTAAATAATAAGTTATATAAATTCTTGCTGTACTTAAGAGGCATTTTAGACCAGTGTAAGAGATTCCTCATAAATCATATTTCCCTTAAATCTCCAAAAGCTGTGTTTTATGGGAAATAAAACTAAGTTTTGTTTGTTTGTTTTTCTCACAGGTGCCAAGATGAGTGTCCAGTGGGGACTTACGGAGTGCAGTGTGCTGAAATCTGCAAGTGTATGAACGGTGGGAAATGTTACCATATTAGTGGTTCCTGTCTCTGTGAACCAGGATACACTGGAGAACACTGTGAAACAAGGCTTTGCCCTGAGGGCATTTATGGTCTCAAGTGTGATAAAAAGTGTCCCTGCCACATGCCCAATACCTGGAGGTACGCTTTACACCCTTTAGCTTGTTTTTCTATATAGAACCTAGAAATCCAAATATAATCTGAAAATAAATATTTCCTGATTTTTCTAGTACTTTCATGCAAAATGAAGCAGCTAGGTACTTGTAAGAGTATTTGGTATTCTCTAACCATATCAAGAAAGAAAATACCAACCCAAAAGAGCTTCTGAATTTTAGTATTTGCAACTATATTTGATCTTAATATTCACCGCTATATTTGGTCTCTGACCCATGAAATAAATACTAAAACAAAGTGTGACCTTTGTCTCTATTTACTACATGAATAAATCTTTATATTGTTCACAGTAAATAGTCAGTATACATCATATGTCCCTTGTATATTCTGGTGTGCAGTAGACAAGGAATAACTGAATGTATAGTCTTACAAGTCAGGCATGAGAGAATCCATTTCTCTCTATCTACCTCTGTATGAATATATAAGAATTGGTGTAGGCGACTATTTTAATACAAAATTTCAGAAGCCTTACCAATTGTAAGTTTCAATTTTTTTTTTTTTTTGGTCATTTAAATGATTTTCCTAGAAAGCAGGTAAAATCTGATCCCTGGAAATCAAATTAAAATAGTTTTCCAATTGACTTACTTACCTTTTAGCATCTTTCCTTATTTAGGTGGTAATGAGTCCTATTTTTTTGAGTTTTGTGTGTCTTTGTGGATCTCACAGTGTTACAGCATATTGTTACAAGAATCTAAAAACTAGCTATTTGGACACAAACTTTCAGCTGTGAGGGAGGAATGTTAGGAGGAATGTTAGACGTCAGTCAAGGCAAGCCAACGTATTTATAGAACAATTCTGGACAGCTTTCTCTTGTTACAAAACACAGTTCTTCTGATGAAATACTTTGGACATTGTACATTCACACTTTATTGCATTACTTATCACAGTACCTTAGATAAGGTTTGTGAGCGTAGTCTAAGTTTTTGCTGTTGAAAATAGCTGTGGAAGAAATTTGCAGAAACTATTGACTGTCACATAGAATGTTGGTCTATGTTGGTCTAAGATGGACTTTTCCTCATAAATAAAACAAAAGCCTTCAGTCAGAATTTAGCAGTGATGTTAAAGCACTCAAGCACATACATGGAAATACCTGTTCTTTTAGGCTTCTGTGAAAAAGTACTTTGTAGATTGAGTTGTTCAACGTGCCTTTCATTGACAAACCATGTGACAGCAAACTGAATTCTTTTCCCTTTCCATTCATATGCTTTTACAGTTGTGTGCTTGCACTTCTGTTTATCCCATTTACTTGAAATGTCTTTTGGAAAAATACAGAGTTTTTGACATAAAATCAAGCAATTCATTCTTTGGGCAATGCATTCCAGAATAAATGTCACCATAATGCTGACCTATCTAGATGTCAAATTATGCTAGTAGGCTAAATACTATTGCGTTATGAATTATGGTTAGCTGCTTTCCTGAAAATTTGTCTGCAGACTCTTGTAGCAGCCTTGTTTGACAGGATTGTATTACACTGTATAGTGTTTCTGATATTACAGGGATTACTTCTGATTCATGTTCAACACAGCTGTTCCTTCATTTATACCTCTGGAAGACAGCTTGTGGTCAAATCAGATCACAAATGTTCACATGTAAACAGCAGCATATGGCTGTTCTTTTTTTGAACGTTTTCCCCTCTGTAAGACAAATCAAAAGGCACTTCACAGCCCTGTAGGTGTGGGAGCATATTTGCGAGGGCATAATGATCTGTGAGGACAGCAAAGATTTTCATGACTTCACAAGGGTATTTTTCATATGTAAGTTCCTTCCTCCTGGCTCAGGAAGTGGTTAAGACCACCAAATAACAGAAATCAAAGCACATCTGAGTAATGGAATAGAAGACAATGCTGCCTGCGGACACTTCACGCTTTTGAGAATCTTTCAAGAAGCCAGTTGTGTCTGGCTGTCTTCATCTCTCACTAAATATCAGCCTGGAGACAGCTTTTTAAGCACATCAGGGAATATCCTCATCCCTTACTTGTCTACCACAACTACTATTTGGGCTGGCTGTACCCAAAGGATATTCTTCATAGCACTAACCTATTTAGCAGCAATGTTCCAACCAATAATCCCAGGGCACAAAAAAGGGGGTACAATTCCTTCTTCAGATATGCTTTTTGTGTCTGTAGGTCTAGGATTCTGTTAGAACTTGTGGGGCCCTTGCTATTGTAAAAACTTTTTTCATCTGGGTATGACCGCTAGTTTAGATATCCTTGAAGAGGAGCAGTTGGTAGGCTTAGAGCCCTATGTTATTACTTATGTTCTTAGTATTCATAGATCTGGAAATGAACTAAAGGTTAGTTAAAAAAATACTTAGCACCAAACAATATTGCTATAAAATATATGTACATAGTTCCAGTATACAAATATGTGTCTAGCTGTTTTATTCAAATACTTAAAGATACAAAAAAATGATACACCATAGTTCAAAAATGTATACATATTTCTATTACTGTTTTCTGATTAAGGAAATTGCATCATTTGGCAATCATTCATAATTTGCGTTTTGGGTAGGCTAAGCTGCAGAGATTTTGCTGCTGCTGTTAGTTGATGGCAACTCCTTGGGATGAAAGGCAAGCCCGTCCTTGTTCTTAGGTGTATCAGCAGCCTTTATGCTTTATAAAGGGTTAGATATAGATATACTAGAGAGATACTATTCTTTCTGAGGGGTCCAGAGGACAGCAGCAGGTCACAACCCTCTTGTGCCAAGAGTTTTTTCACAAATGGTTCTTCTCCATTTTATCGTTTAATATATATGAAAAGATTTGAGCTAGAGTGCAAATCAGACACAGACCTCTGTTCTCTGTGACTAGGTGACATTATCAATTTTCCCTTTTTACTGAATAGTCAAGAAAAGAGTAGAGTGAGTGCTAGCTGGCTAATACAAAGACCACGTAAAACACATTTCCTCAGTGGGGTACAACAGCAGCTTTGTGAGCTGGTATGAGCAGAACCATGTGTCCTTGCCACTTCCAGTCACAGTTTGTGAGGCTTACAGAAACTTGTCATTCTGAACATCCAGTTTGCAGGAATAAGCAAAAAAGACCCCAATCTGCCTTCATCAACATTGACACTTTGTTGTGTACAGGAATGTTCTTCTAGACTAAACTACTTTTGGACTGAGTTTTGTCATGTCTTTACTCAAGTGACATCTGATGATCATGAAGAAAATGTAAAAAGGGCACACTGTAGCTGCGTATTTATGTAGAAGGTTTACAAAGGACATTTGTTACATGTGTGTTACAGCATATGCACTGGTTTCAAGTTGATCTGCAAGCTAAGTTTCAGATGTCTCTGGTTTTTTTTTCTTGTAAGCTCTTTCTGGTGATCTTCCACCACTGCTTCACACGTCAGGGTAAGATCATCTGCGATCATTCTGTATCACCAACTAATTAGGTATAGTTCAGGATGGAATTAGGGTTTATTCATGAGATCTAATAGGATTTATTTTGTCTCATGCTTTTTCTGGAATATGTATACAGGGGTGAGTGGAATTTTATGTTGTGATACATGCTTGGTTCATATAGTCTGGGTGTACTTTTAAAGTCAAGATTAGGGCATCTTGCAATTTTGCATTTTTCTAATGGACTTGTATGTACATGTACAAGAGCTTTTCATGGAAATTTTATATTGCATAGGGTGCTACAGAATTTAGTTGGATATTTTAATAGTGAAACACCTATATAAATCCTATGAAAATCATTAAGTTCACCTAAGTCCTTCAAATATATAATATCAACTATGCATAAAGGTTTTTTTGTCTCTGGACAGAGTAGGGTTGTATTTCCAGAAGATGTGAACATAAGACCAGGGATAAAAGCGGATGTACTGGAAATGTCTTTTAGTATCTCTTTGTTTCCCTATCTTAATACATAAATCTTATTGCCAATTAAGCTAACTGCATGAGAACCCATCAAAAAGCTTCAGAAGTGTTCCAGCTTCCTACATCTAATTACAAATTACAGAATACTAATTTTGGTGTCAATCAATATATGTGCAAGTATGCCTTAGTAACACTCACTGGGGGGCACAGAATATCAATGCCTCTGTTTCATACCTAATGCTTTCTCATGCGTGTGGTCTTCCCCTCTCCTGAAAGGAAGAAAACCCAACAACAAACAGTACTGTGATTTATGTCTTCAAATGACAGTATTACTAATTTTATTTTATAAATACATTCTAATTCATATCCTAATGACTATTCAGTTGTGGACTGAAAAATCTTTTCATATTGCCTGCCCTGTATTCTTCCACTGATAAGAAATATGGAAATTGGATCCAAAATGCCACTGGGTGCCTACAGGAAGTTAGGAATAGGGGACAAATCTAATTATCTTGCTGCATCATGTGTTTTCATGAACCATTTCTGCATATATCATTTATTTGAAAAGACCTTTCCTCTCACTTTATGTAAACCAGCTTGATACTGTCAAAGAGATTTTAATATCTTCAAGAGCCCTAAATTCTTATGATGTCATAGTGCCTGCAATAATATAGAGAGCAGAATGCATAATATTCCAACTTTTATAATTCATACTTTCCTTGATCAGCAGTATGTTGTCAGTTAGTTGTATCCAGCAATAGGAAACTCTTAGCTTGACAATAGTAGTCCTCAAATCGGAGTAGTTGCAAGTAATACTGCATTCCCTTGTTATGTTGCAACTTTCTCAAATAATATTGTTGTTACTTATGTTATAGCACCTAAAAGTGCAGTAAGTATTTTTTCAGACTTTCAAATGGGCAGAAAAATACTTGGTTTCAAACATACCCCCACACAAGGAGTCAGCAAATCTTGCAAAATCAGACTCTTGTCATGGGTCATTTAATGCGTCTGGACGATGGCACATTTTTTTCTCCAGCACACTTAAAGGAACTTCACTTAAATCAGTGGCAGACAACTATCTTTAAACAGTCTTCCCATTGTAAGTATATTGGATTTGGATATTAAGGCTTTCCTTTGGTGAGAATTAAGCAAGTGCTTTGTCTGCCAGAGTGCTACAGAGTACCCCATTGTGTTCACTTTTCCAGCACATATATCTTTGCACAGCTGATGATGTCCATTTGTTATGAGGCAACAGCTGTCTGACTGGCCATTCAATGAAGCTGCTGTTCCAGGTAGGGACAGCTGGTCTGCCACCAGGTATGGCCAACATAGGGGATCTACTCTCCAAAAGGTCACTGCTCTGATGGTATATCTGACTTCTGCCCAATGCAGATAATTATATGTAATTCCCGGAAAGATACCAGTTGTCCTCTTTTCAACCAAAGATTTAAAGAAAAGAGCATGCTTCCTACTTCTTGGGTGCTGTGTCATAATTTTGCGTTGGACGCCATGCTATTTTACTGAAGCATCATATTTCTCAATTTGCTGCTGAGTTTGGGCAGTGTAATGAAAATGATCCTTTTACACTTGAAGTCAAAACCTAGCAATGTATTTTGGGGAATTTAATGGTTTCATCACTTTAATATTTGTAACCATGGATACCTATTTTATGGTAAAAACTGTGTTTCAGATACATTTTTTTTTTCAACTAGCTATAGAAAAACAATACCTCTTCATTTCTTTCCACGTTGTCCCAAATGTTTATATGTCGTATGATGTTACATTTCTTATCTTAATTGGCATGCATTTATGTATACATACACAGAACGCTTTGCTTTGTGGTTTGGGGAGTAAAATCATCTCTATGCTTAGCATACAAGATCCTTTATGCAACCTATCTATAATAGCATTCTGTTCTTTGGAAGAAAAAAAAAAAGAGAAATTGATGTCATGTTTAGTCCTGAATTATTTATCCTTTCATCCCCTCCTGGCAGCTGTCACCCTATGTCCGGGGAATGCTCCTGCAAGCCTGGCTGGTCTGGGCTCTACTGCAATGAGACATGTTCCCCAGGATTCTACGGCGAGTCATGTCAGCAGATCTGCAGCTGCCAAAATGGTGCTGACTGCGATAGTGTGACTGGAAAATGCACCTGTGCCCCTGGATTTAAGGTAAATAAGTCTCACTTTCACAGTCCATTTTCAACTCCACTGCCTTTAGTTAAGTGCCAAATTCTTCAAGATGCCAGAGTGTCCTTTCTCCACCAGAGAAAAAGAAAGGTAAGGATATTTAGGCACCACTGGATGTGTTATAAGACCCTGAAAAGGCAAAATATGTGATTGGTTCTCAGTACTGAAATGAAGCCATTTTAAGGAAGAATAGTTAGATGCTTTATAAGACATTGATAAGAATAAGGGTGTCCTGTTGAGGTGTAAATAAAGGGAGGAACGATAGATTTCAGTAATTATGTTGTTGCACCAACTCTTCCTGTTCCATCCAGAGAAACTCTAGACAAAGACATTTCTTTTTACAGTTCAGGACAGATTATTCTGCAGCTTTTATACACAGTTGCTGTTACCTTGATGCTAATCTAACATAGAAAACGTTTTACAATATGACTGTTCTTCTAGGAATAATAACTTAAAGCTTCAGCCAAATTAATTCTTAAAAATATTTTACATATCCACATTATTTTTCCATTAAACTGCTGTTTTACTGTGTTTTGGTTTCATGAAGGACTTCTTTATTACTGAAAATACTGTCCATTGATCTAATCAAGTGGTGTTAGCTATGTGACCTGAGCTGTCACAGGAACTAACAGAAGACTATTGCTTACTGTAGACTTAAAAAGCACGAAGGACTCCCTCACCATTAAATTTAGGATAACTTAGTGGCAGCCTAGGACTGTCATGGGCTGTATGTTTTCTGGCTTTTGTAGCACCTGAGTCAGTTTAGATCATTTATTAGTTTTATTGTGTGAACCTCTTCAAATAGCTTTTAGACTTTATTTTTGTAAAATTCAGGGTGCTACTTGTGGTACTCCTTGTCTTCTGGGGACATACGGAGTAAACTGTTCATCTGTGTGCAACTGCAAAAATGAAGCTATCTGTTCACCAGTAGATGGTTCCTGTGCCTGCAAAGCAGGTAAGTGTCCCTTCAGATTATTCTTCTTTTTCTGTAATCATAAAATGAAATTGGGCAGACCACTCTGAAGGCTGTATCACTAGATAATTTATGCTTCTGCTGCTCTGGGGGTGAAAACATCTGCTTGGAGAAGAGTGCATGTACCTGTTGTTTGTGTTTCCTTGACGCAGTTTTCAGGGGGCTGAATACTGTGGCTGAGTGAATTACTAGTGTTTACCCTGAGATGTGCCACCACTTATCTTCTGTGATAGTGCTGTCCTCTGCTAGAAGGACTACTGGCATGCCTGCCCTTTATCTGATGGCAGCCTTCCTAGTCAAAATACATAGCCCTGTTTCGTCTCAGCCTGGGTGAGCACCACCTCTGCCTGCCCCCCTTGCCTGTCTCAGTAACACAGAGGCACAGACTTCTTCATGCCAGTTTAGCACTGATATTGATATATACTGACATTTTGTTCTATTTGAAGACTCTTTTCATCAACAGTCCTCTGACAAAAGCTTGCCTAACCCCCTTCTCAGCCTGTGCCCTCTACTGTTCCCAGCTTCCACGAGAAGCTCTGTGAATCTCCCACTGTTAGTGTGAGTAGACTCACAGTCCTTGACCCCTCTGCCTGGCTCTCTCCTCCCAACAGTAATTCTGATGGTCAGTGTGTCTCCACTAGAAACTGTATGTGCCTGCCCACCTCTTCATCTCCCAGTAGCACATGCCTTTGGGGCACAGATGTCTCAGACATCCTCCAGTGCCGCTTCTGCAGATATCTTTTCCCATATAAAGGTCTACATAGTGTTCCTGTTCAACCCAAAATATGCTACTAAACTCCACTTAAAGATCTGCTCTTGCAATACACCTGTTCTCTTTTTCACTTCTGCTGTAAGGAAGGATTTAAAGTCCAGTGTCCCTCAGCTGTGATGCTGGATTGCTGAGAAGAGAGAGGCAGGCTATTGAACGCTCCCAAGCAAATCCCATGCCCAGCCTATGTTGTAGATACCCCCCGTCTAAAAATGTTTTTCTAAAAATACATGAAGGTTAAGAGCGGAGGAGAAGTGTTAGAGTTACCTAGACAAATAGCCACTAAATTTGTCAGGGACTGACATGATTAGATCAATCATGTAGCAAATGTGGAGAGTTTCCAGCTTCTACTCTTAGCAGAGACAATGGAGCTGATTTAACTGTTAAAGTAGGTGAGCACCTACTGCTAAGTAGCTACATTGTGAGGAGAAAAACTATACCTTGAGCCATGCATAATCCTATCTTCTTGTGCATCATGCAGTTTTAATCATACTACAATGAAAAAGGACAGCAAATGGTGAAATTAAACTAAACCCAGATACTTGTCATGTAAATGAAGGCAATTTATAAATCCTGGGAAGATACTTGAGAGAAAGCACTTCGATTTTGTAGCTAGTATAGTGTAACGTTTTTTCCTGAAATGACCCCTAAATTCAAAGTTATCAATCCAGGGCACGAGGCAGCTTCATTTCAATACATGGGTTTTGCATAGTCTATTGATTAGGCTCAGTGTAGAATTATTTTTCCCTTCGCTTACTGTAAACAAGGTACAAAATTAGAAAATTGGCTTGTGTCACTGCTGATGATAACGTATGACTGGCTCACGCCATTTCTATTGTATCCAATAGATGATCACGTTTTTTAAAATCTATTTACATTTCTGTTTATCCAGTGCACAGTCTGCAAATTGTTACTATCAGGCATAATCAGTGGTTAATGCTGCATTTTAGAACCATTTTCCATTACATTCTTTTTTTGTATCTGGAGAGACGTACAGAAATAATCTAAAAGGTCTTCTATGTATCCTTGGAGAAATCCAACTTATACACAACTTTTATGTTTTTTTGGGGGTTTGTGTCTAAGAATTCTGTTAAAACCATATTGCAGAACTGTCTATATTGAACACTGGTGGAAGAGTTATGAAAGCAGCAGCTTAAGTCTGGGGAAAATATTCCTAACTTTTTTCAAGATATGCCTTAAAACTTTCCGTATACTTTAGTGCTTCTCAGTGAAATTTCAAGGTGTCTATTTTCATTTCAGATCTCACATCAATTGCTTTTGTATGTTGGCACCCATCTGCAAATATGTGCTGTGCACAGGTGTTACAAGGTGCCCTTTGAGCACCTTTGTTCAAACCTGGGCAAGTCCTCAGCTGTTACAGCGGATACTAGCCTGTAGCTAATGTTACCCTTGGTATTGCAGATCTCCAAGAGATGCCACCTGGTAGGCAGAGGGAAACATGTCCTCAAAGAGGAATGGAAGAAAACCCGATTAATTTGTCACTTTAATTCTTATTTTTGGCAGGTTGGCATGGTGTAGATTGCTCAATAAATTGTCCCAGCGGTACCTGGGGACTTGGCTGTAACTTAACTTGCCAATGTCTTAATGGAGGGGCTTGCAATGCTCTGGATGGAACCTGTACCTGTGCCCCAGGCTGGAGAGGAGAAAAATGCGAACTCCCTTGCCAGGTAGTTTAATAATTTCACTGAATTTTGCACTGTAGGATAATACTGGGCAGGGGGACGCTTCTGTTATTCTTCTGACTTCAGGGGAGATAAGTCCCCAAGGAGCACTGCAGCTGGTCGCCCATGCATGACTGGGTTCTAGATCAGGGACATGCACCAATAATTCTTCTGGAAGAACTCTGCTGCACAGCACACCAACGCACAGAAACCACCAAATGAAGATGCACAGATGCACTTTTTCTGCTTTCATGCTTTAAAGTTGAACCTCAAAATTTTCATCAGCTCCTTTAGAATTTGTTGAAAAACACTGAACCTAATTTTTCCCTCTCTATCAGCATCAAATGCTATCCAAACTGCTTCTGTTAAACTACTTTAAGTAAAAATGATGAGAGAAAAAATGTATAAATTTCACATCAAACAACATAATTTTAATTAAATTAGCTTATATCTGTGGTACAGTATGAATGAAGAACTTTCATTCCTTCTCAGTCAGACATGAGAAGTCACTCTTACTACCCAGTCCCATGAAAGACAGGTCTTTGCCTTTCTATTGTGGCTCTGACTTCCACTATTTCCCAGACTTTGAGAACTGCAAAATTACAAATCATTGCATTGACAAAGGCATTCACCTCATCAGTTCTGTTCCACCTTATAATCTGTAATTTGGGGAAGCCATAAAAATATATAATTTAAAAATTTTAAAAATGGTAAAATTCAAAACTTACTTGCTTTTTTATGTAACTGGTTTTAATTACATTTCATAGACAAAAAATGACATCTTTTGTGAAAAATCAGGTTTTCCAGAGTCCATCTTTGCCAATGATGGACTTGATTTTTCAGGGAAAATTTTAACAAACTTCTTTTATTTAATAAACTGTCTACTCCCCTTTTCCTCTCTACTGTCTTTGCTTCACTTCTGCAATCCTACTGCATAGCAGGTTGTTGGTTTAATATAATTTGTAAAGGAATCACCTGAACTGAACATAAACCTTGTAAATTCCCCTCCCATATAATATTTAAGCCTCTGTCAGTTTGGACTAGCTCTACTGAGCAGTAGCATGATAGGAATAGCTGAATTACAATGTAAGACTGGAAACCACACCTGTGTTTTGCATGAAAATTTGTTCTGTTGACCTGAATACTCAGAAACTCGGAAGTTGGTTTTTTTTGTGGTTGTTTTTAGTTTTAAGATGAGGTATAGCATACATTGATATAGTGATTAAAGTGACAAACAAATTCTAAAATATTCTGCAAAGCTGATTAGAGTACCATCTGTGCTCGTTTACGTAGTGTTTCCAACAATGCATCTCCATCAAAGCCTAATTTTTCCTTTTTTTCTAAAGCAGCTTTGTTTATCACTTAGTGTCTGATTCTGAAGGATGATGAGATCTCCCAAGCTCCATTAGCTCTTCCAAAACTGACTTATTAAAAAAGATAGGTATTGTTTCACTGTTGCACATTTAGCCAAATAATGCTTAAAAGCATTTCTATATCAGATAATTTAGCATGACCACGCTCCATTGTCTTTCTCTCTCTCTCTCTACCTGTGTCAAATGATATCCATAAGCATTTACATATTTCAAATGCATATTCTGCCTTAAAATTCCAGAGCAGGAGAATAAACAGAAAACTAATTGAAAAGTGTCCAGCGTTGTCTGAGTTTTTCCCTTGTTTGAGCAGTGTTTATTTCAATTTCTTTCAATAACTTCAGAAAATTAATATCACTGCCCAGATTGTTACTTCAGTCCAAATACATAGCAGACTAAAAACACCGCTTTTCAACAATGTTTGAGGATTTCCTTTCTTTCCAAATCTGATTATATGCAATGCTTAATCTTTTCTTTTTCTCTATATAAAAATGTATTGTTGAGATGAGCAAAAGACTTCTTATACTCAAGTAATGTAAGATTTTGTTCTACTTTAGATTTGAAAGACTAGGAATTGAATAGCTAAATCCTGTAGAACTCCGTAGAATTGTAGGCATGAACATCAAAGACCAGAAGATGAGTTTTCATATAGGTTTTATTCTGATTTTTAATATGATTGAGACCAATTTTTAGCCTCTAATTTAAATTGTTGTTTTTTAAACCTGACATGTTTTTTTCCTTTTTTGCCTTTGCTATGGGTAGCCCCAGAAGTATTATCTTAAATTGTACTGGCTTTTTCCCATGTTTGTTAATTTGGTTTTGACACTTTTTCTGTAAGATCAATTTACAGCTGTACTTTGCCTTGTTTTGAGAACGCAGTTGTAAAGATTTTTCTCTGTTCAGTTTCTCAGATTGATTTTGTATGGAATTACCCCAAATGTATGTGCCACCTTCTATGGAAGAAGAAAAGGCAAATTCAAATGTTCAGAGGCAGTACCATGAAAATCAGCTGTGCTTTTTTGGCACAGCTGAATACACTAAGAGGGGTGTTCAATTTGTAACTTTAATTTCTCTTGATGGTTCAAAAAATGTTGCATAGCCAAAAATTAATTTTGTGTACTGTCCCATAGCCATAGAGATTCTCTTTTTAACAATATATGCTGTAGTGCAGAGGGAAGGATTTTTAATCAAAAGAAAGTGATCCAGTTTGCATTTTTTGTGCAATAAACTTCACACTATAGATATATTTTGACCTAGTATTTTACTACTCTGTTTTAGAAATTGTGACTTTATGTGGTATCTTTTTTGACTAGAATCTAGAGAGCTCTAGAAAGGAGACTGAATTCTTTCCCTTCAAGGGACCTCCAGGTCCTGGAGTAGGAACTCACCTGTAAGGGAAATTAGAGGATCAGTACAAAAAAGCTTTCATTGCAGCCTCTGTTGTTGTAGGTTACTGTGTTCTGAATCACTGTCTCCAACTCCAGTAATCTGGGATTTTTCAGGAGAATGTAATTAATTCTTTATTTTCCCCTCTTAAATGAAAGAATGAAAATGTAGGGCGCAAAAACTGTTCCAAAAGTCAGAAGCGGTTTATGTTAAGAAAGTGAATTACAGATTCAGGAGAGATCTGTGGTTGCTTTTTGAGGCAGGACTGACCAAAATGTTGTCTAATTGTTGTCTAAATTGTTGTCTAAATGTTGTCTTGTTCTCTAATTCCCAGTTGTTGTCATCTCTGGGTTCGTTTTTTTTGTTGCCACAGGACGGCACATATGGTATGGATTGTGCTGAACGCTGTGACTGCAGCCATGCGGACGGTTGTCATCCCACCACAGGTTACTGTCGCTGTCTACCAGGATGGTCAGGTACAAAAAAGACTGTCGTGAAGGACAATGAGAGTTTCCACTATGGTGGCACTTGGTCTTGCCTTTCAGTTTCATGGGTACAGGAGAACTATGTGGGGCTGGAAGGAGAAAAGGGCCAGTTCTGGGGCTACTGTGTCCCACGTGATTCACAGGTGTGGAAACTGTGTTGAGCACGGGATCCACAGAAAACTGGAAGTAGAAGAGTAAATCTGAAAACTTGGGTGCCTCCACCATATTATTCCTTATGAAAGTGGTGAATAACTGTAAGTATCCAAGGTTGTGCTGGCAGCTTTGGTGCATAAAGCATCACATCCAGGAACTCGGAAAGATTTGCTCAGGCAGCCAAAAAGAGGATAAATTGTGCAGAAGCCATGCTGCCATTTAAGTTTTTCCAACTTTTGAAAAATTAAGTTTCTCTGCACATATTTTGTTCTGTATGAAAATTGTTGCACTTTTTTCACAAAGCATTTTCCTTGTGGTTTTAAAGACTATATATATTTTATTATTCATCAAAATTTGTGTTTGAAACGGTTTTAGCACTCTCTTGTTTGCAGAAAGCAGGATTTTTCTGAAAACATGATGAAACTATGCAGAAAGACATGCTATTACGAAACCTTCCTTTTATCTGTAGGAGGTAGTTTTAGTTCTCACATGAATTTCTAAGCTTTAAGTGTTGCAAAAACTCTTTTGTCTTCAATAAGGATTAACTGACACTCTAAGTTTGCCCCTCTTTGGAGTGTTCTGGACTTTGTGTCCCACTGTGACACTGTAGTTTGCAAGGATCACTTTCCATGTCATCCATCTGTGTGGACTCCTTCCATTTAATAATGAGTAGTCAGCATGAAAAACACACCTTAAATGAACAAAGCATGCTTCTGCTGTGAAAAGAAAGGAGGTTTTTTTGTAATTTCAGATATAAGTTTGCATTTTTTATTATCCACTCTCTCATTTATAAATTACTGTTTTTCCTAATTAACTTGCATGTTCATGTTATAATTGTTTCCTATTGTCTCTGGTGCTTCCAGACATGGTAGATGGAGGTAAGCAGAGACAATCTGCATCAAGTCATTTATTTGACAAGTTTAGCAAATCATTGTGCTCACAAAAGTTTGTGTAGAGCTTATGACTTCCTCAGATACAGTCTTTACTGAAGTTTTTCCCAAACTTTGATTTTTTATATGTTTTGGGGTTTTTTTCCTAGCTCTATAGATGGACCACAGGCATTTTGTTCAAAGTACATAATACTCTGTGTCTGCAGTTCAAGTTGATTAGTTGTAGTTGATTACAGCTTATCTGGTGGGTTTTTTCTACTTTCTGTTCGGATGAACATGACTTTTATGATTATTGAGGGTAGGAAGTGGAAGTCTGTAGGGGATACAGACATGGGCAGGAAGGGCTCATGCTTTGCTTTGGAAGACCAAACCCATTCCTTATTTGTGCAAGTTAGCTGAATACTAAGCTTCTGCCGATTTCTGTGAGAAGGCCTTTGGGTCTTCCCGTTGTCGCCATTTTCATTGTGAAAGAGAGAGACTCCCAGAGCCAGCACTCACCTAACCGCGCCAGGAATTTGTTGGTTTTATTCTCTTCCCAAAAGCTGCAGTGTGACTTACCGTCAGTCACTCAGATACCTCTAGGAAATGACCACTACAAGAGTGCAAAAATAATAAAAGTTGAGTGAAATGAAAAAATACTATTAGCATTATGCCATCTATTACTATTTTGTGAGTCACTAGGACTGACAAATCATCAGAGACCAAAAGTGTGTTAATGAATGAACCCAGATTAAAGTAAGTAGTTTTGAAGGGCCATCCTAAAAATCTAGCATCTTTTTATAACAGGTTATAAAAATTGCCTAGCCAGTGTGATGTATCTAACCTGGGATGTGATAAAGGCTTCAAGTATAGTACAAACCTTGACCATGCTTAAACTCAGGTGTTGAAAAGGAGACAATATTTTTGCCTTTAATGAAATCTTATTTTGTCTTCATATTTAGAAAGGAAAAAGATTTTACTAGAAAGAGACTTCATTATAGATAAAATTGAGTATCTGTCCCTGGATGATGTCATCACAACAGCATGTGTAACAGACTAGTTTCAACATGTTGGTGATGTCTAGACACACAATATGACATAAACAACATAGTTTGCTTTATACTCAGTGTCTGGAAAAATCCTCCTCCCACACTTCACATGTCAGAGCAATAGCCATGAGGAATCTGCTCTTTGTGTAGATACTTATATTTAGAATGATTAAAAAAAAGGAGAGAATACTTTAGAAACAGGTTCTCAAATAGCTGTTCTGTAATGTTACATTGCAGAGATAGCATTAGATTGTAGGATTAAGAAAGGTAGTTGTATACATATTTGTATGCACAATAGGTGGAGAAGCAGATGGAGGATTTGTGAAAATATAGGAAGGTACTAAACTGCAACAAATTATGTTAGAATAGCTTAGATTTTTTCTGTTAGATTTGCTAAAGTAACCAGCAGACTTAGTAGGCTTTGGTGGTTAGTATTACCTACCAAAAAAAAAAAAAAAGGAGAGGCAGAAACTGATTTTGGATCAGTCTAGTCCTTATCTAAGCCAAATGAAGGTTTTAGTTGTTTAAAAACCATGGGGAAGGTGTTGTTAAAAAATAAATACCTTTAAAGAAGCTTAAAAATGTAAGTCTTTTTTCTTTTTCAACAAGAATAAACTGATGAATCCAAGGTGAACTTCCCCAAATGTTTTGATGCCACCAAAAATACATAAAGCTTCCAAAAAGTTATTTTTAAATGTTATATTTTTCTCAGCCCTGTGAACAGAGCAGTTGTCTACCGTTTCCCCAGGGAATTTCATCAGAGGGAACAGTTTATATAACTTTTCAGAAATAAATACAGAGTGGAAGATTTTTCCCTTTCTGTATGACATAGTTGTACCATAACGCTGGGGAACAGCAAACATGCTGCACAGGGAGAGGGGGTCACAGCATCCATTGCATGCTCCCTCGGGTAGTGAGGGAGATCTAAGCTGCTGAAGTAGGCACCAGTGCTGTTGTTGTGTACCAAAAGGCAGCCTAGCTAACGTGCTACGCTTTACTTTAGTCTCAAGATATAGCTGCAGCTGAGTGTTGGATCAACAATAAGATGCTATATGGTTTAGGTTTTTTAAGTAGTTTTTACTTTACTTTTGAACATGCCTCATGTATTATCTTTTGCTTCGTAGGTCCTAGTTATGAATGAAAGTGTAAGTTCAGTTATTGACTGTTGTGTTGTCAGGAGCTGTTATAAAACTCAAGAAACAATTTGAACTGGTTTTAATTAGGTTCTGTTTTAATTTAGGGTTTCTATTTTTAATTTAGGTTCTGTTGCCTGTGAGGTTACTTAGATATTTCATCCTAAATGAAGGTGGCTTTGTTTATAGGACTCCTGTTAGAAATCCTACCCTCTCTGTAGTTTACACTAAGTGCTTCTATTAGCAGCTTAATTCTTTTTAGAAAAGCAAGAGTTAAGGGTGATGTTTTTTCCTGGCATCACGTTCCAGGAGCCACATGATGGGATGGCACAAACGAGAAACATTCGCCCACACAGATGATGATGTCTGCCCCAAACACTCTTGTGCCTTGACATTTTCACTGTATCTTATAAATAACTTCATTTGGAGGGAGCGCAAAAGCTAGACTGTGGAAAAGAGTAAGAACCATTAAAATAGCAGAAGAAAGATGCAGAAAATGTACTCCCCCAATAGGGAATGATAATGAATTCTCCTAATAATTTATACCAAAACTTTAAGATAACTTCTATTAAAGGGCCACCTTTAATAGACCACTTCTCTCAATGACTACAATCCAGCAAGCACCATGATAAGTGTTAATTTCATCCCTTAATCTTATCTGTTCTGCAAGCAGCTGTCAAAATACAGTTTTTCCAAATTGCCTAAAAGATGAGAGAATTCATGTTCTTGCAAACTGAGATTTCACATTAAAGCATTGTAAAAAGGGCAAAGGGTTTTGTCCAGACAGTTTGTTTCTTACTGTGTTACAGTAATGTGGGTGTTACTGATAACACGTTACTGTTCTGCTTTCTTGGGTGCAGTTCTCCTAGACCTTTCTGTTTGTGAAGAAATGCATTGTCATTCTGACAATTTTAAAAATCAATTTAAAGGTTATGCGGTGCCAGTGATTGTGAAATAGCACTGGTCTACTATCTGTACCAAAATAATAGCATTGGTTTATGGAAAAGACAGATGCAGTAGCATCAGCCTGCATTTTACCAGTATGCACAGTATTGTATTCATCCATATGCTACAGCAGATAGGGTGTTGGTGACTTTTTGCTGTGCTGAACACCTGCTGATGCTGGTCAGATTGCCCATCACCAGATGTGTTGTTTCTGTGAGGAAGTGCTGTGTCCTTCCATGTGCTCCTGACTTTATTTCTAAGAGGCACATTTGTTGCTGGATTATAACAGGGAGGACTGTCATCTGACACCCACCACACTGATGCAAAGTACTAAGTCCCCTGGGAAGCATGAACTAGAACTCTCCCTTGCTCCTTAGCTTTTAATGTGTACACATTTTTTCCTCTCCTACGCAGAAGAAAAAAAGACATAAAAGAGTGCTGTTGTGGGTCTCCCTCACCTTAAGACTGAGAAATGAGCTGCTGCCGGAATGGTGTGTGTGGTGCTGGCTCACTGGTGCACCCAAGCCAGGTTTCCCTCCACCTCAGCTGATTTCCCTGGGCTCCTGAAGCACAAAGTCCCATTGTGATGAGTATTCAGTGTGCCGCATAATAAAATCATATGTGGGCACTGTGTCATGATAAATGGCATATTTACTTTCCAAACCTAGGGAGACTAATTCTTCAATATGAGGTTTGGCCTACCCTACATCTGGACTTCACTGTGTGCGTATCTCTATTGCCTATGCATTGTGGTGGGTCTTTATGTGGAAAAAATACCACTGTTTTAGAAGAACTTTATATAGTAGATTAAGTATATTTATTTTCTACCTGTCAAGAAAGTAAGAAAAGGAGCAGTGTTATTTTCTTGTGGCTGCCTAAAATGTGGTAGATGAAAAGAACACCACCACTGGAGTGGATGATAGTATGTAGCAACAACAGATCCTTCAGAAACAGGATATGCCTTCAGGCATATCTCAAAAGTGATTCTTCAACTAAAATTTGCTGATACTGATGTTTGCCTTCAGACTCTGATACAGTGCTGATTTTGTTGACAAGCTTCTGTAGCTGGCTTCCTACCAAAACTTGTGGGCACAAACTCTCCTGCTGCTGCAGTGAAGAAGCAGCAGTCTGAACTTCTAGAGAAAAAACTTTTGTTCCTTTCTTTAGCTCCTTAATTTGAGACACTCTTAAGTTTTCTGGCTATCTTCAGCTAGGGAGCAAGGTGCTTAATGAGAGTACTTCTAAATAGTGCTTATGAAGTTTTTCACCACTTCCCTGAGGTGTTTTTTTTCTTTTCTTTGGGCTGCTCATCCATTACTTGACAGAGGGGTAGGGAAGCAATTCTCACCATCAGAAGTTTCAGCTTCCTTGAGCAGAAGTGATCTAGTGTTTGTTTCTCTCAAATATGAGGGGTGAGATCTTGGACCATAACGGAAATGTATCGTTAGCTTTAATGACAGGAAGATTTCCCCAAGTTTTGAGGGCTTGATCCTTCTCTTGTTTAGGCTGTTATATATCCAATTTAGCGCTGACATATGGGAAATACACCAATATACAAATAGGTTTTAATTCTGAGAGACTATACTGGAAAGTTCCATGTGTTGTGAAGATAAATTGTATAGCAAATACACATTCTTTATGGAAAAAAAATTATCTTTAAAGTTTGGATAACTTTTTATCAGACTAATGGAAACATAATAAGCTGGAAAATAACAGTCCAATAATAAATTTGACTGGGAAGATCTTCAGAAATAATTGGTAGATTTTTCCCCTTTGAGTGCTAAAACAAATTAGCTCTCCGTTGATCTGACTTGGATGGATCATTGAGTCTCAACTTAAAAATATAGCATAGGGAGTATGTAAACACTCTGCTAGCATGGGCAGAAATGCTGGTATCGTTAAAGAATTATTTACTTCATTCATGCAATTACGAATGCTGGGAGAATGCTGATTTAGATGTGAGGCCCCTAGCATAAAGCACTGGGCATTAAATGCATGAGCATTTCTTCAGAGCAGCTTAGCTGAAGTTTATCATGACCATTCAGCTATTGCCTAGCAACTTGCGAAGGCCGTCAAAGAGCTCTTTGTCCGTAGCTCTTGCAAAAACACTTTCTCGCAGATATCCTTATCAGTATCAAAATCAACATGAAAACTTACCAAAAACTGTTCTGTTGCATAAGACATTAATACTCACTTGAAATTGTGGCAATCATAAACCAGCACAATGATGTAAAAGCACATTGTAGTAAAAGCTGAGTCTAATCTTGCTTTTTAAGTTCTAGTAAAAATGTTTCCTTTTTCCTCACTAATTTCTAGCTTTTCAATAAAAGCATAGCTTTCTTTGAGGAATTTTCATGTAAAGCATAAGAGTCTAGAAAATTATTTTTTTATTTTGTAATCCTTTAAATATTTCTAGCCTGTCCTTTCTCAAAAATACATACATTTGATTTTTACAGCTATAAGATGTGACACTCAGTTTCTCATTTTTAAGTGCCTTGTGACCTTATCTAAATAACAGTGAGTGAGTGAGATTTAAAACTCACAAGTTTATATGAGATGCACTAAATTACTAAATGAATCAGTACTTCTGCTTTGCTACATTAATTCTTGACGCATACAGAGGAGTGAAATCGATTATGCTTATGATCAATAGTGAATATAATAAAATTCCTTTTGTAGCGAAACAGCAGTAATATTCAGCTCTCTTTCAGTATCTTACATTGTCAAAATTATTATTCAGTGATATTTACAATACACTGTTTCTTTGCTAAGTAGAGGGATATCATTCTTCACCTGACTACTTCCTCGTAAGGGGTGAAAGTGGGAAAGAAAAGGTAATTTTGTCACTTTCCCCAGTGGATAATTTTCCCTAAGGTGTACTGGAAGAACTTATTCCTCTTTCACTTTTAATGGTAGTTGTTGTGTCTTTTAAGTATTGTGGCTCTATGCAGCATGGAGCCCATTGTCTTTTCTATCCCAGTGTGCCCAGTATCACCCTTTGACACTATGCTGTCATAAAGAATCCTCTGTGCACAGATCAAGACTATATAATTGAGCCTGGTGTTATTGTATGTCATTGGTCTACATAATCTCAGATAATGCACTATGGTAACTCTTGGCAACCACTGACTTGTTAATAGTGACCATTGTATACTGAACACCACTGAAACCCATTAAGACTCCGTGAAAAATATCTTTTCTCTAGCAGGGTTCACTGAGTGAGGCTATGTATGAATATGACAGATAACACTCACGTGAACAGAATGGCAGGCTCAATTCTGAAATCCTTTGCATATGTCTGCTTGTGCTTTCACAGACCCAAGTTCTCAAATTTGGGAACATCAAGCAGACTAGTCTTACGCTTCTTACATAAGTGGTCTTGTTTCTAAAAGAAATGCTGTGATCTCATCCTCCTCATGTGCATCAGCATCTCTCAAAATCAAACCACTCCCTTTTATCTATTTATCCACAAATAGGGAGTTAATGAAAAAGTTGACCCAGGCTACTGAGAAGGGAGTCTACACTGCCTCTCAAATTTGACGAAAATAGGAGAATGACATTGCCTATGTAGGCAAAAATGAGAAAAATAATTATATAACAAGCCTATCAATTTTTTTCAATAAATTTGTTTTAGGTCAGTATTAACCAATGATCATTGTACAATTAGGGCTTTTAGGTGGTCTGTGTACTATTTGCTGCTGGTTAGCATCTAGATTCTAAAAGGCGAGTGTTTTCTCTCTTTTTGGTGTTAGTGGATGCAATCTGTTGAACCACATATTTGATTATTCCATCTGTTGATCGTCTTGCAGAGAAACAAACAATTTGAGAGTCTGGAGTTTCACCTTTCCTCTAATTAGAGAATATTTGGATATAGGCAGCTTTAGAAAGCACATGCTGTGAGGGTTGAGGAATCACCTGAGTCTGGTCTGTCAAACAGCGTCATTATTTTTCAGTGTTGTTATGAACATAAGTTTTGCTCTTCAAAATTAAAACATTTTTTTCTTGTCATATGTGAAACTGGTCTGTTTTTTTAGGAATCTGGCAGCTAGTAAACCTGTGGCATATTTTGCTGGAATTACTTACAAAGCAAGACATGCTTGTGGTTGGATTCAGTCCACTTTTCCCTTAGTGAAGGGCTTCATTCAGTAGAGGCGCTACAATGATACTTAATTGTTAATGCAAAGTACTGTAGACACAATACGGTCTGAGTTCCACAGTGGTGCCTGCTGGCATTTAACATGCAGCCTGCTTTTTAAAAGCAGATAGTGGAAAAAACAAACAGGAAAGTTATATATAATGTTGCTGCATTGAAAAAAAAAAAAAATCCCATGATTGGATGATTACAATTAGTAGTTTCTACTGTGATTTATGTATAGGGTTTCAGGTTTGGCCATTTTATAATCAATTTTATGCCAAAAATGGTTAGACAAAACACTGACTGACCAGCATCCTTAACACTGTTGCAGCTTAGCATTTTGGAATGCTCACGTGGTGTGTTTGGAAACCCTTTGTGTGCACTACATTTTTCCATTTGGTATGAGGCTTAGCAGTAATCAGCTCACCACTAATTAGAAATCATTCTGTATCCTGCACCCCATTATTACTCAAAATTATGTCAGACCTTAGGAATTTTTACATTCAGAAGGAAAAGTCTCTGCAATACCTTTTGTCATGCATTTCCCTAACATAAAATTTGAAAATAAGCTTTTGCTGTTTTGAAACAGCCATTATGGAGGAAGAAAAAGATATTATTTCACTGCATTTAAATTACTTTCTACTTTCAATTCTCTTTATTGATACCAGTGGTGAAAGTGGGAGGAATAAAAGATCTTTTAAAATTTTTATATGTATAAAGGTCTTGGAAAATTATGGAACTCTTTATGCTCTTGAGAGGTTTGCATTCATCTTTGTAGATCAGTGGTCTGGAAACCTGTGGGTAGCATCCCATGGTGCTCTTATGTGCCATGTAAACCTGCAGAAGTGCTTTGCTGTTATGGAACTCAGGATCAGCCCTTATGTACATCTTGTCAAAACTGGAATACAAAAGAAATTCACTGTTCTGGGGAAAGGAGAGATGCAAGTTTACCTTGTTCTGTTTTCTGGATGTTAGTGATATTTTCATAAACAGAGTTTGTGAGCTGTGTTTTAAAAATTAGTCCTCTGAGGACCAACGGTTTAAACTTACTATGTGTAAGAGTTCTTTACAAAGGCTGACATTTTGTTTATTTGCGGTTGCAGGCATTCACTGTGACAGTGTGTGTGCTGAGGGACAGTGGGGTCCAAATTGCTCATTGTCTTGTTACTGCAAAAATGGAGCGTCATGCTCTCCAGATGATGGAATCTGTGAGTGTGCACCAGGATACAGAGGCACCACTTGTCAGAGAAGTAAGGACAAAATAAATACTTTAAAATCTCTGTTTCTTCCTCCCTTACTTGGAATACATATGATATAATGCCATAATGCTTTGTAAATTGTAGTATGAACTACTATGAAACATTGGACATTTTATCAAAATGTATGAATATACAGAAATAAGTGTTAACTACAATTAACAAATGTTTCCAACTAGTAATGCTCTTCTTGTTCTAGTACTTTACTTTTATTCAATGTCTGTGCCTGCCATGATGTTGTTATGCACATAACTTTCTAAGAAACAAATTTAGTAGGAGATTCCATTCTAAAGACAAGCATTTCCAAATGTGATTGTCAATCATTAATTTTGTAATATATGTTTTGGTAGGTAAATAAAACATGCATGAGTTTCAGAAGCTAGAAACCTTTGCTTCCCATGGAGTCTGACAAGAATCATTGACTTAATTATTGCACTTTTTTTAACACTTATTTGGAAGCAGCAGAGAATGGCCAGTGGGATCAGGCCTCACAATAAGTAGAGGATGTTGTAGGTATCCATAATTGCATTTGAAGAATTTCTCTCTGTAAAATTTAAATGTTGCAAGAAGAGAGTTATAGATAACTGAGGCAAATCATACCAGAAAGAGGGAGGCAAAAATAAGACGATATGCAAAATATCTACCCTCCCAAAAAGATTTTTCACAGTTTTCCAGCAGCCTAAGTCTAGCTGTCTTCAGTTTCACTTGTTGAAGCTGTGAGGGAAAGGTGTTCAGAGAAGAGAAATGTGAGTCCTCTGCACTTGGAGGTTAGCCCTGTTTTCAGAGGAGGTCTCTCAGAAACAGGCTCAAGAAGCAGATAGAGTAAGGCTAAGCAGAGATGCTATCACATCCTCCAAAAGAGGCATAAAAGGCAGGAGGTGACGTGAAATGAT
Source organism: Aramus guarauna (assembly GCA_013400195.1). Lineage (NCBI taxonomy): Eukaryota > Metazoa > Chordata > Aves > Gruiformes > Aramidae > Aramus > Aramus guarauna. Next base: position 110,755 of record VXBL01000614.1, read on the forward strand.
TCCTAGAAGGTAGAAGGAAAACCAGAGGAGAATGAAGTCCTAACAGTTCAGGAAAGGCAAAATTTCAAGCTGAAAAATGTGATTGCCTGTGGCACTACTAAATCCCATGTTAGTGTGGCATTAGTATTCCTTAAGCATTTCTAACTAAGTTCAGTAATTATTCTCCCTATCTAATCTCTAAAGGCCTTGCAGTTAATCAGTTAATCCAAAGGCAGACTAAGTGTAACACTACATGTAAAAAATGTTCCCTGTGTTTTGGAACGGTGCTTATAACCTGGGCAAGAGGCTTCCAGTCCTGTGGCTCTCAGAGCCCCTCACTGAGGCCAGGTAG
>VXBL01000614.1:111415-125607 GCA_013400195.1 Aramus guarauna
TTAAAAAGAAACTAGTACCTTTAGCATAAGAATTAGGTGAATGACTCTGTGTTTCTGGTCTCAGGTTTTCTAAAAGTTAGGTGATGTGTAGCTGTCTGTATCATGTAATGAGTACAGTGAATACCTAAATGAAAGGATGACTGGAAAACGTTTGTACATTTTTCTGAGTGAAGAATGTCTATTATGAAAGTAAGTGTTTCCAAGTTAGGAAACACATAAGAAGTCGAGGTCTAAGATAACCATACTCATCTACAGATAAAAGTATCCACTCTATGTTTTTAACTTTCTTTTCTTCAAATATGCTTTAAAAAATATTCATGTTGTAGAGGACATATAATGTATAGCCAAATATGTATAATATAAGAAGCATGTATACATTTCAGACATAACCCAAGTACAGTGTGGCCTGACAAGTAACAGAATGTCAGCTGAATCATTACTAGCTAGAATATAGTAAACTCTTGAGGAAGACAAGCAGATTTCCTTTTGTGAGTGCAAAGCATTGAACTGTATGAATAATAAGAACCACCACTGCAAGTCTTGTGTATTTAGAAAGCAAAGCTAATTCAAAGTCAGGAACAAGTGCACTGAAGAGTAGTTCATGGGTGTATAGAGAGTGCAGGAAGCAATGACAGTTTGTTTTTTCTGATTCCAGTTTGTTCCCCTGGGTTCTATGGACACCGCTGCAGCCAGACATGCCCCCAGTGTGTACACAGCAGTGGTCCCTGCCACCATATTACTGGCTTATGTGACTGCTTACCTGGATTTACAGGAGCCCTCTGTAACGAAGGTACAGGTTGCAATAAAGACTCTACAGGATGCAGAGACAGAGCACTTTAATAATTTTCATTTCATCACTTGGAAACTATAAAACCAAATTTAGTTTCCATTGTAGTATGTGCAGTTTATAAATTAGGTATCTTAAGCAGGTTTAAGCTGTTTGAACATTTGATCCCTAAGTACAAACCCCACTGTATTGTAATTTGTATTATTTGTATAATACCAGGATTTATAATGCCTTACTTTAACATTATACTAAGCAATACCCTTCTCTATCCAAATATCAGTTGCTTTCTTTTGAAATAAAGAAAATACAATCTTGTTCTGATTACTAAGGAGTTCTAATTCTGACAACTTGTTCTTAGTATGTCCCAGTGGCAGATTTGGCAAGAACTGCATTGGAATATGTACGTGCACCAATAATGGAACGTGTAATCCTATTGATAGATCCTGTCAGTGTTACCCTGGCTGGATTGGTAGTGACTGCTCTCAGCGTAAGTATCAGCTTTTTTTCCTTTATTTTTAAAACAATTAATCAGGGTTTGTCTATTTAAATTATCTACTTTTTGATAAAGAAACACTAAGTCAGAAATTAGGACTTCATGGTGTATAATGAAGAAATCTGAAATTTCTCTGCAGTTCATCAGCACTATCAGAAACACATTTGTACTATGATTTTTCTAATAAATGTGCTGGAGCATATGACAGGAGGGACCAATTTTGAGTCTTTCAGTACCCACAGAAGAGTTGTAAAGAAGCTGGATCAGACTTGTTTCAGAAGTGCACTGTGAAAAGACAAGTCACAATGCCCACAGGTTGCAGCAAGGGTGGCTTTTACTAGATAAGAGAAAAAAAATCCTTACTGTGAGAGTCGTCAAGCACAACAACTGTCCAGAGAGGCTCTGAAGACTCCAGTCTGGAAGGTGTTGTGAAATTATTGTTGTTGAAGATCCTTTGAGCAGGATGTTGGACTACGTGATGCTAGAGGTGTCTTCCAACATGAAAAAGCCTGTGATTTGATGAATCTTGCATTGCAGAGAGGGGTCTTGACCTATTGTTTGCTTGTCTGTGATTGTTTAGTCTTATAACAGTACTGTTGTGAACATCCCAGGGCTTGTGTCCTCAGGACAGTCTTATGAGTAACAGAGGTATTATTTTACAAATAAGGAGCTGAGGCACTGAAATACAAGGTGTTTTTTCTTACTACAGTTGCATAGAGAGCTACTGGCAAGCCTCAGAACAAAGCCAAAATTTTCTCAGATACGAGTTAGTTCTCTGGCTGCAAGATCATCCTTATTCTTGTAAACATTTGAACATTTTGTTAGGCATTTTTTCCCTATTTTTTTTTTAAGTGCTTATAACTTTTTGATGGATTTTTCTCCTTTCTTTAATAAATGTTTCACAGATTACATTTTTAGTGTCTTTCTATCTCACTTGATGAGCATTGTCTTGGTATGCTAAACTCAGTGAAGACTTTGTTATTGACTCAAAAAGGAGAAGTGCTAGGCCCTGATTTTATTATGTTTCATAGAGTTATTTTGTTAAATAATTAGGCATTCTCCAGATGCCTTGCAGGGTCTATGCAAATATAATAACAGTAGACAAACACTTGAAGCAAAATTCTCACAAGAAGCATATCTAATTCCATAAGGTACTAAAATACACACAGTCTGAAATACATGTATGCCAAAATTTCAGTCAACCCGTTTTTATGAATAAAAGAAGCTGTACCAGACCCTGATATGTCAAAATTAAAAATATATTGTGCTGGTTTCCATGAAGGTGCATTTCCTAATAACATGCCTCATTGGTTTATATCATTTTTGGTGTGACTGGTCCAGGTTAACTGCTCTGTACGACTGCGATGTAACATCTGGTCAGTTTGGAAAAAAAACCTTTGCTGGCTAAATTCTGTGAAGCGATTAGCATGCACAACTCAATATGATACCAAAATAAATCTTGGGCCTATTCCTGTGGAAGCCAGTAGCAACAAAGGTCCCTGTTTTTATGGTAAAATAAGTAGGTAGTTGGGAGAGTAGCAGAATAGGGGTATTGAGGAGGAGGAGGGACTTACTCACTGAATCAATAACAAGAAAATGGTGCCAGCAATATGAATGGGAGCTTCTATTGAGACTGTGCTCATGGACTGTAACAGAGGAAGTTTATTTGCTTTGTATAAAAGCCTTTCGTTCACATGGAAAATAATGATTCCATTAATTTCTTTTGGAACTAGTGACCTTTTTGAAACTTGTAACCTTTTGTCAGTACAGGATTTACATTTCTTCTTAGCTGACCGCTAATTTCAAACAAAAAACAAAAATAAAAGTCATCATAAGGCACAACTGAAGTGGAAACAACAAAAAACAAACTTAGCACTTTTTTTTCAATACAATGTAGTGTATTTCTTAATGAAGTGAAATTTGGGCAAAAATAACACTTTGCAAAAATACAGCCCACACATAGATGAGTCATCATGCAAACATTTAAAGGATTCAAGAGTTTTTAGTGCTCTCAGACAAGTCTCTGGACAACCAAATCAGTACACAACAATAAATAGTTAACAGCCTTTTTAAACTGACACAGGAATAAAGCTAAGGTTTCCATATCTGACTTGTTTCTTCTCTCCTATGAAATACTCATGCTGTACTTCCACAAAACTATTTCTAAATTGTGCATATCTTTACTAAAGGAACAAATAAAAACCTCAAGATGTTCTGAAAACCTAATCAACAGAAAGTGGCTATTCTTAGAGTACCCTTTGCACTTAGTGATAGTCTGTCATGAAGAAGACTATTTTTTGCTGTCTCTGAGTAGTAATTAGCATTTTGGAACCACTTCGCTATTCTAATGACAGCACATAGTATCAAATTCATTCACCATGACATTTTCAAATCAGTCAGTGAAGTTCTATCACTTTCATGTAACATGTCGAAATGATTGTGAGGGGAAAAAAAAGATCTATAGATAATTACTTGTTTTTTAGAAATATTATATTGATTAATGGACCCATGGAAGCAACTGAGTTAACTTGAGTAAGGTACAGTCCTGATTATATGCACCACATTTAGGCAATTATGTAGAATCTAACAGAGGTAAGCTTAGTATTGGGTCCAAAGCTATGGGCTATAAGATGTGTTTCGACCTTCCCTGTTTGTTCTCCATCACTTTTGACACTTAAAAGGCTTATCCCCTTTACTGTGCTAGATTTAACTGTTTGCAGATTAAAAAATAAATTAGGAAAGGAGACTTAGAGAAACTCTTAGAGAAAGCCAGTATGAGTGTCCTAGTTACCTAGTTACTAGTTACCTAGTATCCAGTATGAATCACTGGTTTCTTTCACACTTTTAATCTTTTGCAGCACTTTTTAGGTAGAGTAAAAAAATTCCTTACTTACAAAAAAAAATTATCTGTGATTATTTACTCAGAATGGAGCAGGCCAAAAAATATATTTAAAAGAAAAACAACAAACACCAAACAAAGCAGTGCTCATATGTGAATGTAAGCAGCTCTATTCATGGATATCAAGGATCTTTGTAATTTGAGATTAATTAATTGCTCTGGGTTGTTTCAGCTTGCCCACCTTCCCACTGGGGACCAAACTGCATCCACACATGCAACTGCCATAATGGAGCTTACTGTAGTGCCTATGATGGGGAGTGCAAATGTACCCCAGGATGGACTGGCCTTTACTGCACACAAAGTAAGTGAATTTTGATATCTGTTCTTAATCTACAAATCAGGGACAGAATTATCCTTCAGTATTTTCACACTTTATTCATTGATTTCTTCCCATGCTGCTAACTGTTTTTGATCCAGAAGATACAACACATTACGTCCATGGTTGCAGAGGAGGCCCCTGTATAAGCACTGGCAGAGTGCTGGTGACTACATTCAGACTCCTCTTTAGCCCTCCTTTAGGGGAAGACAACTTTTCCCTGCATCTGGGCATCCCTGTGGAAGAGTCTATCATGTGCACATGCAGAATGAATGACTCTGACATTCAGATGTTACCATTGCAAATGTGCAGTCCATAGCATGGATGGTGTCAGCTCTGCAGGCATTCCCCACAGGGTGGGCTGACGGTACCGTCTAATTCCTTCCCTCTCTGAAGCCTCCTCAAGAAGTACTCTAGCAGTAGGGACCCAACAACCAAAATTATAAGATAACACAGAGCCATGAGAATAGCTTCTATAGCTAACTTGATAAAGTTAGGTTCTTATCTTTATCATACTACAGCTTCAGTTGGGTTTATCTTCAATCCAGGCACCCCCACTGTCTGTAATCTGGGCACAACCATTATCTTTGAACTCAAGGAAAATAAGACTGCTAACTGTGTTTTGCATTCAGTGTTTAAATACACGTTTTTCATAAAATCAGAACTCTCCTTTTTCAACTGAATAATGTTGTAGTGGGAGGAAATAACAGTTACATTATAGGGCCATATGGATACAGCTCTGGAAGACATTTGCTATACTGGTTCAGCTGTCAGCTATTGGGGTTATTTTGCTTCCTGCTGGTGAATAATGATCTCTTTGCGGTGATGTGTCTTCATACTGAAATGGTATCTTTGTGAGGAGCTGAGATACAATATGTTATTACTTTTATTTTTTTTATGCTTCAACATCCACTGTGCAGAAAATATGTCCAAAAGCTCATTTATCACTGAACAGATGCCCTGCTCTGGTAGACAAACTGCCCTCTTTCTCCTTTTTCAAATGCCTTCTTAAACCCATTTCTTTGAGGAGCCCTTCTTGCTGCCTCCTTCTGAACATATGCTGTCCACACAATTTCCCAACCTCATTTTTATGTATTTTTTGCCTAATGTGTATTTTAAACCACTTAAAATAGGGTAGGTCTTGATCTACTGTGTTTATAGAATGCCATGTTGAGTAGCAGGGCTACAGAAATTACTTCTCAGAAACATACTTAACCAGAATATTTGCATTTTATTTATGGAGCAGTCGTTTCACTCCTTTTCTCTTCCCCCTCTTTGTATTGCAGGATGTCCCCTAGGGTTTTATGGGAAGGACTGTGCATTGATATGCCAGTGTCAGAACGGAGCCGACTGTGACCACATCAGTGGGCAGTGCACCTGCCGCACAGGGTTCATGGGGAAGCACTGTGAGCTGAGTGAGTAGGGATGGGAATTGCTTGTGCCTGATAGCAAACACTAAACCCTGAGCCCAACCCTCTGTTGTTTTGACCAGTGTTGTGATACAACCTCTTCGCTTCAGTGGGCATGTTGATGGGGAAAATGCTTCAGGAGTTGGACCTAGACTTTTTCCAAACAGATAAAAGCCCACAGAATTATTAAGACTGATTATGATTGTGATGGCTGTTTCTTTCAATTCGTAGCCACACTTAAGAGGCATTTGTACTACATTCTGGTTGCTTTGGACATAATGCTAAAAAATCCCAACAACTCTGTCATGTAAAAGTAACGAATCCAAGTAATTGTCATTAGCACAAACCACAATGAAAACTAATAGTTAGAAAACTAAAGATAAGAAGTACCCCATCAGTCCTCGTGGATAAAATTAATCTTTGCAATGTGGTTTTACAATACAATTGGATTGTAAAAGCATCATAGATGGCATTTTGTTTTCATATGTGTGTGGTTCTTTACTCAAGAAATCAAGAATAACACCACTGACATCAATAGTGGTATAAAGTGGTACAACATTAGAAGAATAATCAGGCTTATAAGCACAGAACTGTTAGTCCAACTTTTGCTAACACTACAGAGTGGTGCTCCCACACTTCATGCATTACACAGCAGTACAAAGCAATCCATTCAACCTACTATTGTGAAGGTTTAAACCTGTCCTTGGCATAAGAGTTTGATGATTCTGGTTTGATGATTTCAGTGTTTCACTTCAAAAAAGCAATAATGTTTAGGAAAAGATAAATTTTTTAAGATCCTCTCTTGATGTCATAATATCAAAAAATAATTTTGAATACTTTGGCAAATCTAACATTATTATGTTTTATAGATTTTATATTCTATCCTATAATTTGATAATAATGATTTAACAATAGTAAACTAAATGTTTTGGTATTTCTGAATTTGAACACCAGTTTTAAAAATTGACTTTTCATTCCAGTTCAGATGTCAAAATGCCAAAATATATTATGGTGTGATGGTTTTTGCACAGCCATTGGCTTCAGTATTTATAATCTTATTTTACTGAAAGTAACCAAGAGAAGGAGAAGGTATATAAGCATGAAATTCCACTTGAGTCTGGATTTATCAAGACTGCAAGATTTCTCTGGCATCTATTTTGTTACCTTTCTTGTAAATTATTCTGTATTAGGAATACCTAAAACATGATTTAGATTCTTTTAAAAAGACAAAGTGAAAAACAAATTAATATAGTTACAAAACTCCTGAGACATTTCGGAAAATTGAGTCTCAGAAGGTAAAGAAATACCACACTTCCTCAAACCATCAGAACTATAGTAATGTAACAAGCCACACAGTAATAGAGGTGGCAGTGTAAAAGAAATAATTTTTATCAGTGTAGGATGACTCTTTACTATGCTAATTACGTAAAGTAGGAGACACATTGATCAGTAATTAATTGCTGTATTCATATCATTCTGGGAGAGAAAAAAAAATCATGTAAAACTCTTCCAGTTAGCTTATTCTTCATAATTTAGCATTTTTCTCCTGTAGGTAGTTTCTCAATGTATACATCACAGTATCAAAATATGCTATAAGCAGCCTAGGACCACTTTTATTTTTATATAAACACATGGTATGTATTAGACTTATAGCCCTTATCTCTTGCTCTCTCACTACATCAACACATCTGTCATATGATGTGACACCAGCCAGATGTCTGGCTCTACTCATATGATCATGTGATTTTTCAAGCACTGGGATCTGAGTAACCTGGGAGACCTGACATTCTGGTGTAGAATGGCACATTTTGTCCATTTCTTCACTGTCTTTTACCGTTTTAATCTTTTTTTGTTTTTATTCCTTCCTAATTTCACTGTCTTTGTGGCAGACACATTACAAGTAAAGGAAAATGACTTCTGAATACAATTTCCTTCTGCTTTTCTTTCTCCTTTCCTGCGCATACACCACACACATAAAGAGAGGTCCTCTTAAGAAAATCTTTTCCATAGAGGTCTACCACTAATAACATGTTGCCATCTGCTGGCCATGTACAAAAAAAGGTATGGGCTTAGAAACAAATGGAAGTATCTATGGTGCTGTAGACCTGTAATACCAAAACATTTAAGTACTGACTATTTCTGATTTTTATTTGCACTTATTTTGTGCAGAATGCCCTCAAGGTACATATGGGTATGGATGCCGGCAGATATGTGACTGTCTGAACAACTCAACCTGTGACCACATCACAGGAACATGTTACTGCAGCCCAGGCTGGAAAGGGGCCAGGTGTGATCAAGGTAAAGCCTAGATGCAATAAAATTATTGTAATTGTTTTATATAAAACTTGGATTAACCTATTAAATGCCATCTCTGTATCATTAATTAAATTAATCTGATAGGGCATGCATGTCTGAATAGTCCATTCTATTTAGTTACATATGTTCTGTAGATTTTATAAGTATTAGATGCCTCAGTGATAGTTTATTGGAGTAAAGCATTCAAGTGTAGATTGCATGAAATGTTTTACAGTGCTGTGCTGTCCAAAGCTGCTGATAGACCATGTGCTTTACCTGCTCTGTGCTTTTGCCTAAAGAATGTTCTTACTTTTTCAACTCCATGAAAATATCTCTTTCTATGAAGAAGATGAATCTTTTCCTTAAGGCTATGATTGTCTTCACTTTGGTTTCGGACATAGTTCTATTTTGGCATTATTAAACACAGTTAAATTAACAGAAAGATTCAGAAGTGAAATACTGTCTTCTGCTCCTGACACATAAGCTTCTGAATTTATGCCACATATTTTCATTTCTTCTTTCGTTTCAGCTGGTGTAATTATAGTGGGAAACTTGAACAGCTTAAGCCGTACCAGTGCTGCCATCCCTGCTGATTCTTACCAGATAGGGGCTATAGCAGGCATCATCATTCTTGTCCTGGTTGTGCTTTTCCTGCTAGTCCTGTTCATCATTTACAGACATAAGCAGAAAGGAAAAGAAACAAATATGCCCGCAGTGACCTATACCCCTGCTATGAGGGTCATCAATGCAGATTACACCATTTCAGGTAAGTGATACTTAGAACAGGGTTTTTTTCTCCATCTCTTGACTTTGCGCTTTTTTAGCTGAGCTCTGAAGGGGTTCAGATCTGCCCCTAGCAGGGCTTGAATGTGCACTTTCCACCTTTTTGGATTAGCGAGGGCTGCTGTGAGCCCGAACATACTCAACTTCAAAAAGGATGTCTACAATTCTGCCTTGGAAGCCTTCCTGGAAAGAGAGGCAGGTGAGGGTTTCCCTCTTTAGGAAGAGGAAGTCTGAGACACTGCTCTCACCTGTCTTTCGCAGGGGAGCAGCCCCTTAGACCACACTGACAGTGATGCTGGTGAACTGGCACATGAGACCATGCGATGGTAGACTTGTGTGCTTGCCTTTCAGCTGTCAGAGGTAGTTCACCTGAGTTCAGAATGGTGCTGCCCCAGCATCTATAGCTGCTCAGTTTGTTCTGCATCATAGTCTTTTAATCTCTGCTTTTGATACTATGAAGGTGGCTTACCCTGGTAAAATGTGTTAATTGTAAGGAACAAGTGACCAGATACCTCACTTTACTGTGTAACATTTTGTACTCTCAAACATTTTTCTGTGTTAAACAGTGGAAGTGTGGACTTTTCTATTCCTTTGTGGCTATTTTTAAACAGAATTGGAAAGTGTGGCAAAATACAGTTTCTGCTGAGACTGCTATAGCTGTAGTAAAGACTGCTATAGCTGTAGAAAACCAGGATTTCACACTAGCTGTGGCAAGATTCTGTAGAGAGGCAGCTAGCAGAGTGGTTTGAGTTTGAAACAAAGGGAAGGAACAATGCTCCTAAAGCAAAATAAGAGTGATGCAATGGGTACATGAAACTTCAGGCAATGCTGACTTTTGCACAGAGCTGTTAAGGAAGGCAGCTGGTGAAGAAGCCAGCAGAAACAGTTGTCAGAGCCAAGAAAGATATATCAGCAAAGGTGGTGATGCTGTTGAAGCACCAGAAAATGTTGCTGTGAACTTGATGGTAAAAGTGTCTATAATTAGGACAACTACAGAGGCAAGAGAGAGCAAGGGACCACAGCAGAAAGAGAAGTTAGCAAGTAACCCTTGTGAACGCTCTTTGCTGAAAGTGAGGATGTGACTAATCAGTTACTGCTCTGTATCTCTAATTTGTTTAAATTAATGGAAAATTTTTAGATTTTTTTCAAGAAACTCTAAATCAGATTTTAGAATCAGTGCAGCACTGTTGAAAACATATCCCAAGGAAGAAATGCCATGTTATTTTTAGTTGTTCATTTTCCTTTCTTTTTCTTTTCAGAAACCATCCCTCACAGTAGTGGTGGAAATGTTAACAGTCACTATTTCTCTAACCCTAGTTATCATACTCTAACTCAATGCACTACCCCACCTCATGTCAACAACATGGACAGACTGACCCTGGCAAAGGTAAAGCAGAAGAATCTCAATGCCTCTGTGTAAATTAGTGTTTGGTTTATTTTGTTTTGTTCCCTGATGTTTTATATTTGGTTTATTTTTGCTTTCCCTGATTATCACTTGGAAATCCAGCAACTACTCATCAGTTTCGGTTTCTATTACTTTTCTTTCTTTGAATTAGGCAAAAAATAATCAGCTGTTTGTGAACCTTAAAAATGTGGAACCTAGAAAACGAGGAACTGTCATGGACTATACGGGAACACTGCCTGCAGACTGGAAACATGGTGGCTACCTCAATGAGCTTGGTAAGAAAACAAAAAAAAAAAAAAAGAAGACTGTGAATGTTATTCATTGTGTTTGGGATGGCTGGAAAGCAGGGATGTTTTCCCGGTTCTCCACTCAGGGTAATGCCAGGCTTGTCAGACTGTGTGTGAGGTTCAGGGTTATGTGTTTGACCTTCCTTTAAGGCAGTACCCTTAGAGATAAAAAAGTAACTCCTTGTAAGGAATGATGAATCAGTCTGATGCCCAGTGTAGACATGATATGCAAAATATCTCATATTATTTTTATAAAATATTTGCTTATTAATTACTTTCATAAACCAATGGGTATTGTAGAATAATTTTTGCTTTGGCAAAATTACTTATTAAATAAATAAGAGGTTGCATATATCCTTTTTTTTTTTTAATCCTGACCAAGTGTAATTAATGCTTTAAAAAGTAGTTTCTCATTATCTGAGCTGCTTCAGATGTAAATTCTAGGAGCATCTGCCCAGCTAAGCCTCCTCTTTCCTAAAAGAAAGAGCATTGTCCTTAAGGAGAAAAATTCCTGAGAAATGATGAGAGCTGCTGTATCCTGCTTTATGCTATCTTTTGCTGTCTTTTCATCCTTTCCCAATGTCCTGCACTCCAAAAAGGCTGGACTGCACTCACCATATCTCTGACCAGTGAAACCCTTAAAAAGGAGTTTTAGTGCCAGTATAATTTAGATCCCAGATTCACAGATTCACAGATTGGTAGGGATTGGAGGGGACCTCTAAAGATCATCTAGTCCAACCCCCCCTGCTAGAGCATGTTGCACAAGATGGCATCCAGGTGGGTTTGAATATCTGCAGAGAAGGAGACTCCACAGCCTCTCTGGACAGCCTGTTCCAGTGCTCGGTCACCCTCAAAGTGAAGAAGTTTTCCCTCGTATTGAGATGGAACTTCTTGTGTTCCACTTTGTGCCCATTTTCCCTTGCCCTGTCACTGAGCACCATTAAGAAGAGTCTGGCCCCTTCCTCTCCACATCCACCCTTTAGATATTTATAAGCATTAATAAGATGCCCTCTCAGTCTTCTCTTCTCAAGGCTAAAGAGACCCAGCTCTCTCAGCCTTTCCTCATGAGAGAGATGCTCAAGTCCCTTAGTCATCTTTGTAGCCCTCCGCTGGACTCTCTCCAATAGTTGCCTGTTTTTTGTCAACTGGGGAGCCCAGAACTGGGCACAATATTCCAGATGTGGCCTCACCAGAGCAGAGTAGAGAGCGAGGATAACCTCCCTTGACCTGCTGGCCATGCTGTTCTTAATGTGCCCCAGGATGCAGTTGGCCTTCTTGGCCACAAGGGCACATTGCTGGCTGATGGAGAGCTGCTCATCCACCAGGACTCCCAGGTCCTTCTCCACAGTGCTGCTTCCCAGCAGGGCAACCCCTAACCTGTACTGGTGCTTGGGGTTGTTCTTCCCTAGGTGCAGGACCCTACACTTGCCTTTATTGAATTTCATATGGTTCCTCTTTACCCAGCTCTCTAGCCTGTCAAGATTTCACTAAATGGCAGCACAGCCTTCCAGTGTGTTGGCTGCTCCTCCCAGTTTAGTATCATCAGCGAATTTGCTGAAGATACACTGTGTCCCCTCATCCATGTCATTGATGAATATGTTGAACAGGACCAGACCAAGCACTGACCCCTAGGGCACACCACTAGATACAGGCCTCCAACTAGACTCTGTGTCACTTACCACAACCCTCTGAGCTCTGCCATTCAGCCAGTTCTCTACCCACCTTACTGACCCCTCATCCAACCCAATTATTTAATTATCTTCATTTCTGGTCCTTATCAATATACAGATACTGGGAATCAGAACAACAGTATGTAGCATTATTTTTTTTTCCCACTCATCCCCACTCTCGGTCTAACCACAATTCAGGCTGAGATCTGGGGTTTATTTAGAAAAGAATTTCAGTCATAATGCTCAATGTTCAACTCTTTCTTAGAGCATTTGTACTAGCACTTAAGACTCCTAAGAGATACTGGTTGTGGTTAACCCACTGCAGTAGATCTTGAGTAACAATGAGATTCTAGAGGACTGGATGAATGCTGGTATTATGTCTGTTTTCTAGAAGATCAAATGGGATTACTTGGGTAACTCAGGCATTAGTCTTGGTAAAAACAACAGAACAGCTGACATGAAATCTGATAAATAAAGATGAGATAGGAATAAAATTAATTGATTTAGATCTCCTCAAATAATGTAATTTCATTCTTGGAAACTATGAATTTTGTTTAGAGATATATTGCATAGATAAAATTATTCTAGGCCCTTGTAATGCTTCTAGCATAGTACCACAATAGAATCAGATTAAAAAATTAGCACTCCATAACATCAGTCAAGCTATCTGAATGGATTAGTAACCAGGTAAGTGCCAAGTCTCTGAAGACAGTTGTCAGGTATTGCTGATTGCTGATATTTATAATGGTATTTATATTGAGAGAATTATGTTACTAACAAATAATTGCAAAGCTCTTGATTTAAGCACTAGGTGTTTAGGCCATTCCTGCAAGTCAAGGTACTGGAACAGAGTGACCTTGGATAAGTCAATGGGAATGATTAATTTTGGAAGCAAAGTACCAAGAATGGGAGTGAACTTTGCATAACCTGAGATTTTCAGGTCAAGATGGCATGCCTTTCTGGTAGATATGGTTTATCCAAACAAAAAATATGCTTTAATCAACAGCAGTTATTAGGCTCATTCAAGAGTAACTGGGGAAAACATAATGGCCTGTAACATATGTGAGTTCAAACTAGATAATATGTGAGGTCAGCTAGAGAATTATTCTGCTAAGATAGAAATTAGTCCCAAAGTAATTTTTAAAGCTTTAGAAGTTGTTATCTAATCACTGTTCTTTGATTTTAAAACTACTCTTTTTTTATATAATTTTTCTCAGGTGCTTTTGGACTTGATAGGGGATATTTGGGAAAGTCCTTGAAAGGTGAGGTTATTTTCTGACTGCATTTAGATGAAATGAGGTAGACATTCAGTTTACTCTTCTAAATTATCTTTGGTTTCTGTGTGAAGAGAATGTAGAATTATTTTGGACTAAGTTATTCTTAAACACTGAATCAATGCATGAAGTTTGTTTGCTTTTTTTTTTCTTTTTTTGAGGGGAAGGTTTAAAAAAACCCACACAACTCACAAACCAAGCGTTTTAAAGTCCTCTATGTGTCACATACATCAAAGTTTTCTGTCATGAAATGGCTCTATTCTAGACAGCAGAAGGGGGATGGCCCTTGAATTCAGCCTAGTGAGCTAGGTAAGGGTGCGTGTTGCCTCTGATGAAAGGCTTTAAAAGAGAGCCAAGTCCTCTTGCAGCTGGCATGGTCAATGTAGGACTGCGTGACTACAAGCCTGCAGTGCATCATTACATTCACTGGAGGCCTTTGGAAAGGATATCAAAATATGAATACACAGAAAGGAATGCACCTTCAGCAAGTTTGTTGATGACACCAAGCTGTGTGGTGCAGTTGACATGCTGGAGGGAAGAGATGCCATCCAGAGGGACCCTGACAGGCTTGAGA
>VXBL01000615.1:794-29961 GCA_013400195.1 Aramus guarauna
TGATCAGAGGGCTGGAGCACCTCTCCTATGAGGACAGGCTGAGAGAGTTGGGATTGTTCAGCCTGGAGAAGAGAAGGCTCTGGGGAGATCTAATTGCAGCCTTCGAGTACCTGAAGGGGCCTACAGGATAGATGGAAAGCAACTGTTTATTAAGGGCTGTAGTGACAGGACAAGGGGTAATGGGTTTAAACTGAAGGAGGGTAGAATTAGATTAGATGTTAGAAAGAAATTCTTCGCTGTTAGAGTGGTGAGGCACTGGAATAGGTTGCCCAGAGAGGTTGTGGAGGCTCCCTCCCTGGAAGTGTTCAAGGCCAGGTTGGATGTGGCTTTGAGCAGCCTGGTCTAGTGGAGGGTGTCCCTGCCCATGGCAGGGGGGTTGGAACTAGATGATCTTTGAGGTCCTTTCCAACCCAAGCCATTCTATGGTTCCAGGATTCTGTGACTGATCCATCAGGGAAGAGGAGGAAGAAAAAGAAACTGCATAGATGTACAGGTTGAGTACGAGCTCAGCCACCTCCATGAGCAAGGAGCTAGATGAGACAGGGGCAGATTGCTGATGGCCAGGAAGGGTAAGGTGATATCAGAGTGCCACGAGTCTAGCTGGAGGGTGAGGAAGCAGGAGCAGGGAGGACTCTGCAGCAAATCTCTCCAGCTCCAGCACCATTTCTGTACTACTGCACTCTAGGTCTGAGAAACCCTCTGGAAAATGCTGTGCTGGGCAGGGTGTCAGTCAGGACATCGGCACTGGCAGAGGCTTGGACCTCTTCCTCTTCTGCCCACTGCACCAGTGAGGAGAAGAGCAGAAATACTGACAACCTGTAACCCCATCACTGGGAAGGTGACACTGTGTGGGTCAGGATCCTCTCCACAGGTAGCATAGCAGACATTTTGCTGCTGTTTGCAAACTTTTCTTACTGTCTACTTAGTTCTTAACTAAGTTATATTTATTATTTTAAAATATCTTTTACCTGCTTTAATAAAGACCTTAGTGCCACACTCCATTGGCAGATATGTACCTAAGAAAGCACAAGGAACAGGCAGGCTGATCCAAACTTCTAATAGATTTCAAAATTACACAAAGTGTTGCCACTTGGCACGGATGTGACAAAGTAACACAGCATCACATTTCCTCACCTTATTTCCCTGTGCACCACTGCTCGCCACGCAAAGCTGCAGGCACACAAAGCCCTTGCAATGCCTACCTCTTCTGGACTGCTCCCAGTGATGACAGATGAGCTTTTTAGTTGCCTGTGCCAGGCCTATGAACTGATAGTGTCCTAAGCCCACACCAGCAAAAGCTCTTTGCATTATCCTTGTAAATGTTGTGCCATTTACCCCCCACCCCACTACTTTGAAGAACACCGGGCTTCCTGGCACTTCGGCTGGGTTACAGACAGTGCCATTTTGCATTCAGTTTGCCTAATGCCGCTTGTGCGTCCATTAAGCAGCAGCTCAGTGCACAACCGAGCCATCTCCTGCCAGGTGCTCTCATAGCGGGGAATGGTCTCATCAGCCAGGCTTGTGGAGGGTACACTGAACTCTCCTGAAATAACAGCACGCACTCCTATTTTTTAAAGGTGAAAAGATGCTTTCATATTCAAATAGATATGGGCTGCATAGCACCATGCACATTGCCAAGGTATCCCACAGTGGTATTCACAAAGGCTGTGTCTATAATAATAAATTAGACATGCCTAGGAACGCTCCCAGGTGCTGAGGCCAACTGGCATTGAATGTCTTACATCTATGCTAATAAATTGTCTCATCCTCCAAAGCAGGGTTGCTGCACGCAAACCACCTACACCGCTCTGACCGTGCCCAGGCATTACTCAGGAAGCATGGCTGCTGTGATGGGCCAGGCGCGGGCCAGGCGTCGGTCTAATGGCTTACTAGAATAGATACTTGGAGGCATGCTGGGCCTGCTGAGTCTGCTAGCACAGGAGCAGCTGAATTTGCCCTCCTGGTAAAATAAGCCATCCTTGACAGTGTTACTCTTTCACACTGATGTGTCCACAGAGTCTGTAGCACAGCTGCTGTGGGTATAAGAAAGGAACATTTACAAATGCCATCAGTGGCACTTCGGGACTGTCCTCTCCTCAAGCTGGCTGTCACTTTAGGAGTGATAGGAAAATCAACCATTTTGCAGCCGCAAGACACTGGCAATCACCTCACAAACTTCCACCACCACTATTTCGATCATTCACTGGTTAGCATCAGACTGACTTGATGCTGGCTTGTAACAAAGTCACTGCCTGCCAGATCTCAATTGCAGTCTGCCTGGGCTGGTGCTGCCTTCTTTGCACAGCTCCATGAAGATACTGCTCTGTGTGCACAAGCTCTTTAGTCAGTCATAGAATCACAGAATGGTTTGGGTTGGAAGGGACCTCAAAGATCATCTAGTTCCAACCCCCTTGCATGAGCAGGGACACTCTCCACTAGACCAGGTTGCCCAAAGTCCCATCCAACCTGGCCTTGAACACTTCCAGGGAGAGAATACTAACCAACTTTCTTGGCCTCTCTTTCCTCCAGGGCTTTGTCCCATGGTAGTCTACCAAGCAGATCCCTGAAATCTGCTCTGCTGAAGTCCAGGGCAGTGAGCTTGCTGTGCACTCTCCTCGCTGCCCTAAGGAGCATTTCATGGTCACTGCAGCCAAGGCTGACCTTGAGCTTCACATTCCCCACCAGCCCCTCCTTGCTGATAAGAACAAGGTCCAGCATGGTACCTCTCCTCATCAGCTCCTCTATCACTTGGAGAAGGAAGTTATCATCAGTGCATTCCAGGAATCTCCTGGATTGCTTATGCCCTGCTGTGTTGTCCCTCCAACAGATATCAGGGTGGTTGAAGTCCCCCATGAGAACCAGGGCTTGTGAACATGAGGCTGCTCCTATCTGTCTATAGGGGACCTCATCTGCTCAGTCTTCCTGGTCAGGTGGCCTGTAGCAGACGCCCACCATAGTGTCACCTGTCTCTGCCTTCCCTTTAAGCCTGACCTATAAACTCTCAGTTGGGTCCTCATCCATCCCTAAGTTGAGCTCCATGCACTCCAGCTGGCCATTGACCTAGAGGGTGACACCCCCTCCTTGTCTCCCTTGCCTGTCCTTCCTAAAGAGCCTGTATCCTTCAATTCCAACACTCCAGTCACAGGAGCCATCCCACCACATCTCTGTTATGCCAATGAGATCACAGCTCTGCAGGCATGCGCACGTCTCTAACTCCTCTTGTTTACTCCCCATGCTACATACATTTGCATAGAGGTATTTAAGTTGGGCCCCCAATGAAGCTGACTGACTGGCTGGAGTGGCTGGAATTCCTTTGTGCTGCACTTCAGGTGCTCTCCTGCTGACCTGTGATCCTTCTCCCAGCTCTGGGCATCTGTTGCTTGCACTGGCATCAGACTGGTAGGAGTGGGATGGATTGAGGTTCCTCTCCCCTGGCAAGTTAGATTAAAGCCCTCTTCACCAGTTTGGCCAGCTTATGACCGAAGATACTCTTCCCTTTTTTCTGACAGATGGACCCCATCAACCCCCAACAGACCAAGTTTCTCAAAGCAAGTGCCATGGTCTAAGTAGCTGAATCCCTGGCTGTGGCACCAGTCCTGTAATCATTTGCTGATTCTCCATTTTTTACTGGCCCTTTCAAACCCATTCCCTTTGACCAGGAGGACTGATGAAAAAACTACCTGTGCTCCAGAGCCCAGAGTAAATACAGCAGGGGTGACTGCAAAACATGAAATCAGGGAGATGATAATAGCAGAAATTCCTCAATCTTAAGACCTATCTTCTTTAATATTTCCATCAGTGATTTCAGCACAATAAATAAGAGCAGTGTTGGTGGGATTTGTTAACGCCATGAAGCTGGGTGGTATCAAGAAAAGAGGTTTGGGTATCCTATTGGAATTAGCAGATGAACTTCAGTACTGCAGTAGTAGAGATGGGATGAATGTCAATAAAATGAAAGACTATGTATTTGAGAGTAAGAAAAAATATGTGGCAACAAGGATGTTATCGATGCCAGACAGACAGGAAGGCGTATGATTGCCAAGTGACCAGAGAATGACTATGAACCACCATGGGAAGCAATCATATAAAAAGCAAATGAGGTTGCAGGACGTGTTTTTCAGGGACGGGGCCTTATGAAGAGCTCTGCCTACTGCACTGGTTGCTGGTTGTGAGAGTAAGTGAAACAGGCAGAAGGGAGCAGGGGAGAGGGCAGTCTCGTTCATGAGAGAAGGCTGGCAACTCTTTACTTGGTCATCCTAATAATGGGGGAGGGTAGAGGGGGAGCACACTTGTTGCCTTTAATTGTACAATGGAGGTGGAGCAGGAACACTTCAGAGAAAGAACAATGTTGGCACAAGCCAACATTTATGCAATAGATAGAAATACAGTTAGGCTAGGAATTAAAAGATGTTCCTCGTCTCTAAACCAGTCCTTTCTGGAGCAGCTATTCAAGCACAGCAAGGATGACATAAAAGCAGAGATTTTTAAGTGATGCTTATTAAGTTCCAAAGAAGAACAGCCTGGCATACTCACCTGTGAGGGTAGGGAACAGGGCCTGGGAATCCAGATTAACACTGCAGTCTTTTTGTCCTACAATGAAGAAGCACCACTCTGTGCTTACGCACGTCCTTGTTGCCATGACCTGGGGAGCGCAGAGAGTATCCAGAGAGGCTGCAGCCTGCAGCAGCTGTCTCCATGCACTCTGCTGGATGGTCTCCATGTCATGGCCTGCCCCAGCTTCTGCTGTCTTCTGAGGATCTTTTCCCAAGTTTCACTTCCTTCATTTGCATCCCTATTTGCATAATTGAGAAGAAAATTTTCAATTTACTGCCCCATATTATTAAATTCAATGGTGGAAAGGGACAGCAGTGAGGATATCACGTAGCCAGAGTGCGTTAGATTGCCATGTTGGAGGGCTAAGAAGTAACAAACTGCACTGAGTGCAATGTGCACTGTGGGTGTAGGGACACCAGAGTATGATCTTCAAAATCTGACATGCCTGCCTTGCATTACGGTAGCACCAGTTTGGACATGAGGGCATGGTCTGGAGTCAGGACTCGTGTGGGTTGCTTGGCTAATCTGGCTGCAGGGACTGGGGAAGATCCTACGTGGTAGCTGGAAGGAGACTTTGCTGCAGTTGGGCTCATGCCGGAGTTGGGCAGAATCACTACAAGAAAAGCAAGTGGGAAAACCACCTGTCCCGGTGGTCATCTCTCTCCATCATAAAAGACTGAGTATGTCTGAAGGCGTAATTAAAAAACATCACAAAACCAGTGAAGCCCTTGGGTTTGTCAATATGAAGTGAAGTATCATTAATTGATACAAATTGTTTGTTAAGGAGTGACTCATTTGTGATGGTTTGCACAGTGCCTTGGATGAAGAAAATCCTTAAAGACAGAATAAACCCATTTGCTGTTGTTGTGGAGGAGTCCCTGGAACAAGCTGCACATATGCTTTCTAGCTCTGCTTGATGCCTGCCAGAGCAAGGCTTTTATCATTCTTTTTCTGGTACTAGTACGGTTCTGAAATGAGCAACCATCACAGTTGGTAACGGATGCCAGTTCTGGCTGGAAAGGACGCGAAGAGCTCTAGCAGCAGAATTGGGTGTGTTTATTAAAAACCTCTGGTGACAGTGACACAGGCCTTCCCGGAGGACAGTGTCCACAGCAGTTCTGCAGAGAAAGAGAGGGAACGGTGCTTCCCAGGAGCCGCGAGCTGGGGCTGACAGCCCCGCCAGGCGGGCAGCGTTGCTCCGACGGGGTGCTGTCCCCCCGTGCCCAGCGAGGAGAGCAGGACGTGGCCAGTGATGGTGACGGGCTCAGACGCAGCCCAGGGATGGTCAGACACGTCTGTATTGAACAGGTCTGGGGCAAGCGAGGAAGTCGTGCCGGGCAGAGGGCTGAGCACAGGCACACCTCAGCTCAGGTATGAGGCTTGTACGGCTCAGGGACCCGGGGGAAGGCTGCCCTGGCTGTGAGCGCACTCCTGACCCCCACAGGGTGAGCCCCAAATGAACACCAAGAATTGGGCTTTCCCACAAATGGTGATTTATGTCCTTTGTCCAAGGAAGAAATTCTGGTTTTAGAACAGGGAAACAGCAGGGGCAGAAGATTTCGTCAGCAGTTTTCGAACTGCCTGCCTCAGTTCCTGTCTCCAGGAACAGAGATGAGACGGTGTGTGCCTGCACTGGTAACGTGTGACAGGACTTGGTAAGGGAGTTGGGGGTGAAGCGTGAAGTGACATGGGGTGACATAGGATCACCCTCTGCAATGGGGGATGCAATGATCCAAAATCATCCCACTCCTCACTGCAAAGAGATGAGACTTGCTAGAGTACTTGCTAGGTAAGGAGGAATATAGGATAGAGACTACTTTGGAAAATCATTCAGTGCAATCTGGCTGAAAACATGAAGGTTTTGAAGCAGCGAACCCAACGGGCAGCCAGCCTTAGTCATAGGTGTCTGTTCACAAGGTACAAAGTGCTGCCCAAGCATCTCATCCGGCTCTTCAGTATGAGGCAAGTCTGATACTGAGGACAGCAAATTTTTTTCACGTACTCCTGCTTCAACTTCCTTGTCTGACAGTCAGACGTGCATCCTGGAGGACTCTACTAACCGGCAATCTTTTATCATTTCCATAATACACCTGACATTTATTGCACGTCAGTCTTTCAGGTCTGCAACCCAGCCGCTTTGCTAGCTTGGCTTTGCGAGGTGCAGCCTGTGCCAAGTGGTGGTGGGTCTAGTCAGTCACTGCTTTCTGCTGGAAGCAGACAATTTTACTTTGAAGACGACTCCAAACACACAAAAAATGTTGAACTAGTGTAAAACAGGAAGATTTAAAATTTCTATTGGTGTTACACTGCATGGAGGCAGCTGGTAACGTAAGTTTTGTTACTGGCTTTTTTAATGCCAGGAACGGGTATTTGTATGGGAGCCTGCTCTGTTATTGCCAGGTTGTTCCCGTGAAAACTTGCATGCATTTTTCATTAATCTGGAACTCCCTGCTGCCCCTCTTCAGCTGCTAAGATAGTTTCCAGAGCATGTTTTCCCAGAAACTACTCTCTCTGCAACAGCTCTCTCTTTTTCTGCCTGTGAGGGATTGCTTTCGGTTTCCTGGCAGTGTTAGCTGTGTCTGATAAGGGGTCCCAAACCCACTTTCTCCATGGCGAGGCTATTGTAAGCAGTTCCCTTTTCTCCCTTTCAGTCTTAGCCCGGCCATCCCCGCAGCAGTCACCACAGGTCCGGATGGACCAGGCGGCCAGATGGACGGGGGAAATGATCAGAATTAAAAATAACCTTTTCCTAGCGAGACCATTTCTGCCACACCAGCTCACACTGTCCTACCTGCCAGCGTGACCGAGGTTGCCTTTGCAGTCAGTGCACACCCACGCGTGCCTGCCCTGCTGTCACCCCAAGTTGTGCCACCCCAATCCCTGCTCCCAGCCTGCTGTCACCCCAAGTTGTGCCACCCCAATCCCTGCTCCCAGCCTGCTGTCACCCCAAGTTGTGCCACCCCAATCCCTGCTCCCAGCCTGCGTCCTCACCCCTTCCCTTGCAGCAGGGGAGCGAGCCAGCCCTGCCGCCAGCCATGGAAAGGAGGTGGCAGGGCCCAGCTCTTATCTTCCATTCTTACAAAGAGGGATGGGAAGTTGTGGCAAAGGCCATGAGTGAAATGGAGGTCATGCTGATGTTTGGGTTAGACCCCTGAAGTGAGAAAAATATTGCAGTTTTCCAGCAGTTTAAGATGGAAGGTGGGAGCGAAAAGGTATTCCTTTCCCCTTGCTCACTGACACTCCTGTGCTGTGTGTATCCACAAATCTGGCACAGGAAAAGAATTGCTTTTTGGGTGAGGCAGGCATTATGCAGAATAACTGGGGCTGTGCAATAAATAAGAGATTTCCATCACAGATCTGTCCTGGATAACATGCACAACGTAATAAAGTGTTTCTCAGATTTGTACTTTGCTAGTTATAGGAAATCAGAGATAATGTGCTAGGGCTCAATATATTCACTCAGTCTTGTTGTGTGGGTGAGGTCAAGCTACCATTACTGGTTGGGAACAATTACTGCTGCAAAGATAAAACTAATTTCCACCTACAGAGCTGCGTGTTGTTGTAAGTTAGGATTGTGGTTCGGACTTAAATTGAACATACCAGTAAGAAACATGTGTTGATAGAAATCAGTCCCTATAAGCCAAATACAAATTATTACAGCAATCATTAAAGTAACCGAGAGTACAAAAATATTACAGCTATGAAACTGCATGTTGTAATTACTAGTGTTATCTCAGTGTTTTATATTCAAAGTTCTCTGTTCTGGATACTATTAATGAATATTGATTTGGAGAACAGAAAAAGAACTTCTCAGTGTTGAGAGCGGTTTAGCTGTATTTAAACCAAGACAGTTCCTTTTTTTTTTTTTTTTAATGCCTTGGCTGTATCTTTAGACCCCCATCTAACAGCAGCTGTGATTTATTTTTAGCTTTTTTTCTTTGCATATTTAAAAGAGTGTTTCCGTATGGTGTGAAGCATAAGCTAGTGTAGCAATTAACAGGCAAAGAGACTGAGCTTTACAATTCCAAATAAGTCAGAAATTGATTTCTGCTATGAATCAAAGACATCTATGTAAAGTGAATAGTACACCTCTACTATACACTTATATGTAGATCCGTCCATTCTAGGGACTCAGTGGAGTATACAAGTTGAATTCAAAAGACGACATCTAGCAGCGAGTTTAAATGCCTGTAACACCACAATACTAGCTGAGTGTTGTAGGGTTGTCTTTTTAATTCATATTATATAAATTGAATATTGCAGAAATCAGCAATATCCTTTCAGAAGCACTATCCCGTACATCTAATGGAGCGTAATCCAAAGGCTGCATTTGCATCTAAATACAATGATCCATGCAGAAAATATCTGGCTTTTATTTATAAATTACAATGAGCTTTTCTTTTTCTACTCAGAATGGTTCTCTTTAAAGAAAAGGAAACTCCATCTTCCAAGAGATGATGAACAACTGGTTTCATATTGTTTGGATAAGGTACTGTGATCTTGCCAGTCAAGACATGTTACACATAAGGAGTTACAAAACTGTGACTATATAATGGTTTTGCTATGCCATTTTTAACTAGGGAAGCAGCCTTCAGTAAATAAATGATGTGGGTACAGAGCAAACTCTTTTTACACTGCATCTTAATTAAGAATTAATTAACAAGTCCTCATAAAGAAATAATTAATTTCCAGATCTTCTTTGCTTTTCTGTTTTATAATTCTAAAAAAAAATCTCTGGGCTTTCTGCCCTAAAAGACACAAAAAGCCTTCATAACTAGAAAGCACCCTGATCTCTTATTTGCGCACATTAAAATTTTAACCATATAAATCAGTGTAATTTTTTCATACATAGAAAAACCCTTGGACTTCTCCATCGGGTACAGTTTTCTTTCAGGCAGTTAATTTCTGACGTCAGTGCCCTTGTCAGCAGGGATGGGGAGGAAAGGCTTTGCCCTCCTATTCTGGTTTGCTCATTTATGGCGGTTCACAAGGCGGGCACTTTAAACTAGTTGAGCACCTTCTCAAGGCAGACTACGATCACCCTACGTCTCCTTCAAGCCTTTCCAAGCAGGGCACCCCATTATACAGCCAATTAATAAAACAACAGCGAAACCTGCAGAGATCTGGCCAGACACAGAAACCTGCCTTCTCAGCTCATGGCACTCTTTCCAGCCGGGCTCCCCGCGCCCTCGGCCGTCACTTCTGCTTGGCCCCTCTCCAGCCTGGATTCGGTGCACCCAGCGGGGACAAGCTGTACCCAGCCAGAGCCCCTCTGCCGCTGTCTAGCTCAGAAAGGGACGGAAAATCCAGCTGCCGGCAGTGCTTAAAAATGAGGAACATGTTTGGGAGGCATCTCAGAAAAATACTCGTTTTTAAGCAATTGCCTAGTGTCATAGCACATCTCTGGCATGTAGCATAGACCCTAACTCCTCTTCATCATCTGCAGCCACTCCTTCTTTTCCTGCTCCTCCTGAGTATGTCTGCATTGCAGTCGCTGCTCGCAGAAATGCTGCCAGGCTGGGTTAAGCTCACTCAACTCCTGCTAACTGCTGCTGTAGCAGCAAAAAGCCCCATTACAAATTCTGCTTCAGCAGATTTGTGCATGCCTTTGTCTGTTAAACTATCCGCAGTACAATTAGTCAGAACTTTTAAAAGTGAAGGTCCGTGGTCTGTCAACAGGGCTGAGCACCAAGGAATTCACAGGATCAGTCATTTATTTAGATGCAGGTATTCTGGCATCCACTTAAAAAACCCCCAAACAACAAAACCACAAAATCAATACAATTTTGTGAATTTCTGTTTTTTAAAAGGTAGTAATTGTATTTGGTAATTACATTCCCATGATAAAGACTGCCTTTCTGCTTATGTCTGCTCAAATACATTTTTCTAAACAAAACAAACTTGCCAATCTTTGCCCTCTCAATACTCCACAGTTTCCAGTATCCACCTTCAAGTACAAAGGCAAATTTGTACACAACTCTCTCCAAGGACTCTGCTGTTACGGCTCTGTTTGCCACGGGCTCTCCGGGGACCTGTTCCCAGCAATGCTTCTCTGACAGGGGCAAGAATGGGAGAAACTCGAAGGAGGGAATTGGGATTTGCTACTCCAAAGCCAGGACAAGTTTTGATCAAGATTAGACAATCCAGGACCAAAGGCCCTGTGCTCTGGCTACAATGCTAGAGAATTCCCTTATCGCAGCGGGAGGACCCCGACACATTTGTCCAAGTTGTGCAGAAGATCAGGTTCCTACATACTGCTTTACATCTCGGGCAGGTTTATTGCATGCTGAAATTCTCCACCACCACCACACAAGGCTGCAGCTGTGTTACAGGACACACAACACAAACTCCATTCACAGTGCATCAGTGTCCTGACTCGCATGCATTAACCTTTAATGGATGTCTTCCTGACATCGATGCAGATATAAGGCACGAGTATGTTGATCCTACAGGCATGAATTTTCAGGGGACCACAAGCAGAGACCTGCTCTACATTTAGTATTCAGTTTTGTTTGAATAGCTTGTCCTCCTCCTACCTTTCTCACTACATGTGGTCTTGAGAGAAGTCCTTTTGGGGAGCAACCACTGTGTGTAACAGCTGAAAAGGGTCACTGCTTTCTTCATCTTTTTGTGAAAACACGCATTCAGGGCCAGATGAGGACATGGAGGAGGAGGTTGCTACCACATTGCAGGATTAGGAGCACAGCATGCGACCTGAGACAGGATCTGGCAGGAGGACAAGGGGGAGGGAATTTCCACCTAGTTCCCTCAGTGAATCCTATTCAAGTGCCCATGCATCGTCGTACCAAGGTGGATGCTGCATACCAGCTACTTCAAGCACTCATATCGTCAAATAAATGATGGCCTGCTGGATTCAAAACATGCCTTTGTAACATGGGTGTCAGGTAGCAACCTGTGTTGCGTGGTGTAACTCACCACATTTGCTCCTCGATTCAGATGGCCAGAGCTGAGCAGACTGGAGTTCTTTGGAGAGCAAAGGGAGCCAAATTCTTCTGCTCCTCTACGAAACAGAGCCTCCCACACGATGGCTGTGGCACTGGTACTAATGCTGCTGTTGCTATGTACCGATGGGCTTGCTAAGGAAATGAAATCTCTGGACTGTTGAGAAAGCTTTCATTGTTCATTCATAGGTGATTAATTGTTTACATGGCTACCAAATTGCCCTCTGAGGGTGTGATGGGAAAATAAGTCCTGATGATAAAGTACACTGTCAAAATCGTCCTCATGTAGTTTTAATTACTTTGGGTATTAGGCATAAACTCTACTCCAGCAGACAATTATTCCATATATATTTTATAGCGGGTCTAGATGTACACATAAAATCAATTGATTTGAAATGGAATACACTGTTTCGACAGCCAGTTTTTGTTAAAGAGTGTGCTTCTATCATTAAAGGAGGGAATATAGCTGAAGTAATTTATGAACGACAGCTGGAACATAGTATTGAATAACAATGTGTAGAGCATGCTAGATACTGAAAATTCTAAAAATATTTTTGATCACCTCTTTGCATATAGGTGGTGGCACTATCTGGAGCTATTCTTTCATCTTTGCAGGCACAAACTTAATATGTGAGAAAGTAATTAATATTTTGTTACACAATTTCATCTGTAGGAGAGCCATGCCTTTGCTAATACAATAAGAAAAGCATATCTTTCCGTGTTTCTATCCGTGTCTTGGTCTGGGAAGGTGAAAATCGCACTAGTTCTCTGTGAGAACTAACACAGAGATGCCAAAATAAATGTCCTTGTCAGAGTAGACATGTCCTGCCCATTCAAAATCTTACCAGCCATTCGAGCATGACTTCTACTTGGCAAGGTGTAGGTTGGACCCAAGCCACTTCTGTCTTTGTTGGGTTTGTCATCTTTCAGCCTCAAAAGGAAAATTTGAAGGTAGCATCTTCCAGACATCATCCAGGACATAAGAGTCACCATGCTGGGTCAGATCAAAGGTCTGTCTAACCCAGTTTCTTCTCTCCAGCAGGGACCAATAGCAAATGCAAAGGAAGGGCATGAGAAAAGGACAAGCATGTAATAATATTTCTCTGCAATTCTCCCCCAGTTTCTAGTCTGTTGTGGCTCAGGGACTTCCTTAGCTAGAGGTGGTATTTAATAGCCTATTAAATGCACTTAATGGTAGGTACTTCATACGTAGCATGTACTTAACAGCCCTCAATAGATTATTCTTCCATTAATTTATCCCAGTTTCTTTTTTAACCCATGTACATTTTTAGCATCCCACATACCCTGTAGCAAAACATTTCACAGCTTAAACAGTACCCCATAAGAAAAATATTTCCTTTTGTTAGTTTTAAATTTTCTCTCTGCTTCTCTCTTACAGGGGATGATCATTCCCTATTCACTTTCTCTGTGTTCTCATGACTCTGTAAACTCCATTATTTCCCTTTCTTTCTTTCTTTCTTTCTTTCTTTCTTTCTTTCTTTCTTTCTTTCTTTCTCTCTCTCTCTCTCTCTCTCTCTTTCTCCCTCTCTCTCTCTTCCTTCTTTCCTTCTCCCTTCCTCCCTCCCATCCATCCTTCCTTCCTTCCTTTGTACACCTTTTTTAGTTCTACTTTATCCATACCAAGATAGGGAGACTAGAACTCCATACAGCATTCAAAATGTGGATTAATACTCTGCATAATAAAAATAATTATCTATTTATTCTTTATTGCTTTCTCTAGTAATTTCTGACATTAGAATTGCTGTTTTGATTACTACTGTGTATTGAGCTGACATTTTTAGAGAATTATTTATTTTAAAATCTCATTCCTGTGTGGTTCAACTCACTCAGAACCCATCATTGCATATGTAAAGTTGGAGTTGTTTTTTCCCATGATCATCACTTTACCTACATTGAATTTCATCTTCCATTTCATTACCCAGATTATTCATTCTGTATCTATTCAGAGTGGGCCTTTTCCTTTCCTACATGAATACCCTAGGATCATCACACAAAGATACCCTGTAATTCATCACTCATCTCAGATCAGTTATGAATATCTTGAACGGTACAAGCTCTCACAGGATCTCTTCAGAGCTCTATTTCCCCAGAGTGACCTCTCCCTTCTGTGAAAACAAACCCTTTATTCCTACCTTTTGCTTGTTGTTGTTAAAATAGTCATTTATCCAAGTGAGAACCAACTTTTTTATCCCATAATAGCTTTGTTTTATAGGAGCTTTTGATGAAAAGGTCTTTCAAATAGCTTTTGAAAGTCTAAGCAGAATATATCAACACAATGAGTTGTCCACATGCTTGCTGACTTCTTCTCATGCTCTAGTACATTTTGGAGACATGATTTGCCTTGCCCAAAGAAGTGTTCACTCTTCTTAACATTAAACTTTTTGATGCATCCACTGATTCTGTTCTTTAGAAAAGCTACTATAATTTTTTTTTGACCTCTTGTGTAATTTCCTCCACAGGCCCAGCAGTGCCATCAGCATGAATTCCCTGTGATTTTCCTTTGTTTCTTTTGCATAGGCAATGAAATATTTGTCAAAGCTGACAGTTAAGCCTTGACCTGGACACCTGGATATCTCACTGAACTATGAATGGGCAATTCTCAGAATGGTTTTTCCAGGTTTACTGCAGATTTGTGCAGGAATCTGTGCAAAGACTGCAGCCACTTCACCCTCTTTGGATTTCTCTATGGCTTCCCCCCCACCACCATCAGCAGAGTGATGCTGGCGTACGCACTACTGCATTCAGTCTGGGTCTGATTTATATTGTTCCCTTCTTGAGCTAAATCTGTGGGTGGGTGTGCTGCTGTCAATGTGCTGGAGGTGATTTCCATTGTGAGCAGTGGCAGCTGAGGGCTTTGAGCACACCTCATGCAAGTGACAGTATCTCAAGGACCCGGGCTCAGGCTGGGGTCACAGCGTTCTTCTGCTTCCATCTCTGCAAGAAGATTTTGGGACAGCAGTTTAGTTACTCCTGGCTCACTGGATTCTATCCCAATTCCACAAAAAGCAAGAATTGCTTTGTGGCTGCTCTCCTTTTATAAGCAAGAAGGAAGTAGGTTCCTGGAAAGTCCCATCCCGTGAGAAAGAGTGCAGGAGCTATGGATTGTGGTATTATGTTTGCTAGACTTACCTCCATTTTCATTAATATATCAAATATTTTACCCTCTTCATCTCCATAAATGCAAGGGGGCTTTTTAGACCCAGAAGATTAATTTTTTTTCAATCTTTTGAAGATAACCTTTTCCATAACTCAACTAGAAAGATCAGTATTTTATAACAGTAGTGTCTACACATCTAGATTACCATTTCAGTTCAGAAGTGAATCTTCTGATTGCGCTCAGCCAGCTGGTTTGGTTGTCATCCTGGAGTGGTCTTGGAGGGCATAAGATGAACTCTTTTCAGACAAAACTAAACCAGGAGACACCTAATATGCTTCAACCACAAACAGGCATTCAGACCATAGGAGCAGACTAGACCTGGTCCAGAAACACTCCCCAAAAGATGCAACTTCTGGTGCCATTACATAATCACACTGCAAACCCTGTAGAAACACAGCTTCCTCACATGGAAGGGACACTGGGTCTCCAGCACCAACTGCTTTGCTGTACAAATTACTGACGTGACAGCCTATAGCACCTGGAGAAGTCAGCGGCAAATCACTAAAATCCGCTGTGCTTACATGACGGAGAGGAGACATAGAAATAGATTAGAAGGAGCCCTTGTCTTCAGAGCACTGAGAAAAACCACAGGCACCATCTTCCCAAGTGCGAGATTATCGGCCGTCACACCCATCTGCCACCACCCCTGGTGAAGCCGCCTGTGCAGGCGGCTTCTGTTGCTTCGCTGGAGATGTATGTTTGTGGTTACACCCACCTGCGTCTCTGCTCTGAGAATCACATCAAAAGCATTAAAAGGAAGGAAGACAGAAGTGATACCACTACTTCTAGACTACGGATTCTAGTAACAGAGACCAGAAGACAACGCTGCAATTAAATGTGGCTGAACATCACTCAGAATGAGGTATCCTGCAAGAACTAGCCCAGAAAACTCAACACTACCTGTATTTAGCTGATAATCAGTTACATTTAGGTGATGAAATTATAGGTATGTTCCTTTTCAGTAATCCACTTTTGGTACTATCACTTTGAATTCTTTTTGTACCTAAATTCATAAGAGCAAATCAGAATGTTAAGTCTTTCTTATACAGTTAGGATATTGATTTGCATATAACCATAGCCTCCAGTTCCCTTGCTATTTATTCTCATTTTTAAATGTTTGCAAAATTGCAGCCTGTTTAACTGTGTTTTGAAATAGCCACAACTGTGTAATAGCTGTTCAACTACGCAACACCTTAGCAAAGGGCACCTTTAAAATAGTCGAGTAAATTTTAAAAATCTGCACATCTTCTTTCAAGTTTTTCCCGTTCTTCTCCAAAATCTCACGTACCAGAGCCTCAGGTGGAAGAATGCCCAATGGCTTAAGTAAAACCACCTTGATTTGCACCCACGGTGACTCTAAACTGTCGGCACCTATCCTGACCTGCTCCCAGCCAACTACTTATTTCACGTGCAACCGCCTGCTGCCAGAACTCAATCAAATGGCAGCTGGTGTGGCAATACAGCTTCCTCATACCAAATGCAAGTCTGAAGCAGTTGTTCAGAACATATTCAATGCAGATGAGGTTTAGGAAAAGTGAATTACCAGCGATGCTATGTAGGGGCTTAAGTTTGCAGACAGTGATCTGATGAAGCTGTTAAAAAAACCCCAGGAAGTTCTGGTGAGCAGGCAGCTGTTAGGGTGAAAAAGGCTTTTTAAAAACACACAGACCTGTTAAAAGATTGGCTAGATCCACTTCCTGGCAATAAAGGTAAACTGCAGGTGTTGGTGGTCACCAGAGTGTTTGCTAACTGGGAAGAAATGCCGAGAAAAATCTCTTACGTGAGAGAGACTTTCTTCACAAATTGCTGCTCTGTGCAGATAGACATTGTTTCCTGCTCGATCCCTCGAACAGAGATGGATGAAAGAGCAACAGCGGTAACATTTACGCACATTTAGCCACACATTCAGAGCTTCGTAAAAAGACTCCTATATTCTAACCTAAAGCCAGTAATGCTTCGTAACTGGTTGGATGCTTCTCCCAGGTGCTGCATTCACCAGCTGATGGTGTGACTGTACATGTAAAATTCCTCCCATGACACACAAAACCCCTTTCTTTGATGCTATTCATTCTGGTAACCGTTCCCGGTCAACCAGACAGGTGTCAATCAAACTAATGCCTCTCAACACAAAGCCAATCTGTCTACGTTTGCAGGGTTTGAGCCAATTTAATTTAATTTATTAGGGTTGAAAGGAACCTTTGCCTCTGTGACAATGAGTGAGACAGTTTGTAATGATTCTCATTTAATTGATGAATGTAGACTTGGCACTTGACAATTAACCAGACGCATTAAGACACTAGGGGTGAGATCCTGAGAGGATTTCACAAGCATCTACATGCTTCCAAGGTTTACTTTCCTATAGCAAGTTCATCTGCAGCTTTTCTCAATTGGGCAAAGCCGGAGCCATTCAGCTGTGTCTCACAGAAGCCGACATCCTCCACTCAGAGAAGTAATCTTGCTGTGCAGGAGAAGAACCCAAGTTC
The DNA here is from genome assembly GCA_013400195.1 of Aramus guarauna. Taxonomy (NCBI): domain Eukaryota; kingdom Metazoa; phylum Chordata; class Aves; order Gruiformes; family Aramidae; genus Aramus; species Aramus guarauna. The sequence goes on from VXBL01000615.1 coordinate 17,972, forward strand.
CATCTCTGCTTTCAGTGTGAGACCGTGCTCAAAATACACAGCCTACTGGCAATTCTGCAATCCTATGTAGCCCTACATTGCACAGACCCTTTGCAATTTATGCACCTATGCACAAGTGAGGAACATTTAAGGATGCGTTAGCCACAAAAAGCCTACAATAAATTTATCACTCCGCACAAGGCCGTTTCAAAGCAGAAAAGTTACTCTCTGGACTAAATACTTTTCTTTCCTACATATTTTCCTAGTATTGAAACTTAACTTTTTTCTATAGTTTGTCCTTTATGGTTGCCTGATTTACCGACACACTTTGATTAGCTTTTCAGTGTTAATTAATACACATTTTCAACCCTTGTAATCACATATTGCTCAAGGGTGGTAATTCTAGAGACACAGATTTCTAAGTCTGAGGTGCATCACTGCAGGCTTCAGCCTAACTCCCTGGGATTTTACCCTTCACTCCAGGAGGGCAGTGCTGAACGTCTCTCGGCTGACCGAGGTCCAGCTTCCATCCACTGAATCTTTGTTAGGACTTTTTTTTTTTCTGAACCGTGTTATTTATAGCCTGTGACAGATCACTTCAGAATCTCCTCATTTGCTAGGTAATTAGATTTTTTTAATAGATATTTCTATCTCTTTCACCAAAAGAAAAGCCCTAGAGAAGAGTTTTGGTCCTCCTGCTCATGCCTCTACCTCTCAACAGTCTCCTGATGTGCACAGAAGCTGCTCCTTGGCAGCACGGTCCCCTCCGCATCAGGACAAAACCTTTCAAGGCCGTTGGACCGTCGCTGCCCTCACCGCTGCCCGCTCTGCTGATGGCCCCAACAGCACCGGCGACGGCGTTGGTTGCTGCTGCCATTTTTCCCTGTCCTTTCTGGCATGCAGCCTTCAAAGCCTGGATGTTATTTGAGTAATGGGTCTGTCGCCGCTTCTTCGAGCCCCCTGTTATTCCTCTGAAGCCACACGTCCCACCAGGAGCTGATGTTCACCCATAACCTGGGAGGCCACCTAAATTCTTTGCAGAATCCCTGATCTCCCTCCAGCAGCCCCCATTTTAGGCAACCTATAGTTATTTGGATGATTCTATTTTTATTTTTAGTTATTGACACATAATTCGTCTTTTTTCCCCCCTCACATTAGTCCAAGGGTTTATAATTCAATGGGAAGTGTTCTGAGAGCACTTCCATGCAATATGTGTAAGCCCAGTTAGTGTGTTTGTCCCTGCTCTGTCCCCTGGTGTCTGCTCTGTCCAAAAGGGTTTTAATATTGTCTTAAAGAGTTTACATGTTACATTATGCAATGTAATGTTTACATTTGTTCTGACACACATCAGATTTGCTCTTCCTCCTTCCTTTTCCCTACCCATTTCTCTGCCTGCAGCCTACGCTTTCTGCTTGCCAGCTGTAAAGAGATTTCAGAATTTTAAAAATAGATATTTAAAAGCAACAAACCAAGGCTGAAATGAAATACAGCATGGAAGAACCGCTCTAGGGAAACTCAGTAAGTTAGAATACACCCCCCAGGCTTTCCTGCAGGGTTTTAACGGTGACTTTGTGTAGCTGCAGAGACCTGAATCCATACATTTCATTTAGCTCAACCATCACTCTGAGAAGTCTGTCCTTTATCTGAGTAGAGCTAATTGCAGATTTACTTTGCAAAGAGGAATTCCAGATATAAATTCATTTAAACTAAGTCTTATTACATATTATTCTGTTTCCATGAAATCTTACTCTCCCATCCCAAGAGTTTACAGGCTAAATCTGGATTTAGATGCTTCTGTTCGGACAAACTGAAGAGATTTTGCCCCACGGTATTTAATGAAAAAGAAAATGTCATGGGGCCTTTCTCTTTAGAAATAATCAGTTGAGAAAAGATTAGTGAAGATATATTTGTGTTCAGACTGTCCCCTGCAGCGAGGTTAGGGGGTATATTCAGCATATACATCAGGATTAACTCAGTTTCTGCTGTAGCACTGCAGTTCTCTTCAAAATGTATGGCCACTGACCTACTTTTCAGGTGGCTTGGTGAAAGTCACGCCACATCCTTCTGGCATTTCAGCACCGTAAAATCGTCGTGTTTTACTGCGATGTAGCATCTTCCTGAAACGGAAAATAATACAAAGGTGAGTCACAAAATGGAATTTGAACCTTAGTGCTGGGAAAACAATGATAGTTTTCATAATGAGTGCACCCAAGGAGCAAGCTGACATGCACGGCCCGTACTAAAATGCCCTGAGGGAATTGGTCTCAAAGGGCAGTCTCTGCGTCCCCAGAGATGTTATAATCTTTGATGACCTGCTGCTGCTGCTCTTTTCCTTTTAGCAAGAAAGTTGCTTGAAGAGTCTGGGTTTTTTTCCTTTTTTCTTTTTTTCTTTCTTCATGCAAAATAGCAGCTTTACTAAAACCAGGCTTACGTGTATGTAGAATTATGCCATATCATGCTGCACAGCACAGTCTATCTCAGTTGAATATACTGATTCTTGAGGTTGAAATAGCACCAGCTTTCTCCATAACCCTTGCTCCCCGCTAAAGCAGACTCTTGGGAAGGCAGTGTTGGAGGGAGGTGGTGAAAACCCTGGAGAGGGATGTTCAGCACCTTACACCACTGTTTGGATTCGTGCTCCTTGAGCTGTGCATGCACTAGACGAAAGCTATAAAATGAGGTGGTATAGAGCACCAGGTCTGGAGTCACGGCACCAGGTCTATACATGTGGACTTTTCACCCTAAAACAAAGGAATATCCAACTCTGATGCCAGCAGACAGACATGTGAGAGCTTATGTGGAGCAAATCCTTAATCGCTCTCTTAAATGCAAAAAAGGCTTCTCATAAATTAAACTCAAGCTGATTATTATCTTCAGATCTTTAAGGATTTGCTTCTGATTTTATAATACCAGCCTCAGTAAAAAGTGGAGCAATATTTTCTGTAACCGCGTTAGGAACTCCTGAAGTACGTTCCGAATACGTAGCAGAAGCTCGGACAGACATTGTAACTGCTGCATCACTACCACTACAACAGTAAAATGATCTCCTGCATCGCTTTGGTCCTTTTGAGGATTTGGTGAGGTTATTAGAGAGCATGTTTCTGCTTCCCCGCACTGCCTGTACAAGGGCTGCCCCAGAAAAGAGGGCATGAACATAACACCCAGGCAGTTCAAAACCCACATTGATTTGTCTTGCCCAGTAATTACATTAATATCCCTGTGGTACGGTTACACAATATAGCCAGTGGGGGAAGGAAGAAAAAAGATCTGGTGACGGAAAAAAAGGGACACAAATCAGCAAATTAGCTGTCATACTGTACCTTGAAAGACATGTAGGGAATTGCACATTGTTTCTTCATCAGCTCTTTCAGATCTGGTCACCAGTTCAAGGAATTGAGAACAATATCTAAAGTAATCTGCATTTTTATAAATAATGCTGGGTGATAATCGATAGAAACACTATAGTAAGTCAAAAAATGGTGGCAACAGCACTGAATGAGGGAGCTGAGTGTTTTGGCCCTGCCGTGGCTTGCTGCGGCCAGAAGGAAAACCTCTGTCTGTGTGTCCCCGTTGCTGTGGTCGGTACCATCAACCATGTGAAGAAGGGAAGGACTTCTACCCCTGTGGCACCCCCCACTCCCCTCATCATTCCCAAGCCCTGTTCAGGCATGGGAATTCATCTGCCGGCATAGGAGAGGTGTTAGGCAGACAAGACAGAGGGGAACAACCACGGCAGATGCCAAACAGACCACCTGGTTTTATGAGCAGGAAGAATTTCCTCTCTACTACCCTACCATGTAAGTCAGAGATGGGGAGATCAGCTTTTACTGGAGTTGAAACACCCCCCTGACACCCCACAGAAGTACCCCAGAGGACATGTGGAGCGTGCAAGGTCGCAAAGGCAGGAGCGGGCTGTGCAGCCTACAGCTCGTCAGACCTGGAAGAAAACAGGGTGTGAAGAGGACAAAAAAGGGGTTTGCATCCCATCATCGTTCCAGCCAACATGGTACAACTGACCCCCCTCTAACAGGTCCCTTGGAAGTGAGCTAATGCTTCCAACCAAGGTATTAATTTGGCTTATTTTCTTTTACACTTGCCTTGTTACACACACACACAAAAAAAAANCATTTGGGAAAGTGAATGTTGCATAGTGATATAGGGTAGTATCTTCCAGTAGTTTAAAGAGACTTCAGAAAATTGAGGATTAAATGTCTTTCCTAACATTAACACTGTACTAAATCAAAAGCTTTACTCTCCCTGAATTTGAAATAGATTTAGCTATATAACTGAGCAGATAGCCTTTGAAACAGAAAGGCCTTTTTATCAAAAAGGAAATAGTTCCCGAGTTTGCCTGGGGCATGTTTCCTTCCACAAGATTTGAAAAGGTGGGAAAAGAAAGTAGAAAAATCTTTCATCCAACTTATTTTAAACCACATGTATTATATTTTTGCATTTCAAATAATGACTTGTTTAAATTTTATTCTGTCTGTAATTTTTCTCTGTGTAATGAATTTTGTTTGCTTCTCATTTTAAATACATCCCTGTCTTGGGGCACCTGAAGTATGTATTTAGCTCAAAATTAATTTCTGCAGTTTTAATTAATTATGATGCCTGTATTAAAATTGAACTTCAAGGTTATTTTTAAAATCCTTTCTTCTCATTTATAAGATCCCAACAGAGAGGAGAGATATACATAGCCATAAAAATCATTCTCGAGGTTCAAAATAGATTTATTAATTATTATTTTTTTTCTGGTCTTCCAGGCTTCTCCTCTGATTGCCTGACAACTCAAAGCCATCCAGAGAAGCCTGAAAGAAAAACTATTAGAGAAGTAAAAGATAAAAACCTGTGTGGGAGCTGGACTCCTTGGCGTCCCGGCTGTGCCCCGGCACTGGCTCTGCTCACCTCCCTTGGTCTGCTGCTGCTTTCAGGGGAGCCGATGGCCCTGTGGTCACTGCGCCTGTCGCTACATCACCTGTAGCCCTCGTGATGACGCTTCTTGTGAGGCGAGCAGCCGCGAGCCTGACCCCACGCACGGCATTTAGCGCGCCATGTAACTCTGAACCTTTGATGTGACCTCCAGCTTCCTGGCAGGGGAGGTGGGAAAGGTCAACCGCTTTAGGCTGTAATCCTTCAAACCTCTTCCCAAGTGCAGTCAGCTGTGAAAAGAAGTCACACATTGGTGCAGCATTTGTCATTCAAATTGAGCACTCGCCCGGACTCCTTCCACCCCCCAGAACCTCAGCCCTGCCCGCACCGCAGCCCCTCACCCAGGTGGAGAACCAGGGAGACAGACCCTGTACGGTCCCGTTTGGGGTGGGCATGGGCTGCAGTGCCTCATCCACCCATTTCTGATCCCAGAGCAGGTGATTTTCACCCTGAGAAATGTAGTTCCCGCACCACCACAGCTCTCGCTCCGGACTTCAGCCCTTCTCCTTCCTGCTCTCTGTATTTTTCTGGTGTCTCTGTGAGTAATAATTAATCATTCTTAGCCTAAAGGCAAAGAAATTTTTCTAGCCTTCACAAGAATCAACCTTTTACCTCAGCATGTGACAGAGTGGCGATGGTACTGATTTTCCTTTCAATAATTTGTCTTCTTCCTCCCCCCCCCCCCCCCCCCCCCCCCGAAAAGCTACTTTTAAGCATTAATGGCCACAATACGTTCAGGTTCGTTACACTTGGCAGGTGGGCTATTAATTGAAATGAGCATTAGTGAATTCGGAAAATCTTTTTTACTTAGTTCCTCAGGCAGCTTTTGATTTGCTTCCAAACACTTACTCTGTGGTCGGGCTAGAAATTCGTAATGGGCTCCTCTGTGGTAATGGCTTGGATTTCTTGACGGGGTTTTTTTTCCAGTGTGTTTTTAGGAATCATTTCAGCTTCTCTAGACACGATGCGGCAGCATTTCTGTTCATATTTAGCAATGGGAAATTGGTCCTTTATTCACCAAAGCCAGCAGCGTGCCCTGAACTTTGCTGCAGCAAACTGAAATTGTGTGGTTATCACATTTTTAATACAAAGAGTGGGAGCTCAGATAGACTAAATAATTTATAGATTCAAGCATGATGCTTGTGACTGTCGTGAGGAGCCAGTTTGCCATCCTAGCGATTACATTCAGATGGGTTTGGGTCAAACTCACTTACTATGTTGTTTCTCCTGGAAAATGAACACTATGATCCCACATGTTCTTGAACGGCAGTTTAAAAATATTAACGGAGGATTATATCACAGCAGTCTTAAAGATTTTATTTAAGGTAGTTAAGAAAAAAAAAAAAAAAGAAAAGAAAAAGGAAAGCAGTTTGTAACTGTGAATGTAGATTGTTGGGTTTAATACTAGCAACCAATTTTCTGACTGAATAATTCATACCCAGATTTCTAATACTTGTGAAAAAAACCTGATTTGATGTGATTTTCTGAACCAAAATATTTTCTCAATCAGCTACAGCCATTAGTTTTAATTTATTATTTTCGTTCCCTTTCCCAACCGTCATCTACAATCAATGCTGCAGACAAACCATTAATACCACTTCTCCAGTTTCCTGTCAGCATGCTGAAAGTCTGATAGATGAAAGTCAGTTTAAGGATGCAAGTGTTTTCCTTTGTCCCATTCAGGCCATTCCCAAAGCTAAAAACAAGTAAAGTGGTAAAAATAACCATATTTTCCAGTAACGAGTTAAGACATAAAGAACAACGAAGTGCTCCTGAATGGCAACACTGAAGCACTGTCAGCTAAAATGCTGCCATGGACACCTGCTCACTCCCTCTAAAAATAAATTGCTGGATTGTGTCACCAGAACTGATGACCCTAAAAAAATCTAATATCTCATGACAATAGGATTCCTGGGTGGAAAGCGGAGTGTGGAAACACGCCAGGCAGATGCGCCGCAGCCCTCGCTCTGCTCCCCTGTGGCCGTGCTGCCGAGGAGGAACTGCAGCCCAGGCAAGGTGGTCCCGGGCTGGCGAAGGCAGCCAGAAGCCACAGCCAGGCTCCTGGAGCCCACCCCGCCGTGGGGGAAGACCGGCCATTTGCTAAGGCTGGTCGCGGGTCCAGGCGCTGCTCGGCAGGTACAGCAGCTCCTTTGGTCTTCTCTCCTTTCCGCCTTGACGGAAAGCATGGAAGTGGGCTTCCCCGATGGTGGCGTCACAAGGAATTGCTTTGCCTGTTTAATAAATTTCTCTCCTTTGGAGAAAGCCTAGGCCCAATGCTTCTGTCAGAAGGGAGCTCACTTGCCCGCAAGGCCACAGCATTAACCAGGAGGCAAAATTAATAATGACCATCTCAGAAAAATTGGCCACGCTAGGAGCCATTCCTTTGACAGAACTATTTTACGCGCCTCAACCGTAATGCGATTTGTCATTGATTTCAGAGGTGCGGCGTGTAGCCGCATCCAGGCTTTCACAGGGTTTTTTTTGGCCTGTAAGAAATTTCTATTAGATTATTTATTCTGTCCTCTTGCCAGTGGCAGCTTCTTACTGATGTGCTCCTTGAACGGGAGCAATGCTTTCCTACCAGCCCCCACGCCTCCTTTAAAGTTCCCTTTCTGTCCCTAATGGCTTGATTTCCAGAGGTGATGGTACCCTCAGGTCCTTTCCCTCTTTGAAGAAGCAGGACTGCTCAGACCTTTTGAAAAACAGGCCAGCAATGTACCTACAGAGGGGTAATCATTATCTTTGTGGGCAGCTCGGGGCAATTCCATAATACGCTCTGTTAAGTGAGGACAAAGTCCACACTAGACGGATGAGAGGCTGGGAGTGATGCATGAAAGAAAGAAACACACATCAGTCTATTCAATTTTTTTTTTTTCCCAGTTGCAGGGAGAGGGAGCTGAGCAAGGATGTGCCCTGTCTTAAGGCAGACGGAGCACATTAAATCACACGAAGTGGCATGGGCGAGGGACACTGGAAGGGCTCCTTTAAACCCTAGACACCCAGGGGAAATTTACACTTGTGTAGTTTACAGTTGCATTCTTTTTATAATGGATTTGCTTATGCTATATACAAATGATAATTAGGGGATATACCTCAACATATCTTCAAAAGATACTTCAGTTTCCCCAAACCACAGAACCCTGCAGGCTGCAAACTTGGATTTTTCCCCAATTACTTACTAAAACTTCTTTAACTAGTATTTCTACATGAATAAGAGATGTGGAACTAAGACCGTGCTATTATTATATAAAAAGGCGTGATTTTAGGGATTGCAGCAAACTGCAGAGCTCCCTGCTCGGGCAGAGTTTGTGCATTCCTGGGTTAACACACATAAATTGACCTCTAAAGCTGCATCTACGAGCACCTAAGCATATCCAATGGCTTGCTCTTGCCATAAGGGGGAAGTCTTGTTCCTTCTCCTCCTTTTCTTTCTCTAACCCAGACCTGTTCCCAGCCAAAGACCCTGCCTCCTCACTTGTGGCGGCTCTGGAGCTTATTTGACTTGCCTGTGAGCTGATTCAACTCACTGACCCAGCAGAAGACTAGGCAGCTGTTTCTTTCTGGGTCTGTTTCTGCTTGGTTAGTGAAGAGCACCGGTGAGTGGAGGGCTTCATTCATTCTCAGGTGGAAGGGCTGATAAGAGAGAAATGATGGGATCAGGGCCTCCTCATGTTGGTGGAGGTGAACTGCTGGCTTAGTGCATACCACCCTACGAAACTGAAACTTAAGGTGTCTAAATTTCAGCACCTAAATCCTTTTTCGACATCTGAGAATATTTAGTAAAACCACCTGCTTTGCATAAGCGCGGCTGAGGCCAATACTGTGCATGTGGAGCGTAATGCCTCCAGCAGCTCCTGCAAGCCCTGCCTGCCCCCCCGCCTGCCCCCCTCTGCCCCCCCGCCNACCGCTCCTTCCCACACTGACCAGCCCAGTTCCCAGCCTTCACCAGGAGCTGGGCTGGGAACTGATCCAGCTGAAAAATAACTTCTGTACCCAACTCACTTCCAAAGAGTTGTGCCGGTACGATGCAGGGCAGCGCAGGGGCTGGGCGAGGGACAGAGATGGGGCTATTCCAGCCCGGGTCAGAGCGAAGGTTGTACGTGTCCAGCTGCACCTTGCCGCTGCTCCCCCAAAAAAGTCAAGGACCTCCAGCAGCTCGTACAGCTTTCGCTGCGGCCATCACAGTGTTAGCCTGCTGCCCAGCACTGCTAGCTACCACCAACAACAGCCGTTTGGGCAAAGGGTTAAATCGGGTGCTTGATTCTTCCTGGTCCTTGAATGGGGGAAAAAAAACAATGGAAGTGCCTGAGGTGGAGGGTGGGTCGCTACTACATATTTACATTATTCTTATATTATTTACATATAACTGTGAAGTTGCATAACATAGGCCACAACGTAGGCTTGCGAGGTTTCAGCTGTCCTTCCTCTCCTGGTCCCTTACGCTGTTTTTTACATTCCTTTGTTGCATTTGAACTGTAAGGCCCTTGAGGCAGGGACCACGTCATGTATGTATCAGCGCAACGCCTCAGATAATGGAGCTCCAGCAGCGGTGGGGGCCTTTGGGAGTGCCTGTCACAGAGATGACAGGAGGGAATAGTTTCACTCTTCCGGAGTGCAGAATTAATCACGTCTAAGAGTGCCTGACTTTTGCTAGCCTCTTTGAAGGACTTCATCTTCACCTCTTGCCTACCCAGTTCCTTTCCCTCCATCTCTGCCAGTTATCCATTAACTTTATGTCCCCCACCTACCCCTCCATTTTGACTCCATGGCTGATCTTTCCTTTTTGTCAAGAAATCACAGGTTGTCTCCTTTCCTTCATTCTCTGCACCTCTCCTTTCCTTCCTGATCTTTGCCTGTGTGCTGAATAGGCCTGCAAATAAAGGTTAGGTAACAAGCAACTCCCCCTTTCCTAGATTTATAAGCAAAACATATAATAATTGTTTTCTTCCTAAATACAGAGGAAGATAAATTAAACCTAACATTATTTGGAGCTGGAGGGCAAAGGGGAGAGAGGAGGTAGAAGAGAAGAAAGGAAGAGGCAAAGGGGAGACTCCCCTCTCTTTTGGAGCTGTCTTTGTTTACATTTCAGCAGGAGTATAGGTTAAGATGAAAATATAAATTGTTATGGTAATACCCTTTTTATGCCATATGTAGTGACTCTTGTTCAAAAGCAAGTGTATGGTTTTGATTTAGCTGATGGTTTTTTGGAAGGTATTTCATCTCATTAAATCCAAATAAACTAAGTATCTGGAGGACCAAGAATGTCTACAGTAGGTTTAAAGAGATAGAAAGTTCCTGCGGGTTTCAGTGCACTGGCATGCTTTGTGCATCCCTTGTGAAGACTCGAGGAAAACTGCATTTTTCTGATGACATCAAACGGTGCCAAAAGATACAGCTGAAGGGGAGTAGCTGCTAGAATATTGGTTCCCAAGCTTTTTGGACCTGCACACTACTGTTAGCCTCCAAAATTTCCTACAAATCACAATGCAGTTTCATACTTTAAACTGCAAACACTACGGAGGCACCAAATGGCTATGATGGCCTACCATGGCTTTATCTACGATCCTTGAGCAGAGCTGGGGAACCACTGGTATAGAATGAGGCAGGATGGAGGTAGAACAAAAGCCTTGATTAAAGTCTCCACCTGTGCAAATCTTCATTGACTGCAACAACAAGAAGCCAACACAATCGGAGGGGAAAGAGTTAAAGTCTTTCAGATAGTTGCAGACTCATTGCAGAGTCACCATGTGGGATGTGGATGCAGATGTTAGGGGTTTCACAATGCCTGCTTGTTACTAATGGAAGAATTCAATGGGAACTCTGCAAGAAGGACAGGCAAAGGAAACTAAAGAGCAAAGTCTGAGAAAAAGATCATTAGGCCAGCTACAATGTGCCACTATAGTGGTATGGTGGCATTTTAGGAAAAGAGAAGAAACACCAGACTGGTAAAATGACAACCATCAGCTGGATATTACAAGGGCTGCCAGGCCACACAGTAGAATAATATGCATTTTGTTGCAGAGGCCATGTGGGCAAACTGAGGTGGTCTGGATTCTGCTAGATATGGACTATGTTGCCCACTGAGGACAGAAATTGTTGGACAAGCACCTTAAAGAAGGCTCAGGAAAAAAAAAAAAAAAAAGGGCAAACAAATCAACAGAGGAACCCAACAGCTGGCAGTACTGAAAGACGATATGAAGAAAGGATCAGCTCTGAGGATTTGTGGGATGGATGCACATGGAGATAACAAACTGAGCTATAATCTTGCCAAAGATTAGGTGAAGCTGAAAATGCCAACGGTACCACTGTATTTGGATTATTAAACAAATCAACCAACCAACCCTCAACGCTTTCCTGCATAGGTAAAGCCTTGCTTGGTAAACACCAAATGCGGATTCAGGCTCAAACCTTGAGCCAGCTACATACGTGACATCAGTGTGACTGCAGAGTGGAATATAGGGTTTGAACTTGTTCTCAGGAAGTAAGAAACTCACTGGGTGTTAGGTCAGTCCTTACATCTGGGTGGAAACTTACAGTAATTGTGCAATTTCCCTAAAAAATCCCCCGAGATCTGTTATGCACACAGTTTACCTTTGCAGCTTTTCCTGCCTTTGCTTCTACAGTGCTTTACACTCGAAGTCCTCGCGCTTCCCTACATCATGTAAAATATAGTTATTTCTTTCACTTAAAGACCTTGCTGCAACATCAAAAAGCCACCAATAACTATGCGGACGTCCCTTTTGTCATATACCTGTCTTTATTAGTCACGCTCACTTAACGGGAGCGGGGGGAGGGGGGAATAGCACACCTGGATTCATCCTTTTTTTCCCTCCTTTTCCTGGCTGGCGAGCGGAGCACCCTCCAGCCGAGCAGCCTGAAGACGGGGCACCTATGTGCGGCAGCCGGGGGCGGCGGCTCCAANCGCTGCAAGGTGGGCAGCCCGGCGGCGGCTGGCATGTCCGTGTCCGTGTCCACGTCCGTGTCCGTGTCCCCCCCGCCCCGCACCCCGCCTCCGCGGATCAAGGTGATGCGGCGGCAGCCGTGCCCCACGCAGCCTCCGCAAAGCCGCGCTGCGGTGCGCG
>VXBL01000615.1:29979-82737 GCA_013400195.1 Aramus guarauna
GCTTCTCCGCGGGGCCGGCGCCTCCCGGTGAGTTGCGGGCGGTGCGCGAAGTTGCAGCGTCTGTGGGTTTTGGGGGGCGGGGTGCTGTCGCTGCGGGCGCGGGTCGCTGCGCGGCTGCGGGAGGCGGGCGGCGGGGCCGCCGTAGGGCTGCGGGGGGCTCGGCACTGCGCGCACCGCAGCGCTGCCCCTGTCCGGCCGCGGTCCGCGCTGCGCCCGGGGCGTCCATCGGGTTATTTGGAGGGATAGTTTGGCCGGGAGCGGTCACAGGTGCAGGGCAGGGTCCGGCGGGCAGGATGCGGCCCCCGGCCGGGGTTATTGTGCGGCTTCCCGGGCGCAGCGCGCTGGCATCCCACGGCGGCGGGGTTCGCCGCGCCTCCCGGCTCCGGCTGCTGCGCGTCAGCTCCTTAACTATATTTTCATTCAAATCCTATTACATGGTGACACACTCCAGTTTGTTTGGCGGTGGCATCTGCTCTTGGTCTTGGAAACTCTTTAAGAGGAAGGGATCACCAGGGGAGAGCAGGGGCTGCTTTTCAAAGCGTTGCGAAGAGAGCTGCAAGCACAAATTGGTCCTAACACATCATTTGCCGTGTGTGCTGCTTGGAGCGTTTATTTCCCTTAGTGCTTCGGAGAGAGGAAAGAAAAAAACTGGCAAAGGGTCACACCAGAAAGTTGTGTAGTTGGAATGTTACATACGCTAATGGACCCAATTATCTAAATAAACAAACATAGTGATTTATAGGTGTCTGAACTATAATGCTTTGAACGGTAGAGCTCTTTAACCTTTCTTTCTAATCTGTCCCTCAGAGATTTGGTTTTAAGGGGAGTAATATATCATCTGTGGTGCTGAATACTTGAGTTGATTACATTTGTAAAAGGAATGGCCTTTGAAATAATACTGAGCCATCAAGCAACAAATGCAGAAAAAAAGTGAGAGAAAGAGCAAAGATAACATTTTGGCAGAAAATATTTTTCACCTTCCTAGCAGCCATGCTCCATTAACTTTTATCCAGAGTTCTTATTTTATTAGATTAAACTTCAAAAAACCAAGTGGGCTATGTGAAACCAGGAGCAAATGCTCCTTAGTCCTCCTGAAGTCTGTCTGCGTTGCAGTTAAATGATGATCGGAGCAGTGTCTGTTAAGAGAATTTGCAAAAGCAAGCACTGCTAAAGATACCCAGAAGGTAAATGGAAGTACTTTGTTATTGTATTTGTTTCTTAGATAATACAGAAGTAGAAATATAAAATTCCAGGGTTTCTATTTTACATCTTTAAAAATTTTGCCGTGATAAATATACCTATATGCGAGGTGTGCAGCTTCAATATAGCAAAAGTGCCTTGCCTTACTGGAAAAGTGATTTATTCAGGTGTTAGTTTATTTAACAATGGTGAAATTGTGCAGCCTGTGGAGCATGTCCTATAAGGGATAAATGTCTTCTGCCCTCATTGACAAAAAATAGCGAGTACAGTATGCAGAGCACCTTGCAGGCCTGAAGTGCAAGAGCAATTTTATCTTTAAGCAGTATCTCAACACAGGATTTTATTAACATAAAATCAATATTCAGGTCAGCAATGGGGAATCTGCAACTTTTGAATGAGAAGCTGATCTGAAGGCAACACATTGCTTGTATGAGTAAAGGTTGTGGGGTATGACACTCAGCAAGCTCACCTAGCTTTTGTTCAGTTTCTTTTATGAAATATCTTTTAATGAGGAAAAGAAACAGGTAATCCATCGCATTTTAAGGCACCGTGCTCCTTATAAGCCTCATCGCCGGGCATTTGAACATGAATATGGCTTTAGATCATGTATTGTGTACAAATGACTGCTATTAGATAACTTACGCTCTAACTTTATCCTACCATTAAAGTTATATTGATCAGAAAGTGGCAGCTGGATTTCAAGTCCTAAATAAGAAATGCTCAATAATCTCGGGCTAATTTATATTTTAAGAAGTGCTGTTCTGAGGAATCCACAAGAAATGCAATCGAGTTTTCCTTACTGGCTGCGCAGTGGCATTTAGTTAAGGAACACTCCTGGGGCTGTGCAGACTTCATTGACGCACCAAGGAGTTAAATCTGTTTATCAGCTCATTGATGCTGATGGTAAAGTGTTGTAGAGTTCAATGGCTGGAACAGGACACAGTCTTTTTCCTTTCAGTAAGGATGGGGATGGAGAACAGAAGGGCTTTTTCAAAGTAGTTCCAACACCATATCATTTGTAACTGCAAAATATAACGTAAGAATAAGATTAATAGACCAAGAAGGCTTGAAAACATTGTTTAACACTTAATTGAAACAATACATCATTCAAATAACATTACCCAGGCTCCTAATAGTGTTGCCTCTGCATACAGGTGTTGCGAACAGAGCAGATTTCGGGCGTGGGGTGCCGGGGTAGCTCAGCCCCAAAGCAGCGGCGGGAGGGCAGACGTGTTGCAGCCTGGTGTCTGTGCTGCGGCCGGGAGGGAGCCCAGGCAGGGTGAAGGGGCAGCGCCTGCTGAGACTCACCCTCACGGGTTGCCAAACTGGGGCCGAGAGAGCCCCCTCCCAAGTTTGAGTGTCTGCTGAATGAATGGCAGCTGCTGGCCCGAGCCCCGCGTGGAGCCGGCGGGAAGACGTGCTGGATGAGGCCCGGCTGTTCAGCCTCCAGCTGCCCTGCCCGCTCGGTGCTCGTCCCTGCATCCCAAGGATGCTGTCAGGTGCAGGTCTTGTATTGGGTGTAACGGTGCCAAAAAACTTCTGTTGTGGTGAGGGAAGAAGTTCAGGATGGCTTCTTCCTTGGGAAAATGGTGTGTTCCTAAACGTTTGTATCATCAGATACTGCTTACATTGATTAAAACATGGAAAGGGCAAGCAGCGCATACTTATTTGTGTGATACTGCTAGTAATAAACTCTAGACTTTGAAATCAGTGTGCATTCGTGTGGGCCCTTGGAGGCCCTGTAAAATCCTGTTGCACAGATGAGGAAGCTGAAGCCTGAAGGGAATTGAGATGTTCTTCATTGCTGTTCCTCCATCTCCATCCTGGTGTCCCTCAAGATCTGAACCGCCGTGCCATGCCACAGCTTCTCCATAGGTCTCTCACCGGTGCGTGTGCTGCGTCTGGCTCACCTTACCCCTCCCCCTCACCTCCCGAACCCCCCGTGTGCTGCTGTGCAGGCTGCGCTGCTCTGCTCGTTGACCGGGTAGACACCCACCCGCAGGTGCTCGGTGACTCGCTGGAGGCCCCACGCTGCAAACCCCTCTGCAGATTCACTCTGCTTTTCTTCCATGGTGAAGCAGTTATTTACAACCCTGTGCCTGAAGTTACCTGGGCTGGGGAGGACAAGCTGAGGGTGGTGGGACCTCCAAAGGTGCAGATGCAAAGGTGCATCAAGCACAGCTGTCAGGTGAAAATGATGAGTGATGGGAGGTGTTCCTTTGCTTCGTGGATGTGATATAACCAAGTTTTAATTAAAGCAGCGGCGGCAGATTATTAGGGCAGATAAATACTGCCTTGTTACAGCCCTCTTGGGTCGTATGTAAGCAGTATTCGTTTTAGAAAGGATGAATGAATAGTCAGTGTGAAGGATAAAGATCGGCATTGTTAATCACTCTGGAAGTCTTCCGTGGGAAAGTGTAAACTCACGAGGGAAGGTACTGTCCATAAATGTCATTTAAATATTTACATAACTTGGGGATAAAATTTTGATATTAAAGGCATGCAAGTACCAAGTCATCTTTGGGTTCCTGTACAGGGGAGTTGGTCAGGGGTGGGCTGTATTTCTACGTAATGCTTTGCTAGCAGTTATGAAGAGTTCTTTTTCAATGCCACTGTGAAAAAAAAAAAAAAGTTTTTGTCAAATGCAGATGAAAAAAAATTAGAAACTTGGGAGACTGTATTTGCTTAAACTCTTGTGCTTTGGGTGGGGTTAACTCTTCACTTCTGGTGTCCCTGGCTAAGCAGTGTGCGGTCACCAGTATCTAGGGGCATGGTGGTTGATCATCCACTTAGAGTTTGTGGCTGTTGATACGTCTGCAGGGTAAGAAAGAATGACTCCAGATGGGAAGGGCTGGGTTCCCCCTCCCCCCAGATAACTGGAAATGGTAGGAAATGTTCCTGTGCTGATCCTTGATTTTTTAATTCTCACAAAAGTTTCTTTTGTCCTTTTCCAGCTCTCAGAATGTGATACAACCGTTGAAAAAAAAAAAGTGTGCTTTCATGTAAATGCAATGAGGATGAGCCTTTGAAAACATATCTTAGCTGATGTTGATGAATAAACAAACTTGGCCAGAGTAAATCTTTTCATCTAACTTCAAGAGCCACACTGTAATGAAGTAAATATAGATGTACTTAATGGGCTCCTTTCATCCAAATACATAACAAACCCTCCAAAGTAGTGCAAACAAATCTAAAATGGATTTCTAAGTGGCTTTTTTTTTTTGGTACTGGAGCAGTTTAGTCTAGCCAGGCTAGGATGGGAGTGGAGCTTGCTCACGGAGTTGTGGAGGTGCTGGGGCACGTGCCCGCCTAAACGTGAGGGGGCAGAGGGTGCACCAGAGACCCGGCTCTTCTCTCCTGTGATTGTTCTGCAAAAAAGGCAGAAAGTGCTTGTTCCACGCGTGGTTTAAAATACCTTATTTGATGAGCTTCTCCTGAACTCATCCCTTTGGAAGGCAGCTTGCAGATTAAGCATCAAGAGTCAGGGGGACCTGCAGAGGCTGCTGTCTGCTTCCCCTTGGCTGTAGCCCGGCTCAGCACCCTGTTGCTGAGCTCAGGCTGCACCGAGAGAGCCCCTCCAAACGCGGGACGGCACCTCTGGGGCAGCTTGCACGTGGCGTGCCACCGCGTGGCCGGACACTAATGTGTCTAGGGGGCTTGCTCTGCAGAGCATGTCCTGGTGGTGTCCCAGCCTGGTTCCTGGGTTCACAGAGTACTTGAATTTGGTGCTAAAGGTGGCCTTGGGGCCATCATGACAGCTGCTGTAGACACAATCATTGAAGTACGACTGTGGTGGTGGTGGTGTTGACTTTGGCAGCATCTTGTTGGTTGGAAGCTGTAGGAAAGATGAGCTCTAGGAGCAGTTCTGCAGATCTGGACGTGCACTGTGTGACAGTGTATTTGGTTTCATTTTTGCGATTTGCAGGATGACTTTTCAACAACAGCATTTGTAAATAGATTAATGACTTCTTATGGAAAGCAAAAGCGTGCCTAGCAAATACAACCGTTTGGTTTCACTGTCCTTGCTTCGTGAAGAAGAGCAACATGTAATGTTTGTATTTCCCACGTCGCAGAAAGAGTCTTGGGATCTTCTCTTTAAAAATCACAGTTATAAAACAAGTTTACTTTGAAGACAAGTGATTTGTTTTGAAAAGGATGAATCCTGTTTTGGAGAAAAAGACCATAATTTGGTCTTTTCTCAATAGGAAAAGTTCAGGTACATTTCATTCCATTGTGGAATAAAATTCCATTCAAAGCTGGGTAATATGCATGTAAGAATTTGAATATTAGACTATTTAGACAACTGTGTCAGTATAGTTACAGAAATTCTTCAGTATGAGTTTCTACTTTGCTGAGGTCTTGATGAGTGGCAAATACTATGAAGAATGATTTTTGTGAGTGTTGGAGGCATTCTGAGAAGGAGCTTTAAGTCTAGCAGATTGTTGTACTTTAAAAAACCCAACAGTGATTTACTAAAGTCCGGATTCAACTCACTATTTGACACCTCGAATAGTCAGACATGCAATTTAGCTAGTGTCTAGTTGTGTTGTGCCATGTGTACAGAAGTGAAATGTATTAAAAAACTGTTCAGCTTCGGATGTGTTCATCTGGGGATTTACTCATAAATAATTGATAACCCTCTGAAACAAAATCTCTTCATTACTCCGTGGATTGCTCACCTCTTCCCTCCCGCGCTCATTGTTCTTGCAGGCGGGGGGAAGAACGAGGCGCTGCTTTAATGAAGGTGTACGTCAGCCTCCACTGCTCCTTTCAAAAGGTCACCCAACTAAACAGCAGCAATGAAATGCATGACAAAAGATAAACATTTTATTGTCCTACAGAGATATGCGGCATTCTAGTGTTTTAGAGGAACCACTTAGCTGCTGTATTTAAGACTTCTTTCCATCCTAGCACAGAAGCAGTGTTTATGATGAATTACTAAATCAATGAAATGTTTGCCTCTAGTGCACTGCAGGTAGGACGTTAAATTAAGGGCTGTTTGATGTGCAGTATCAATTACAACTGTGATATTTGGGTTTGATCTTTCAAGATTTTATTTCGGTTAAGCATCCTTGCTCAGACTGTTGACTGCAATAGGACAAGTCATTGTGAGCAGTGGTTTCTCATTCGAGCAAGGGTTTGCATGGTTGAGTTCCTATTTACCAGACAATGAATCGTAGCGATAAGTTCCCTTTCCTGCAAAAAAGAAGAGCTGTTCTGCTACCCATTGACTTAAAAAAGTGTATTTGAGTTGATCTAACAAAAATCTCATTTTAATGGAAAAAGTGTCTTAATTTAAGATCAGTTCATCTTTCTGATGACTTGATTACTTTAGAGTTATTAGCCAAGTTCTGTAACAGTCTTTAAAGGTGCTAATACTTGCTTGCAGGTTAATAGCCCTAACTATTGCTAATGTACAGGAAACGTTGAAAGCACATCATTGGGAGAGAACCCTAACAAATCTTATAGCTATTTTAATGTGAGGTTTCGCACGTTACTCTTGTTTAATTGAAAGGTGAATGCTATAAAGGCTTTGTCAGTCTGCTGTTTCCAGATGACAGCACTTTCTATGGAGTAACTGCAAGTCCCAGAGCGCTGATCCCAGCTTTCAGCTTCAGGATTCATAGCTCAAACTCTTCCTTTTTTACCTGGTAGAAGCATGCATCTGTGGTAATGTCTGGATTTGTGTCTTCCAAAAAAATACTGGTTTCAATCAAATAAAATGAGAAAAAAATTCTGAAGTAATAGTCACATTCTGCCTGATACTGGAGAAGAGGGGGCCTTCTCTTAGAATAGAATCATAGAATCATCTAGGTTGGAAAAGACCTTTAAGATCATCAAGTCCAACCGCTAACCTAACCTTGCCATCCCACCACTAAACCATGTCCTTAAGCACCTCATCTATCCTTCTTTTAAATACCTCCAGGGACGGGGACTCAACCACCTCCCTGGGCAGCCCATTCCAGAGCCTGACAACCCTTTCTGTGAAGAAATTTTTCCTAATGTCTAACCTAAACCTGCCCTGGCGCAACTTTAGACCATTCCCCCTGGTCCTATCGCTTGTTACCAGGGAGAAGAGGCTGACCCCCACCTCACTACAACCTCCTTTCAGGTAGTTGTAGAGGGCGATAAGGTCTCCCCTCAGCCTCCTCTTCTCCAGACTAAACAACCCCAGTTCCCTCAGACGCTCCTCGTAAGACTTGTGCTCCAGACCCCTCACCAGCTTTGTTGCTCTCCTCTGGACATGTTCCAGCAGCGCAACATCCTTCCTGTAGTGAGGAGCCCAAAATTGAACACAGTATTCGAGGTGCGGCCTCACCAGCGCCGAGTACAGGGGCACAATCACTTCCCTACTCCTGCTGGCCACACTATTCCTGATACAAGCCAGGATGCCATTGGCCTTCTTGGCCACCTGGGCACACTGCTGGCTCATATTCAGCCGGCTGTCAACCAGTACCCCCAGGTCCTTCTCTGCCATGGAGCTTTCCAGCCACTCTTCCCCACTCTTCTTCCTCTTCTATAAACCAAAAGGTTAAGCTTACTTATAAAAGATTAACAGAGCTCTATTCTGTTAATTTGTAGTGATGTAGTCGAAGTGCCTGATTCTACATCAGTGGAAAATCCATTATCAATCAATGAGAATTTTGCAGCTGAAGCCAAAGGGATTAGAGACTCATCATTTGGAAGCGACTGAAGGAGAGAAAGACCTGGATATGCTTGTTGCCTCATTGCTGTGAGCTGCCACTGGGGTGTGCCCACAAAAAATGGCAAAGGAAAATCTTTGGTTGCGTCAGGCAAGCTATTTCCAGAGATGTGTGAAAGGGCTGGTGCCACTGTACGAGGCTGTAGAGAAAAATTACCTGGGGTGCTGCTGGTAGCCCTTGTTACTCATGTCCAAGCAAGATGAGTTCAAAGTGGAAGAGGTACACAGGGAAAGATGACCTGAAGTCCTCTTCTAGGGATTGTATCACGGTGGGGGAGAGTTAATGAGTGTGTCAGATGTGCAGTGGGAGCAGGAGTTAGGAAGAGCAGTGGAAAAGGGGTGCAGATTTGGGAGTGAGGGGTGCAGAGGAGCACTGGTGCCTACACCCCGCTCTCTTACCGGCTGCCACCCAGGCACCTTGGTGTAAGAGACAGGAGTCAAAGGGAGATGCAGAAAGAAATTGCTGAAGTAATTGCTAAAGAATTTTTTACTGCTGGTGTTGAGGGCAATGTCCTAACAAATCGTGTTGCCTGCACAAGTTTCTTCCTTTAATAAATAATAGCTATTTTTCCTTCTAGTAGAGTGCATAGACCGACATTCAGACTGTTAGAGCCTGCAAGCAATAAGAAAACCGGCAGTTCCAGACTTACTTTAGTAAGGAATATTCACCAAGCACATTCA
Source organism: Aramus guarauna (assembly GCA_013400195.1). Lineage (NCBI taxonomy): Eukaryota > Metazoa > Chordata > Aves > Gruiformes > Aramidae > Aramus > Aramus guarauna. Next base: position 38,564 of record VXBL01000615.1, read on the forward strand.
GAAATATAATTTCACTTTCTGTTGAAATGCTGTCATAGAGCTTAGCTTAAATGTAGCTCTGATCCAGAGCCTAGTTACGGAGAAAAGCGTAATCTCCATGACCTCTGCTGCAACATTTGGTAGGTACTTTTCCAGGCATGGAAGCTAATACATCACAAAAAGTTATTCATAGTAAAAATTACACAATGATTTAGTAAATGCAAATTTATTGTTTTGATCTGTTGTAATAGGCAAGATTGTGTCATTTAGTTTGGCAATTACAGAGTTTAAATTAATTTCATTTTCCTTTACTCTTGTTAAATGTAAAATAATTGAGCACACATCATGGAAGGTTGGGGCTCTCTTGTTTGTAGCTTCATCATTTATTAATCTAAGACATTAGATGAGAGGCTTTACAGATTTGCTTGCCTAAGGAAAAAGAAGAAAATACAGAAAGGCCAAACTACATATGTGTATTCTGTCTCAGACTTTGAAGTACTGTCAAATATTGCCTCATTTTTAGTACACTTTGTAAGAAAGAACACTGGTTTTCCCCCAGAAAGGTAAGTTGTGACCTCATGCTTAAATAGTCTGAATAAGCTCATATTTGTATAGGCAAGGTCGCTTGGGCAGTTCCTCCCCCTCACACTCTTCATGTAGGGATATAACGTTGTCATCGGGCAGGCGAAATAAACTCCAAATGAGCACACCATAAAAAAAGGTATGTTTTGGCACTATCTTGGCCATCTTAATTGACTGTCCTAGTTACAGGAGGAAGCCGTTTGTGAAGTGTGCCTTCCCTCTAATTTAGCCTTTTCAGAAAATGGTATTGGCCTAATAGAGGCAGCGGTGCAATATCGGCTCAGTGGAGGCAGAAGCGCTGTTCTTTCTTACCTTTGTGTAGCTGGAGGGGATTTGAAAATTGGGTATTTCTCTTCGTCTCTGCAGCTCTGAGTAGCCCCGACACTGCCAGCCATGGATTAGTGAAATAAATCCCTCACGTTCATAGTGAAGTGGAAAGCATAAAGAGCATTTTCTGCCTTTTTTCCCCCTTTTTAATGTGTCATTTGCTGGCTGGCACAGTGACCTCCATTTCATGACTCTTGTGATGTGACTTGTCACAGAGCTTTTCTGTGGGGATTAATTCATCACTCAAGGATATAGTAGCATGTGGCATTATGCGTGTGGACCTGAGGTAAACAGTTACCTATAGGCCACCTATAATGAATCTGTACTTTAAATATTATCTGTTAATGCAGTTTGATTTTTTTAATGTGAGTTTCTTTCCTTTTTGTTTTATCTCTTAACTATGTCTTTGGTAGTCAAATGGGATGCACATATGTAGTCATTTTCTAGTGTTGCCAGTGTAGCCGAATTTGGAAAAAATATTCCTGTCAATTTAGTATACAAAATTTGCCAATGCACTGGGAAATGTTTTTATTCTAATTGTGTAGAGGTACGGTACAACAGTTCAGTTCTCCAGGATATCTTGGTGGACAGCCTGTCAAATCTTTTAAATTGTTGTTCCAGTCAATTATATTGACTGCAGTGAAAGCAAGAATTAATATTTTTTTTTTTTTTTTTATTCTGTACATGAAGATTTATTTTCATACTCTTGATTTACATTTCAGTATCAATTGTGTATTTTAATTTGTGTGAGTGAAGCCTTTACTCAGTTGTGACTCCATCTTTAATTTTTCCCCAACAAGTCCATTTCATTTCTGGAAAGCACATACACCAGGAACTGATTAGCAATATCTGTTGGGTCAATGGTAGGGAAAGAAGTGGTGTCTGTGCCTGGTTATGGGGGTGCCTTACGCTGTGGGGTCTGACCAGTCATGATGAATTGATGGATGCTGGTTTTCAGGTGATCTCTGTTACTGTCCACCTCAACAGGTTTGGTTAAAACAGCCCTAGAGAAGTACTGGGGAAAGCAAACTAGCCCAGAAGCAGAGGACTGATTTCCCACCAAAATGGGAGGTCATTGTAATGAGGAAATTAGCTAAATTATTTGCTCAGCAAAGCAGGCAGATAACCAATAACTCAGCATTTATGTATTTCTCATTTATTCAGCGCTCAGGCATAGTGTGCACAAACAACGTGGGGTGGTTGGTTCCCGACAAGCACATCGACGCCCGTAGCTGGCCTGGGAAGAGGAGTCTGGTCTCTGAAACAAGTGATGGGACTCCCAGTCTCCAGTGGGGGTGGCCTCGATGGACCTGCCCGGCCATGTTCTGGTTTCCAGCACCTGTGGAGATGTTGGCAGGGTAGGGCAGCTGCCAAACCATGGAGCACCAGGAGTCTTCTCTTAGGGGTTTTCTGGAGGCAACCTAGGGGTTTTATCCCCAGCTGTGGACCATGGAGCCTGGAAGCGCTGGAGTCATCCAGCACCACAGGATGTGGCTCCATGCAGAAGTGAGGTGGCCTGAGGAGCTGGTTGTAGCTACCTTAGGACACCAAAGCCCTGGAGGTTTGGACCTCATGGTTGGGAACCTGGAAACCCTTGCTTGATTTTTGCCATTTTTTTGCTTTTCCCAGCTGAGGGACTTCCAGAGATATTAGTTCTTGGACAGTGGTAAAATTAGCACGAGTTGTCAGTTTTAATCAGCAGTAAATAATATTTTATTCAGGAAATGCAATAACCAAGAAAACTTGTTTTCACTTGGTTTTCTGAGCTAGGCAGAAGTTATACATTACAGTGCTGTGATTGCCTGGGAAGAATTTCAAGGACACTACAGAACCTGTGTTCCACCTGGCATGATGTTTGCCCTGCTCCACAGATCAGTTGTATTTTCTATATTGAGTATTAGCCTGTATAATTATTTACGCTGATGCTTAAAAAAAGCAACAGCTCTAAAGAGAAAAAAGGCTTCCTTTCACCGGAGTCTAGAGGAATCAAAAACCACAAAAAACCCTCAGGAATTTCTGTGCTTAAGCTATCTGTCAGTGGGTAGTAATCAGTTTTCTGAGGTGTAACTCTGAAATGTTAGTGTTCATCATTTAATAAAAATCATGCTCCCAGCAGCTCATCAGCAGCTGGCACTTAGAAAGATTGAATTCAGAAAAAATAAGTGTGAAGATTGCTGTAGGTAAATGACCAGAGCTTTATACCTTTTAAACCCCTAGCTACCTGGTTTAATTAACACTCAAGTAACCTTTGGTGTGTGTTGGTATCAGCCTGATTTTATGCAGATAGGAGCAATCTTTTGCAAAAAAATCAGTGCTATTGAGTCGTACTCTGAAGAGCGAGGTTTCGGCAGCAGGGAGAAGCGCAGTGCTGCTGTTGCTTCCTGCAACTGGTGTTTCAGTTTAGCAGTAGAAGAGTGGCTGAAGGCATGCACTGCAAACTTAAACCTTGCCTTTTTCTCACTCTCCTGTGTGATCCTCTAGTGGATTTTTGTCCTTCAGCCCTGGCAGTTTGATACAGGAGAAGGTTAACTTCCAAAAGCGTAGTCTGGCACTTTGAGCTTCAAATTAGGGCATGCTGATTGAGTGCAGGTTGTAAAGTAGAGCTTGCAGAAGGATGTAGCCAAGATGGGATTGAGGACCACAGGTTGTTTATATCCTGACCAGAGTTTGGCTTCTGGCAGGGCATCTGTACCTGTGGCCAGCCCCCACTGATCAGCGCTGCGTCCAGGGGATGTCACCTTCGGCTCTGCTATGGAGAGCAGCTAGGAGTTATCCCACATCCAAAATTTGAACTTGTGAGTGGTAGGTACCAGGAGCACAAGGAAGTGCAGAGTTCTGCCCCTGGAGAGGAACAACCCAGGCACCGATATGTGCAGTGGGTGACCAGCTGGAAAGCAGCTTGGCAGAAAATGACCTGAGGGTCCTGGTGGACACCAAGTTGAACATAAGCCAGCAATGAGTCCTTGTGGCAAAGAAAGCGAGTGATATCCTGAGCTGCATTAGACAAAGTACTGCCAGCAGGTGGAAGGAGGTGATTCTGCCTCTCTCCTCAGCACTGGTGAGGCCACACCTGGAGTGTTGGTCCAGTTCTAAGCTCCCCAGTACAGGAGAGACATGGACATACAGAGAGAGTCCCACAAAGGGCTACTAAGATAATGAAGGGACTGGAGCATCTCTCATATGAGGAGAGGCTGAGACAGCTGGGACTGTTCAGCCTGGAGAAGGCTCAGGGGGTCTCATCAATGTGCGGAAATACCTGAAGGGAAGGTGCAAAGAAGACACAGCCAGGTTCTTTTCGGTGGTGCCCAGTGGCAGGACCAGAGGCGATGGGCACACACAAACTCAGGAGGTTGCCTCTGAACATCTGAAACACATTTTCACTGTGAGAGTGACCGAGCACTGGCACAGGTTGCCCAGAGAGGTTGTGGAGTCTCCATCCCTGGAGATACTCAAAAGCTGTCTGGACATGGTCCTGGGGAACTGGGTCTAGGTGGCTGTGCTTGAGCAAGGGGGGCTGTACCAGCTGACTTCTAGAGGTCTTTTCCAACATCAACCGTTCTGTGGTTCTACGATGTCACCAACTACCTTCTTAAGCAGTTGTGCTGGGTGGGTGGTAGGACCACCTCTGTGCCACCTTCTCTGCAGACAGCCCATTTTTTAAGAGAGTCTGTTCTGAAATAACAGTTCTCTAGTTTGTCCTTCAAAAATTTGAAAAAGATTATCCATTCTCACTGAAGAAAGGATAGCTACATATTCTTGGTACCTTATGTCTGCTTCTCGGTTCACTCCCACTTTTTCACCTCCTATTTTTAAAACAGAAAATCTCTTATTTTGCTCCCTGGCCTGTACAGATGGGACGCAGTACCTGTTATTGTCTCACGTTCCTGCAAGATGTGTGCAAAAGAGCAGTTATTTCACCTTTGTTTGGCTGTATATGTGAAAAATAAGGAAAAATCTCATTCTTTGCAGCAACTTGAGCCTGTAAATGTTGGACAAATAACACTTATTGTGCAAGCCTCGTCTTGCTTTTTCTAAATATTTCCTTTCCTTTAAAGCCTGGTTCTTGCTAGCTCTGTTTCCGACTCATTTGTAGCTAGTGTTGTGTCCCACATGCCTCCACGGAATAGCAGACAAGGTGCTGAGCTTAGCTGTTGTAGTAAGGGGCCGTAAGCGGTATCATATCCAAGACTCAAGGCAGGAGACTTTTATCAACACAAGCCTACAGAGAGGGTTTTTGTTGTAAATCACAGTGGTACGGTGTGCCACTGCATGTTTCCTCCTCATGGTGAGTTAACAGCCGCCTGGAAACAAACCCCCCCAAATGCACTGCTTTTTATGTACTGGGGAGCAGCAGAGCTGTTACTGGTGACCTTAGCCTTCTCGTTTTGGCTTGCAAGCTAATTTTGTTTTAATTACAGGCATGGCTTTAATCTTTGTCAACTGAGCAGCAACAGCTGAGTTATCCTTTGACTAATGATGTCCAATTTGTTTTTATCCCCTGACTCTCTGTTTTCAAAATAAAGACTGAAGCATTTTTCATATAAATTTATTTCCTATTCGTGATTTTTAAAATTCACAAAGAGCCTGAACTTAGATATACTGGCGCTGCCTTCTCATTGTAAATACTATTGCTCTAGTGCAATCTTTGGAGACCAGACGAGGCTTTCCAGGTCAGAGATAAAGCTTTTGGAGGTGAAAGAGGAGCAGTCTTAATGCCCATTGTTTGATTTTCCCAAAGGAGAAGGAGCATTCCCGTTTTAGGAGAGAATGAAATCCAAGCTTTTACACAGCCTCCTCCCCCCCCCAATTAAAGGTATGCACGAGAGCTTAGGTACCATTTAAGTTTTGAATAGACTTAGGTAGGACCAAGTTTAACCAACAGAAATATTCTTTCCTACCAAAAAGAGATTTTGTTCCTTGGTTTTGGTACCTAAAGTCTGTGGTGTGCGGAAAAAAATGCTTGGGAGGATTGGAGCTGATAGGGCATTTTAGTTAATTTTAAAATATTTCGGAAGGTTCGGAAACAAACCTCATTGTTAACTAAAAGGTTGCAAAAGTTGACAGGCCAAAGCATATGTGAACAATAGCTATTGAGAAGATTTCCATGATAACTGAAAATGTGGATTTCTTATCACTTTGTAATTTGCATGTTCATACCCTGTTGTGGCTTCAGAGGGATTATACATGCAAAGCCCTGGTGCAGAGAGGCGACTACATGGGTGAAGTGATACTTGGTGCTACATTTGCTCTTTATTGTACAAGAAACATGTTTATTTTTAGTTTTGCTCATGTAAAAGATGTGACACCCCTAAAACTGAGAAGAAATATTCTGGTATTTCCATCTTTTTATTGCAGCTAATTGATACGAGACACTGATGCTAGTATCTCTAGCTAATAAGAAAATAAATCAGGGTGAGTTTTTTTCTTGTATATTTTATTTGCCTTATACTGCCCATGTGGCATGAGCAGTGAACTCAAGAATTACACTCCTGTTGCATTTAGGCAAACTTACTATTTGTAATGCAAAGAAAATACATACCAAGACTTCAAAGAGTCTCAGAAAAGATCTGAATTACAGGTGTACATATTTATTTTTTAACTTTTAGGGCTTTTTAGACACTGAGATACCTTTCCCACACTCGAATAACAGCAGACCAGTTGAACACAGGAGAAAGTCAGGAGGGAGAAAATTAATATCCTCAGGCTGGGCATGGGAGGCTGCTTAAACACGTTGTAAAAGTCACATAAGGCATCTGCATCTGTATAGAAACAAGCAGAAACAGTGGTCTGGTGAAAGCACAAATGTTAGAAGTTACTCAGACTAGAGAGATGTCCTCGAGCATATGGGTATCTGCCCCTAATGATTCCAACAAAAAACCCCAGCCAGACTAAGTTTAATTGAATACAAATTGAGCATAAAGATCTGAAAAGGACTTTGAAGAGCAAAGATGCTGCAACATAAAAGTAAATGATGAAGTGTGTATGTAGCTATCAAAAGGTGGATAGCTGTAAGCGCACAGGTGGGCATGCAGGGTCACCAGGCAGGACATCAGAAAAATGGGAAGTTAGTTGAATTGGGCATCGCAGGGAAATTTGGGCAGGTGTTGTGTTGGGTAATGAAGATGAGAAGGTGTCAGACTGCTGAGGCATCACAACAGATGTGCTGAAAGAAGCTGGAGAGTTGAATACGGAGGGGCCACCGTGTGTTGTACATACCATAGCCAGCGCTCCGAAGAGGCAGCGCTGCTGGCAGAAGACATGCCACGCGTGTGGCTGCCACAGCTGTGATTTGTGAATCTGAGCACTGGATTTCACTTAAAAAGACTGAAATTTTTGACGGAAAGCAAGTGGTGATTTTGAACAGGCTGAGAGTGATGGTCATGGGATGGTGTGAGCTCCGCGGTTTCTCTCCTCCTCCAGCTCCCAGGTGAGCTGGGCACAGCAGCCCTAGTGCCTTCAGTTCCTACCGTCCTGCCTGCAAGCCCCTAACTCACTCCACCGTCTAAGTCCATCCTCTGCCAAAACTAGCTCATTCTTGATAGGGTATTCATCTTCAGCTTCCCTCTGATTTGTGAAAGCGGAGAAAAATAATGGGAAAATGCGTGCTTGGCCTTTTGGATATTTCATGAGAAGGCTGTATTATTTATAAATAATTTATGACTTTGAAGCTACACACTTTCTCCCCAGGTTATATGTCTTGTATAACTGAACTGTATGATTTAACTTAAATTGCCCATCTGCCATGCATCGTGAATCTCCGTACAGCGCTATTTCCTATACGGGCTTCACTCATGGATAGGAGATTTGCATAAAATGATTTCTTCGTGTAAATGTGATCGGGCTGCGGCTCCAGCATCTTGTTATAACATATGTACCAAGCCCCTTCAATTGGGCTAGCGCCTACCTTGGTAATTGAATCTATTTGTTTGTTGCTGTAGTTTTGGGAATTAGCGGGGAGCAAGATGTGTGTGCTGATGTACTTTTACTGCAGCCTTCATAGCCTTACCTTCACCCTAAGGCTTCTTTGGAAAAAAAAAAAACCCAGCGGGGGTCAGGATGGGGGTCGGTGATGCTGCAGCCCAGGCGGGGGCCGGGGCGAGAGCCAGGGGCTGAAGGGAGCTCCCTGGGGACACCCTGCTTATCCCCGCTAGCTCTGGAGCCGGGCAGCCAGCCCCATGGGGACAACCTGCCCACGGCCAGGACAACTGGAGTAATTAAAATGGTGCTTAAGCCAGAGAGATAAGGAGCCCTGCCATTTCAGTCGGTGTCATTCAGGCTATGACGTGGGGCTTGCTGGGGGCCTGTGAGATGCTGGGGTGTGTGAAGCCCCTGCCCAAGAACAGAGCAACCAAAGCGCCTCACAGACCTTTCCTGCACCCCTCTGGTCCCCACAGTTTTAGCCTTGCATTTGTATTTTTTTTAACCCAAATCGCTGTTTTTAGCTCAACCTCGTAATTCATGGTCTCTCCTCCCTGGCCTCAGTTCCCTTGCTCTTATTTCTCTCTCCAGCTCCTTTTTGTAGACATCTTGTCCCAGCTTCTGCGATCTTCGTGACACCTCCTTGTCTCCTCTTTACCTGAAGCATGAATAAATGAGATTATGAGACACAGGCCAGTCATCCCAATTACTTTGAATACGTATGCATATGTATGCCCTCACCCTCTCCCTTGTCTCTCATCTTTCTGTCCTTTTCTACAGCAGTCTCTGGAGAATGGGATTATCTTTTAGTGTCTATTTAGCGCGTTGACGCTGCCACAGTATGAATAGCATTGACTAATGGAATACATATTTTGAAAACCTGGAGCTGTATTGTAGTGTTCATTTGGGCTAGTAATGCCCAACAAATTACCATGTAGCCTAGCTTGTCATCACTGTCAACAAAATGTTTTCCTGCATCCAGGTTGTTGTATACTTTTATAACTTTGAAGTTCAAAGGGTAGATAAAATATAGTCAGTAGGGCTCTAATAATTATTTAATGCATTTTAGACTAATGTTAATGTGTTCTGAGTAATGATTTATGGGAAAGATGTGCTAATTTAGGTAATGATGGTAGTATTTCGACTAGGTGTGTAGTAAATGGAGAAGTTAGAGGATATTTTTTTTAAGGATTCTCCATTTTTCTATAATTACAAGATGGATAATATGAACTTGCCAGATCCAACGTGCTAATGATTGCCTTCCAGCTTTTAGAGAGACAGAAATTATACACTAGCAGTGTCTGAACAAGATTCTGCTTTGGTAGTGTAATACAACATACAATACTGTACTCTCTTACCATTGTGTAAACATCCATGAATATGTCCCTGGTCTTTCAGTACAGAAAATAATGAAGATGAAGCTAAATTTACTTTAGGAGTACTCAAATGACTATTGATGGCTTGGGAATGCTGGGTTATCAATACTAGATGAACTGCTTTGCTGCTGTCTGACACTTTGTAGGGGTGTCTCATGAATCATTTTCAGATAAAAGGTAAATGCTCTTACTGTCCAATTTTGCTCCTTTTAAATTGCTACATTTTTCAGCTTTGTCTGCAGATTTCCTTGAAGCAAGCTCTCTGTGGCTGAGATGCAGGGTATTTTCTTAGCGAGACACCTTTTCTGAACCGGTTCTGAGCTGCGCTGACTGATTAAAGGCAAGTCTGCTAAGATCGTAGCGTTCACTGATCGTCTGCTGTGCTCTCTGTTCCACAGGCAACTTAGCGCTGGTCTGTGCCGGGCCATTAGGAGGAAGGTGGAGAGAACTGTGTTTGGGTAATATTCTTAAATATATCACACCCTCAGCGCCTTGCATGGGCAATGAGGAAGAGAGCACTTTGGCTGTTGCGCCATTAGCCATTTTATTAGTTGCATCTTGCTGTATCTCACTTTTAAAGGAATAATTTGCAGCCTGCTAATCCCTCTGTGATGAAGAGAGTTCTTTCCAGTGTTTATTTTCTTCTAAATTGCTGTCATTATGGGAGATCGCTACAGAAGAACATGGAGACCTTTAGTCTTTCATACTTACTACCGTGGCACTGGGACATGTGTCCCAATGTGTCCCATTGCAAGGGAGCAGTCTGAGGTAGCAGGTCAGCCTTCAGATGAAAAAGAAAAAGAAACAAAAGGCGGTAGAAGCTGCAGCAACAATATTCCCAAATCTGCAGGAAATCATTCAATCCCTAGTTAATATAAAACACTCCTAAAATTACCAGAGCTCCTGAAATTGGTTTCTTTGTTTCAGAAGTAAGCAGTGTGGCCCCAAGGCAAGCAGTGGCATGAATTCACTGGGATATTCCTACAGAAAGGTCTCTAGAGATAGGAGACAATGACCTCACCTCTTTGTTTGGCTCCAGAGCTGTGAACCAGATCACACATTATTGGAGAGTACTTTGCAGGACATGGGGAAATTCTGAATAGTGTGTGGCTGTGAATAGTGTGTGGCTTATAGTGATCAGTGTTAGGAGTAAGAGGTGCGGCTCAAGTTCAGCCTTCCAGTACCTAATGGGGGCCTACAAGAAAGCTGGTGAGTGACTCTTTATCAGGGCATGTAGCGATAGGACAAGGGGTAATGGGTTTAAACTGAGAGAGGGTAGATTTAGATTAGATGTTAGGAAGAAATTCTTCACTGTGAGGGTGGCGAGGCACTGGAACAGGTTGTCCAGAGAAGCTGTGGATGCCCCCTCCCTGGAAGTGTTCAAGGCCAGGTTGGATGGGGCTTTGGGCAACCTGGTCTAGTGGAGGGTGTCCCTGCCCATGGCAGGGGGTTGGAACCATATGGTCTTTCAGGTCCCTTCCAACCCAAACCATTGTGTGATTCTGTGATTCTCCTGCACTTCTTTCAAGGTGCATATAGTAAACTCTTGCTGGTTACCTTCTTGTGTCATAAGTTTCAGTGTCTGTAATAGCTGGACTTCTCTAGCTAAAGTGAGGACTGAAAAAAACGTTGCCTGAGACTTTAAGGGTGATTTGGTCACAGAACCTTCAGTTCAGGGGTAGGTGGAATACCAGGAAATGGGCTTTTATAGTTTTGGATAACTGCTGCTTATTCTCTTGCCTTTCTTATTTCTCCCCCACCCTGGATCTTCCCTTGAACTTGCTCTAGCCGATTACATGAGATTAGACTTTATTGGAACAACTGCATCAGGCAGCGGTGAAGTCTTCCACACACACTTTTTTCCAGTAGCTAAGAGGCTGCTGTTGACATCTAAGTGTATTGCTGAGTTGCTTTAAAAACTACTTCCGTACTGGGTCATGGGAAAGGTTTTCAGCGCATTATTTTACCCTGATGCATCTATAATTCTAGCAGCAGCCGTCAGCAGCATCACTTCTGCAGCTTTTTCAATAAAGAAATAAATCTCTCAGACATTTTTCCTAGGCTCTGCACACCAGTTCCATGAATTAAAATGCACAAAGAGAATACATCATAAGGGGTTGTGTACCTACTAGTTACCGTAGAAATAATTAAGGGTATACTTAGACTAGTGGACCCTGGACCGCTCAGATCTGGGTATACAGTGTGTGTGACCCATCAGGGTGAGACTGGGGCAGGCATCCCTCCCTTCTTGTCTGTCCTCCTCCCTTGCAGCGTGGTTTCTGCAGGGACAGCACCTGGGTGTGGGGTTCATAGGGAGCCCCCCACACCCCTGCCTTGCTTGCCAGCCTTCAGAAACCTGGGGAAGGCTGTAGTGAACAAGAACACCAGAGTAATTCTCGCAGGTTTTGGATCTTTGTTTAATTAGGTGGGTGTTTTTTCTCCTTAAGTCACAAGCATCAAAAAGGTCTGGCCACCCATCTTACTTGCCTCTCATGCAGTTTGACAGCTTTGTCCCTGTCTTGTGCAGCAGAAGCTGAGGGTCATTTATTAAGCTCTCATGGTTGTACCTGGAGACCACTAACTATGCAGGAGTCAGTGCAAGGATGGGAGGTGTCAACACCCTGCAGAGCTGTAGCTGACTCCTCACAGCCTCCGGCAGACACTGGGTGTGACAGATTATGGGACAGGCCAGTCTGGTTTTCCACAGGGAGTAAGGAATCCCTATGGCAGACCCTCGAGTTGTTGGTGGGTATAAAGAAGACAGTTTGAACAAAATCCACAGCTCATGTACATTGGTATCACATCCTTAACAGACACACAGCGTTGATATTTTGAAAGAATTATCCTGTAATATCAGTCCATTTTATTACTCTGCTGCTTTGTGCTATTGGTATTAGCAGAGCTGAGAAATGAGGTAAAGCAAAAGATATGGTCTAGCCCAGTTGTCCCCAAAGTGTGTATTTTACTGTGTCTGCATACCTGCACTCCTTCATGGACTTGGCTCTGGAGGGGAGTACGCTTTAGTGGTACTGACTCTTCTGTATAGCTCTGCCAAAAGTTGGTCTCTTCCGACCTTTTGGTTTTGACTAGACCTGTTTCTTTCTATTTCAATGTTGCTTGTCTTTTCCTAAACCTTATTCTTGCCTCTCTTCCTCACTCTTAGAGCTCCCCTAGATGTAGTTTCCTCTGCAGCCACTCTTCCCATCTTAGCAATCTGTACATTTTCTCTTTTTGCCCAGCAGGACTTACATTACTTTCCTGTCGTTCGCTTGACTCCTCGTTGTTGCCAGTCTCCCATCCAACCTCTCAGGTCTCTGCTAGGGTCTCCTTAGCTCTCTGTCCTCCCAACTCTGCCAAGCCAGTGCTGGTCTCCCCTTGTACCAGCTCCATGTTGGATGGGTCTCAGCTCACCCTGTTCTTATCCAAATAGTTCCGGATCTCACTCTCCTTTTTCACCCATTTTTTTCTCCTTAGCTTTTGCCTAAATTGACTGACACTCTCTTTCCTTCCTACTCTCTCGCCCTCCTTCCTCCTGCTTTTCTCCCTGACTCTCCAGACAAACTTCCTTGCCTATTCTTATGCATCATCTTCCCCACATATCTCTCGGTCCCAATTTTCTTCACTTTTCCCTATTCTTCTCCCATTTCCTTACTCTTGCTTTCACAGGATTATGCCTTTTCCATTTCAGAAGGCAGTAAAAAGCATCTCTCTGACATAAAGCCTTTTCCTAGGGTCATGTAAAGTCCCTGCCTCAAAGGGTAGAGATACTACAGCTTCTCCAAGAAAAAAGATGCCAACACCTTTTAACTTGGCCAGAGAAAAGTACTTTTCTTTGGCTTTATTTTCAGAAAAATGTGCATCATTTTAATGGGGATGCCAAAAATGACATTTAGCAGGAGGCTGCATTTTTTTAACAGTTGAAAATGGCTCTGGAAAAGGGGAAGTGCCAGACAGCTGTAGTAAGCAGCGTTGCTGCCAGCGTCACCTCTGGTACTTATCATCAGGATTCAGTACGGTCTTCCAAGTCCTTTTTCTCAACATGTTGGCAAATAGAAGTCTTGGAAAGATTTAATATGATTCTGCAAATTTTACAAGGCTCCCAGCAGAGTCAGTTGTCCAAGGAGGAGATGCCTGAGCAGTGAACTGCTGCTTGCCTTGGTGGTTTGTAAGAGTCAGTTGGGTAGTGAGAGCCTCACTTAGGAGTTGGACATTGTTTGGGAGCCCCTTGATGGTGGGACTACATGTGTGTGTGTAAATAAATATGTATGTGTGTATAAGTTTATTATATATAAGAATAATTAGGTGAGAGATATATATGTGTACACGTAGTCTAAGACTGGTTCTGTGTATGTAAATCAAAAAATAAGACACTTCACAAATTACAGGAACCTGTATTACCATGGCCTTCCCATTTTATAGAAGAGTCAGGCTGGGATGCTGATATCCAGAAGAGAGTTGGCAGAAAATTCGCAACAGTTGAAATAGATTTTTGGATTTTTACTGGGTAAACTCACATAGCAGTTCTACCAACCTTATGTTGTATGAGATCTGGCTGTCATGTTATACTTTTTCCCAGAGAGTAAAAGGAAGACATGATCCCTAGTGAGTTAATAAGAGTAATTCTTTCATGCCATGGAAAAAAGTGAAAGGAAAAATGAGCTGCATAAGATTTGCCTGTGACATTTAAAGACTAAATCTGAGTTTGTCTGAGTAATTTATCTTCGGGTATTTGCAGAAGGGAGAGCAGGAGAATATGAATGAGTGCATCTCAGTTATGTCTGAGCATTCTGATAGATGAAGAGAATTTTTGGTGACTCCATCTGGCTGGAAGGTCTATCTGTGTGATCTCTTCTCCGGCAGATGGAAGATAACACTAGGAGGAGTCCTTTGATTATCAAAGCATGGGAATTACTCCAGCGCAGTATCACCCTGAGACACCATTTTCTTACAGAGTGACAGGTGATGTTTCTGGGATGTTAGAGCTGATTTCCCACTGCTGCACTGAACGTGTGTACACCAGATTTTCTTTGCAAATATTAAACCTATCTGCCTTCTGTATCTGTTGCTGGTGAGGAGAGAAATGAAAATACAGAGTATCCATGTAGAGAACTGTCCTGGTTTCGGCTGGGATAGAGTTCATTTTCTTCCTAGTAGCTGGGAGCGTGCTGTGTTTTGGATTTAGGATGAGAATAATGTTGATAACACACTGATGTTTTAGTTGTTGCTAAGCAACATTTACACTAAGTCAGGGACTTCTCAGCCTCTCATACTGGCCTGCCAGTGAGGAGGCTGGGGATACACAAGAAGCTGGGAGGGAACGTGGCCAGGACAGCTGACCCCAACTGGCCAAAGGGGTATTCCATACCATATGACACCATTCTCAGTATATAAACTCGGGGGAAAGCTGTCCAGGCTGCTTGGCACCTGGCTGGGCATCGGTCAGCAGGTGGTGAGCAATTCTGCTGTGCGTCACTTGTGTTGCATGTTCTTTTATCATTATTATTAGTTTCCCTTCCTTTTCTGTCCTATTAAACTCTCTTTATCTCAACCCAAGAGTTTTACTTTTTTTCACTGATTGACTCCCCCATGCCATCGGGGTGGGGTGGGGTGAGTGAATGGCTGTGTGGTGTTTAGCTGCCTGTGGGGTTAAACCCCAATAGTCATTTACTAACAACTAAAACGTCAGTGTGTTATCAACATTATTCACGTCCTAAATCCAAATACAGCACTATGCCAGCTGGTAGGAAGAAAATTAACTCTATCCCAGCTGAAACCAGGTCAAGATCGTAGCAAGTACAAAGGGACCAAAGGAAAAGGATGTGTTTATCAACTTCATCAATATTTCTTTTACTATCTGCTTGGTTCTTGGTGTTTCTGTGAACTGCTTTTTGAAACATGTAAAAGATGATTAGGCTGACATCAATTGAAGTCTTTCCTGAATGTAGAGATTCTTTCTCAAAAAGCATAGCAATTTTTATTTCCCACACTTCTGCTTGCACATGTGTTTGCAGTATCCCGTTGAACCACCTCAAG
The DNA here is from genome assembly GCA_013400195.1 of Aramus guarauna. Lineage (NCBI taxonomy): Eukaryota > Metazoa > Chordata > Aves > Gruiformes > Aramidae > Aramus > Aramus guarauna. The sequence continues at coordinate 53,779 of VXBL01000615.1, forward strand.
CTTCTGTCAAGACTTCTCTTTGCAACATGCAGTGTTGCATGTGAAGCCACCAGCAGTCCTGTGTCCAGACCTTCCTTTAATTTCTAGAAGTAACATTCAGCTTATTCTTGTGGCTATCCAAAGTTAACTAATGGAGCCAACGTCAGCCTTTTGTGAATTGTGTACCACTTTGGTGCGTTACCTGTGTCTATCAGTCAGAAGGCAGCTACGGGTGTCCGAGAAAGGGCTGTGCGTGCAGCCATGGGCGTAGTGGTTCAGCAGAGTTTCCTCTGGTGCCTGGGGCAATGTGGGCTGGGGAAGATGGTCTCTACCCTTTTCCGCAGCAAAGCATGTTCTGGTCCCTAGGAGGAGGGTCCACCTGCCACGTGGCACTTTTGGGGGATTGCTGTGTTTCCAACAGGCAAGACTGGAGCACGATGTTTACTCTTCAGCCAGTGCTTGTTTCCCCACAGTTGCACATCACATAGAGTCACTTGAAATAAGCTGTTTTCACCAGCTGTTTGCTGGTGAAAGGGCTGGAAGGCATGTTCTATGAGGAGGACTCTGGGTTTGTCTAGTTTGGAGAGAAGGAGGCTGAAGGGCCACCTCATCGTTCTCTACAGCTTCCTGAGGAGGGAAGCGGATAGGGAGGTGCTGAGCTTTTCTCCCTGGGATCCAGTGATGGGACATGTGGGAATGGTCCAAAGCTGCACCAGGTGAGGTTCAGGGTGGACATTAGGAAGCATTTCTTTACCAAGAGGGTGGTCAAACACTGGAACAGGCTTCCTAGAGAGGTGGTGGATGCTCCAAGCCTGTCAGTGTTTAAGAGGCATTTGGACAATGACCTTGACAACATGCTTTAACTTTTGGTCAGCCCTGAATTGTCAGGCTGTTGGACTAGATGATTGTTGTAGGTCCCTTCCAAATGAAATATTCTATTCTAATGTTTTAGAGTCTGGACGCTGGCTATGCAGTGGTATTCACTTGTGCTGACAATACACGGCAGACCATGAGGTTAACAAAAGCTGTGCCTCTGAGACCATCTTCGCCTTGATCACCACTCCCCTTGCTCTGGGGAAGTTAGGAGAAAGTCATTTGAGGTAGCCCTCCCCTACACACAGACTGCCTTTCCCAACTTACCCATCATGCTTATCATTGCAGGTCAGGGTAGAGAGTTAGTGTCTGAGTCACACCTCCATCCAAATTCATGAAGATGGGTAGAGATCCTCTTTGTTGATAGGAAATACTTGTGTAGGGTGTCTCACTGTCCATGGGTAGTTATGTATGAACTTGCACCTTTTACCATATAACTACTGTAGCCTCATCTGTGACATTAACTTCTGTCTGTACAAGCAGTCAGTGCTTCGTTCCTCAGAAACTTGTGGCAGATCAGGAACAGTCAGGTTTTGGGGGTGGTGGTGGTGTGTGTCAGGTCTGAAGTGAGATGAAGAATTACTTTCTGTGGAGCTTCCTTGCATAATTCACAGGTACATCTTGCTATCCACCCGATCACTGCCTGTTTCATGTCACCTCTTGCTCAATGCTCATTTTTAACATGAAATTTTGAATCATACATCATGTCATATCTTCAGGAAATACCATTATATTATCTCACTGTTGGGTTTTTGCTTTCGCTGCTCACCAGCACCAAACATTACAGAGGGGACACTGTGAACATCTGAGGTTCCAAAAGTCAAACCTCAAGATCCTGTTATAAAGAAGTTAGGACCGCAGCTGGGTTACTCTACAAGCTTTTATGCAAATGAACATGCTTCTTAAATGTTTTATTTGTTTTATTTTAATATTTAAAAAACTTTTCCTGCCTTAAGTAACCTTTGTAAACTTAATTTTCTTTTAATGCCTAACATGGCTGTGTGTAATTGCATGTGATTAATACATTTAATGGAGTTTTGGTCTTGAATGTGATTCCTTTGGCACTCTTTCTGATTTTTTTCTCTTTGCTATTCATGCTGGCCACCTGAGACACTTTGTGATTTTTTTGGCATAACATTCATTTTGATTTCATAGTTGATAGCGTTATTATTTTATCAAATAACCTGATAAATTGTTACAGTAAGACTGCTGCAGCAGCCAAAGCTCTGATGCTTTCTAATGGCGCACTTTACCTCTGCTCTATTATCAGTGCCCATTTCATTATTTGCAAGTTGATTACAGCTGCGTTTCTCAGGGGCTATGAAATATTCAGCAGCGAGGACTAGCCTGGGGAGTCTGCAGTCTTTGCAGTCGAACACCTGCCCTCAAAGGCAAAGAGGAAGGAAAAACTTGGGGTGTTTAAAACTGATGTGGTGTTCAATGGAAAAAAAAAATGCTTTAGCTTTTCCACAACGCTGACTGAGAGGTGCACAGCAATTAAACATGGCAGCTTTACTTGTGCTTGTCATTGGATGAGAGGAAGAACAGGAGTAAATATACAACTATGTATGCACTTGTGCCATACTTGCCTGGCTACAGCAAAGAAGGAGAGAAATGTTGATATAATTGTTTGCCTGTGTGTCCGTGTGAGGCAGTTGGCGTTCTGGATGGAGTTGGGAAAAAAGCTCTCGGTTAAGGGCAAAAATTAACACTCCTGGTTATGTTCGCACACTTTGTCTCTCAGGAGGACTAGCCAGCAATGACTGACTGAAATGTGCAATATTTTACCAAGTAGGAAACAGATAAGATTTTTATAAACAGGATACTTCTTCATTAAAGTAAAGAAACAATTGCTTTGACCTTGACACTGAATGAGTAAGGCCAGCATTGTGATAATTGAGAATGTATCTAAGCAACAGTTCTCCGGGAGCTTGCACTGCTTTATTTTTAGTAGACTACACCAGCGAGGGGGGGGTGGTGGGGCGGGGTGGGTGTGTGCATGTGAACAAGCAAAGCAGCTGGGTAATGCTTACAAAAAAGAAATTATTTCTGTCTTTGTGCAAAAAGTTTGAGTTGTCATGTGCGCTTTTACCAGTTTTAATTTGGGTTTGTGTCAAAAGAAAGTAATTGAATCAGTATATCCTTCTGTGGTCTGAACAAGCAGATAGCCTGACAGTATCCCTGATTTCTTAAGCTGCTTTAGAGACTTGAGTCTCTTCTGAAAATTAATGCTGTAGAAGAGATGGCATATTCCTTCAGAAATAGTCTCTTTTATATCTAGTTCTGCTTACTTGGGTGGTAATTAGGTTTCCTAATCTTACTGGTTAGCACTGTACAGCCTAATTTATTTGAAAAGTTGGATGGTGGTTTTAACGAAATTAATTTGGAAAGTCCTTTAAATAAATTCTTGCAACCACTTGCTGTGGATATGCTCTAACTTTGGTTTAAACTGGTCTTACAATACCATAGCAAGCCAGTTCCCTATGAAGTTAATGGTGTAAGACCCTTTAAATCTGAAATAAACATTCAGGAAAACGAAGGCACTTTCTTCTTGCTAAGTCAATTTACAAACCAAGTTGGTTTAATTTTTCACTTAGGCAATGGAAAAAAAAAATCGGCCTGAGAAGTTCAACATTTTTATTATGTAGGCATTGCAGGATTGATAGCAACCACATGGCCACTCCGTTATCCCATAACTAAAATTATGTGTTGCAAGGCTGGTGCTAATGGAAAGTTTGCAACCTAATCTTTACCTCTCTCTGTTCCTAGTAAATCTCTCATCGCTGACTTGAATGCTCTTTCTTTAGATACCAAACCAATACAATTACTAAGTAACAATGCATTTCTGTTCATGAAACCCAAGCAGTTGCAAAAATCTCTCTAAAGATCCTGTCAGTGCATGGGTATAAACTGCCCTAACTTTACATATAGGAGCCTTTCATTCTGATTTGGTTTGTGAAATCCTTGTTATTGGCAACATTACAGAGGTGAGAGAATAAAAATGTCCTAATTCTCAGGCTAACTTCTTTATCGCATCTTTGACAGTCAGAAGGTAGTAAACAGACAAAAATAATAATAAGGAGTTTAAAAAATGTATTAGTTACTCTCGGGTATTTTAAATACAGGAAGGAAACCTTTTTGTAAAGTACTTTTCTCTGGATATGACTTTAAATTTGAAGAAACAGGAGATAATGTATATTGTCTGTTATATATTCTCAGTGTGGGATAATTGAAATCAGAATTGTGAATTTTTAAAAAAATTTTTTTTTTGCCTAGGTGGAAACATTTGTCGATACTGTATATCACTTGAACATCAAGCTCTACAGAGACTTCAAGGTAATTATTTATGCAACTGCTTTTCCTGTGGTGGTCAGCTTGGCTTTAGTTCAGTTGTGTAAAGACCCCTGTAATTTATGAAGGTGTCAGTGCTAAGCAATTAAATTGGGTAGCAGCAAAGTTACAAGTAGCTTTTACAGAAGCTGTTGCATACAGCTTCATGATCCATGATCCATTCGTGATCCATGATGTGCTGTGTGAGATGTGCTGTGTGTGTCTAAAATAAAGACGTTATGCATTTTGAAAATGCAGTTGTCGTTTTCATGTCTTAAAAAGCAGCAGTACCAATTCCAGCTGAAAAGTAAAATCAGCTGGGTATGGGTTTGTATATGGCCATTCAGAAAGCCTTTCCTCATCCCTCAGCATCCCAGTCTTCTAGCTGATTGTCTTCCTGGAGTTGTGTGAGAGGCACCACGTGCTCTGCAGTGCTGCCCCAGGCTTTCCTGCCCCAGATGATGGGAGTTTTGGTCGGTGGATCGGTTTTGGTCAAGCAGAGCGATGACCGTGTCATTGGAAATTGCCATCTTTGCTCACTTTGCCAAGTTCTTAAAAGCTGGTTCTGCTGTTGCAATTGCTGTAGATGCTGCAGATCTATGCATTGCATTTGCTTGTTTCCAAGCCTGTTTTGAAAGCATAGCAAATGAGGTCTCCATTGTCACGGACAAAAAATAAATAACAAAATAGACAGCTGAGGGTTCATATTTCATGTTCAAGTTACAAAGCTATCGCACTGCAGAGGGTGTGGAAAAGAACATCGTGGTTAGGAAGCTAGTGTGGGCTGCAGTCTGCAAGGCATGTCTGGTACCTTTGCATGGAGACCAATGAGATCCAGCCTTCAGTGTGAAGCCTGGTGCTGCTTGCATTCATTTACTGGAGGTCCGATGAGATTTGAGCAACAACAAATTTACATTGGGTTGCCACTTAAATAATTAACATCTCCCAACACCTAGCAGGTGGTGAATTTTCAAACACTGCAGTTATTTTGTATTCCAAGTATCCCGGCACTTGCTGGGTGGCTGTTTCTAATAAGCGATGATGTGGTACTGCACCGGATTTGGTTGTATGTAATGCACTCAATTTGTGGCTGAGTTAAGAAATACTGGGAGGATTTCAAGTCTCTTCTTTAGCACAACGACAGCCTTGAAATTTCCTGTGGAATCGGTGCTTTGCTAATGTATACCAAGCATGTGGTCTTTACTTACAACGTGTTGATAGACTATAAGCAAAGAACCTTGTTTTTAACCACATTGCACTAACTGACCTGGTGCGTGTTCCTTGCTTTTCCTAAAGAAAAGTTGGTTTGTACAGACAAGCTTATGGGTTTAACTTTGCTTTTGCAGAAGCTGAGAGCGCACCTCTGGTAACATACTTGGTTACCATAACTTGTCTGACCAGGTACACCCTAAGCTACAGTGACCGGTTGTACGAGGTTGTGTGAATATACTCTGAGTCCCTTTCTCAGTCTCTTTTTGTTATCTGTATATAGCACAAAGATGCTTCAATCCCAAATCCTGAGCCCATGAGAAGTTTATAAATATAAGTGACATATGATTGATGGAAACATTGCTTCTTGGTAGTATTTATCTTTAAAATTAACATAGAAATCAACAAGCTTGACCAGACACCTTAAAGATAGAATTAATGTGAAATCAATTTAATATCTTACATGCTTCTGGAGTCTTACCTTGTGGAAGCCAGAGGATTGTGATAGTTGTCTTCAAATCTGTCAAAGATGAAGCATTTTAGTACTGAACTCTCATTCTCTGTAAAAGATACTCGGATCTGGAAATGAAACACCTCTGAAAGGTGAGGAGTTTTTCTCTCTTCCCTGTTGAATAGCTCATCATTTTGGAAATTCTGTCTGTAATTAAAATGTGTTGATGACTCTGCTGCATGTCAAAAGGACCTGGATGACCTGAACTCTTGCATGGGAAATCAGAAATGGTGAACAGGTTATTGTGGCATGTAATCCTCCATCAGCATTAGACAGCCGCACAGTGCTATCTGAGCACAGCTGTAGGTCCTGCAAATTATCCTTCCTGTGCAAAAAACTTGGGAATCTTGCAGCTGGGGAAGAAAAAGATTGTTTTATTGGGGTTTTAGGGTCTTTTAAAAATCTGGATTTACTTTTCTGATCCCATTTATTGTACAACCTAGAAACAGTTGTTTGGCATAGAGTGAGGCTGGGAGGTGAAGACAGTATCCTTTCAACCAGCTTTCTTGGTGGAGGAACTTTAGCCTGGCAGTGTGGGATTTTGACTGTGTAAAAAACCAAACAAACCAACAAAGACACGCCCCTTCCCATGGATGTATGGTTTAGAGAGTTACCGAAGGAAGTACCTTAAGAAGGAGGTGGGGAAGGCAAGCGTGACCAGTGATAAAGGAGGTGGGTGGACTGAGGACATCTTTCAGCCATCGGGCTGCTGAGGGTCTCAGTTTGGAACCACATCTCCAGGTGCTGCATGCACACAAGTGTCTGGGTATTTCACTGAGGGGTTGCTATGGCTCTGCCACGTCAAGGTTGAGAGGTTACAGCCAGTATCAGGTTTAGGAAGCATAATTATTCATTTAAATAGCATAAAAAGTGTAGTAAAGTGTGGGTCAAGTAGCTGTTGGTGAAGGGTCCAAGGTGAAGTGGTCCAAGGGTTGGCAGAAGTACAAGTTGTGTGGTCATTTTGTTACAAGCGGAGGAACAGCAGTTTCCTGTGATAGGTGTCTGGGGTGAGGGACGTGCAAGGAGTGAAGAGCAGGGCAGGTCTCTGTGACAGGAGAGCTGAGGTGTTTGTGGGCCCTCCACTGCAAACCTGTGGCTGGTACATGACGTTCAGACCCGGTTTGACATGCATGGTGGTCGTGTCTGGGCTTCGCAGCAGTCTGCTGTGTTTCCTGTGTCTCTGCTCTGGGTTGTCTGGTCTGGCGTTGACGTGGCGGAGGTACAAGGCGTGTGGCTGAAGGACAGGGTGCGAGCTGGTGAGCCCGGTGCCCATAGGAGAGGGCTTGCTGGCATCTGAGCACTTATTAAGACTGGGGGAGTGCCATCAGGACCCCGGCCGTGCCGACCGGCGGGAAGGCAGCGAGAAGGGATGAAAAGGCGCTTCTCTCGGGGCTGCTTCAGTGCATGGGATGTGTGGTTTGGTGCTTAAAACTTAACAGCTGGCCTGTGTTGGAAGTAACTCAGGAATAGCTGCTCTGCTTTCAGTTTCCATCCTGCCTGTTTCCTTAATAACATTCAAATGCAAACAGTCCACTGCCACACCAAGGGGTTGGGGGTTGTATATGTTCACCATAAATAAAAAAAGACATACAATCTTCAGCCTGAGCCTTCTCCTTTTCACTTGTGTGGGTTTTGGGGGTGGCGGGTTTTTTGTTTATTTTTTGTTGGGTTTGTGTTTTTTTTTTTTAAGTGGTTTTACTTTTGTTTCCTTTTTTTCTGGAAAGCCCCTCACCTTGTCTTTAGCACTTCACTTTCTTTGAGTTAGTAAAATCATTTTCTATCTGTTTTGATTCTAATGGGCTCCACCATGTTGGCTAGTGTGAGCTTCAAGATATCTCTTACCTCCACCACCATCAATGGTAGCTTCTACATGTCTGCAAGTTTCCTTCCCCGAGACGTCAGGTTTTCCCTCTGCTGTCTTCAGATTGCCCTTCCAGATGGCCGGCTCTCCTGCAGGAGTAAGCACCCCCGGGCAAGGGCACTCACTGCAGCTCCTCTATCTGAAAGGGTCATAAATACGTAAAGTTTGTGCTTTTCATTGCACTGAATGTAACAGGAGGAGCCGCCTTGTCAGCGTGCTCCCAAGGGGAGGATCTGCACTGAAAGGTCTGCCTAACAGAGGGGGGTGAAAAAACCCCTTTGAGAGCAATGTTGGTGACTTGGAGTGAGTGCTCCGAGGTCACCTCTACAAGGCTCTGACTGCAGCTCGCCGTCTTGCCTTTACTTCTTTGTTTTCTTCCTCCTTTGCTGTTTGTGTGGTCGCGGTGCCGATCCTGGATGCCTGCGGCTGCTGTGAGGGCTGCTGGCAGCGAGCACCAGGGGCTTGCCCCCTCCCAAAAGAACCCAGCCACCTCCTCAGGAGTTTCCAGCATGAGGTCGATGTTTGCGAGGAATACGGTGGGAAGGCGGCGTTTTTGAGGAGGTGAGGGTCCATGAGACGTCGTCCCCGCTGGCCCTCGGTGAGCCAGGAACGGAGGTGACTGTGGAAGCTTTCCTGGTGCTGGAGGACACGTGGGTGGAAGGAAGGAGCTGTAGGAGTTACGCTTGTGCAGGTCTACCTTCAATTAGGCACAGGAAAGCAAGCAAGCAACGATTCCTACCCATGCTGCTCGCTATCCGGCGCCTTGAACAAAATCCACCATTCTCAGATGTAATGTAAAGGAATCAAAGAACCACCTCACGACAGGAGGTAAGGTCGTTTTACATAGACCTGTCCTGTGGAAGTGGAGCGACTCAAATATTCCTGTGGTGGGTTTGCATCTACGGGGCTACAGTGGTGGGTGTCCGACCAACACACTGCGCCGACTGCGAAAATAAGCTTACGTTGCAGGAATGACTAAGGCGATTACGGAGCTGCATGAATGATTAATTTACGCAGCTTTTGTTTCACTTTTGATCCCAGGCCCTCTGCAAAAAAAAAATAAAAAAATAACAAGGCAATTTGGGAAGAAGATGTTTTTAAAATAAAGAATAAGTCAGTGATAATAACAGCTTTACTATGCAGATGTGTACTGAAACTACTCCAAGAGGAACAGAGTAAAAAATCAGTCGCTACTGTATCACAGTAACATGACTATTTGAAATTTGTAGATAAGTATTCGCCAAACACTTCACAATCAGAATATCTATTCACATTTTAAGAGGACAATATTATAATTCTTCAAATAGGACATAGTGACATAGTGGTAGTGCTTTTTTAATAACCCTCCTTTAAGCTCAGTTTAGAAAGCATTTGTTTTGTTATTAAAATTACTCCACATATTTGAGACAGACTTCAGCTGAACAACTGCCTAACACGTGCTAGACACATATTGATTTTTTTGTCTTAGCCCAACGTTTCCCCTGGGCATCATATTATTTATTCATAAAGCAGAAATGATGTCTGACAGGCAGTTAGAGGGGTGTAGAGCTGTAGTCCAGAAACAATGTGAAAAGCTTTGCAAGGACCCCAAGAAATCAATGTGCTGATGCTAAAGAGCAGCCTTTTAATTCTGAGCACACGTTCTTGCAATCGTTCAGTGTGGAAAAGGAAATTTAAATAACAAATAGTTACTATTAAAACTGCAGGCCCAAATTTTCATTCATCTTTATTCCAATTATCTGAGCCAAGGTGGAAGTAGGCAGGCAAGGCAGCTAGCCAAGCCCAGACACCTCGCAGCCATAAAGCAGGCTTGTTGCTCTAGCCCTGATTTGCACATTTGTATGTAGATTGCTGTTGGAAGTAAGGTATTTTTATCAATAAAGATTTAAAACCCAAGCGTTGTTCAGAGAGCCAGCTACTCCTAAAATGTGCATGATTCATAACCACTTACTCTAATTGAGTGTTAGACTGATGTCTGTACAGCAGATTAAAATAATAAATAGCTGGTATTTTTTGAATGTGAGTTGAAATATTTTGATAAGCTAGTCATTGTGATAGACCTGTTTGAAAAAAATTAGGCAAAAGGAGATTTGTTCTGGTTTTTGTTCATTCAAAATTAGATCACAGCATACTATCAAGCAGTATTTGCTTCTAGAAGATATATTTTATTTCCAAAAATGTTTTGTCTACTGAAAAAATAATAATAAATTGAGCTCACAGGTATTTTTAGGAAAATTTTTTATCTGACCTTATACTTCTCAGCAAGATAAGTAACTTTAATTATTCAAGTATTATATTTGAAATGAGATAGACATCTGAATATCTTATCAAATCAGGCCACTATGGAATTTGTTCCTTGTTATTTAAAACACAGATAACACAGTCAAAAAAATAGCACGTCATCATGTAATTAAATATTTCATCTTAATGTATAAGCGCAAGGGAGCTGAACTAAATTTGTTCTGGCATTTCTTGACTTTCTAGTACTTGACTTTGAACCTGAATGTTCTTTGATATATAGGGTTGGGAATTTCAAAATTTGCTTTGCATATTTTGAGGGGGGGGAGGGGGAATGTAAGAAAAGAATTAATTTCTACTCTATGGACATGAAAGTTACTGCCTTTCTCTTGGTTAATGAGAAGGTCGTGTTATTTACAGTGAAACCAAGGCACACATTAACCTCGTGAAGCTAAGAACTTAACGCGTATTCCTTAAATTGGTCTGCAGAACACCTTATAGTTGCTTTCCCCAGGGAAGGCTTTGACCACTTCAATCACAAAACATCACAATAAATGCAATTTTAAATCACTCAACTGGGACAGCGTAATCTGTGTCCATCCAGAGTAAGTAAGAGTGCCTGAAGCATGCACAATATTTATTTTTTTTCCCTACAGGAAGTGGTCTTTAAAAAGAAGGGGAAAATATGATACCTCACTGGTATCTTCTAGGAAATCAAATGTGTGATCTTCCACATTCAGTGTTCTGACATACAAAGATGACATTGGGAAAGCACTACAGTGTTTTCATATGCCTGTCTTTCGTGGATTTGAAAATCTAATTTCATTTGACTCGATCTGAAGAAAGTGTAGCAAAAATGACATTTTTCTGGGCTATTGTACTTGTTGCAGTGGGCACGTTTTTTATGGTTGCTATCTGATGTGAACATGAAGTTATGAAAATACTTCATTTTTCAAAAATGGATGTATTTTGATTTGCTCTTGCCAATACTTTTGAATGCTGCTGTTGACTTGCAAGAGTTACCCTGTATTTACAAGTACGTTTTAAATAACAAATTTACTGCATAGCATTAAGGATGTCTGAATGTTAACTAGTGACTTTAAATGTCACTTTTCCAAACTGTTAAACTAGAGCTGTAATAATAATTCTTTTAATCTATTTAGATAGCTGGTAGCTGGTCGACTAATAAGGTTTGTTCATTCAAAGCTCAACTGCATCTCTGCCTCTCTGAACTCTGTTTTCTTAATTTAGTTCTGTCATTACTGTAGTCAGGAACCTAACTCTTTGCTTTTGACAGCAGAAGAATACCCAGCCCCAGATAAAGCACTAAAACATGAATACACGCATTTTCTGCTTCACTAGCCTGGAGTGCTCTTCACGACACTCAGACAGAGGATGTCTGCGCCAGAGCTGGTCACCCGAGGTCTAGTCAGGGGAGGCAAGTAGCTGCTTTTAGGACATGGTCCATTTAACTTATTTTGGAGGCTTATTATATTCTACGGTAAGTTGCATCTTATAAGAGCCTTATAGGATGCTGTCATCTGAAGGGAGTGTAGGTACCCAGTTGCGGGGTGGAATTCAGCTTCAGGCTGGAACGCACATATTGAGGTACTTCAGAGCAGCTCATGTGAGCGCAGCATCCCCGTTGCAATCAGCGGGGATGTCATCCCTGCAGCCGGCGGAGCCTGGAAAGCGGGGCTGCTCTCCCTGAGCCGGGTGCCGCTCTGCGGGATCGCTCGCTATGGACGACTGGCTGGGACACACCGTTCCTGTTATCGGGATGCTGGGACTCAGTGTGCTCTTCCAACCTACAGTTATTTAGGACAGTGATATGCAAGCTGTTATGTTACCTCCCGGCTTTCCTTTGGGTGTTGATCCTTGTTGGCTTCTAAAGGACATTGTGAAGAGTGCTGAGCAAAAAATAAAGGTAAGCCGTGTGTTTAACAGGTGTTTTGTTGGTAAGGTTTATCTGATTACAGCACAGAAAGAAGAGTTTCCTTAATTCTGTGATGTTATTGTGTTCCTAAAATTGCTTTCTTCTGATACTTTGCTGGAACTTTTGATGAGAAGTGGTTGACTTGGAAATCACCATTAAAAGGGTCATGTATGGGAAGATAACATCTTTTTCTATCTTTACTTTTTTTTCCCCTAAAGAATAACTTACCTAATGTCAACATGTCTTTGGTGAAACACCTTTCCTCACCAAACAAATGGATATTTACAGAGCCTTAGTAAGAGGTTGGCAGATAGTAGTCCATCTCACAGGTCAGTTGGCAGCGCTGCTGTCGAGACTGTCATCTACTGAAAGGCAAATGTGTTTTAGAACCAAGGTTTGGTACTGAGCTCAAACAGACCCCAGACACTTCTGCTCTCTTAACTTTGTAAAATGGCTGAGCTAAGGAGACGACAAAAAAATATTATCTGACATATTTTCTAACAGAATTAAATAGCAAGTAGTACATATGTAAATCAATATTCATATGTAAATAAATCTTTATAAAAGACCAAATTAGCCATGGAACACAGATGTTTCTGACTTGCACACAGGTATTTTAGGAGTCATTAAAAGATAGTTACTCATGACAGAAAATGCCTTAGCTAGTGATGTCCCAGGCTTAAAAATTGCACTGTGAACAACACCAAGGCATGTTTCTTCCTCCGGGGATGTCCATGCACTGAGAAATGTTTAGGAGCCAGCCATAGGGATGCCTATGGTTATCAAGAAATGCCACCCCTTAGTCCACTGTCAAGCGTGGTCCATATATAGCTTGCGTAGCTCTTACCTTGTTCAAACCTGCTGCAAAAAGAAATTTGTTTTCTTGTGAGCATTTCTGTAATATTCATCACTCTTTCTTATAACAAGGATAGTAAGAAGCAGTCTGATTTCATATGAAAAGCCTTTCTGGCCCATCCATCTGTACATCCCTCCAGTTCACCTGCAATACCAGATTCATCACTGACCTGCTGTGTATTCAAACCAGCATCTGCGTCCTTTATTCTTTGCTACTGCCGAAGTTAAGGATGAGCTGTGGGCAGACATCAACATACTTAACCTCATTTTCTCCTTTTAAATCCCTTCCTAATATCTCCTCTGCCATAATCCCTGCAAAAAAAAAAAGTAGGTTAGCAATGTGTTACAGCCAGTGCCTCCTGTGTTGACTGATGCTGTCTCTTTATTTCCTCCTGCGTCTTTGTCAACCATCCATATCCATTTATTGACTTTTTTTTAAGTTTAAATGTGACTCTCCGAAGCAAGAACCGTCTTTTTTGTCCTGAGCACAGCCTCCAGCATGCCTGTATCCTGGCGTGGGACTCCCAAATGCTACTGTAACGTAAGGAAGAGAAAATAACTGTGATGGCTCAGTGCTTCACAACTTTTGTAGGCTTCTACACAGCACCATGTGAGGAAAACCAATGTTGTTATCGTATGGCAAAGGTGAAGAATGAAGACGTGTCCTTAATAAGGAATGCTCTTAAAACATTTCTGTTAAATTTCAATGTCTGAGCTGAAATACAGGTTGTCTTTTTTTCTTAAGGGCTTGTGGCATTCCTCAGTATTCAATATCAGATCTCCTAGTGCTTTCATTTGCAGGCATATGTTCAGCACTGCTGCGGATCAGGAGCTTGGGAAAGAGGAGATTTGAATATGGACAGGACATTTGCTCAGTGTTTTCCCAAGCATCTATAGGAGCTCCTTGCCAAAACCTATGTCACCCATTTAATCATAACACTTCTTCAGGTCTCCTGCCTCGTTGACTTTATGCCTTGCAGATTATGGAACAAAGGCAACACAATCCTATGGGCTGGCAGTACTCAGAAAATCGGTAATATAGGAGCCTCCTCCTGCACATATGTCCATATAGCCCATCACCTTTCACGTGGGGGTGTGATGCCTGCCTGGGCTGCAAGGACAGGCTGAGGCAGGAGTGTGCCGTCGGGGCAGCGTGCGTTTTGCCGCAGGCAGGCACGAGCGTGTGGCAGAGTGGTGGGCTCCGCACGCTGCCGCGGCGCTCGGCTGAGCACGGCTGGCTGCTCCTGTTGGGAGAGCGTCAGCCTGGGCAGATTTGAGTGGGTTTGCGCTGGGACCACAAAGGGTTCCTCCACACCTGCAGCATGTATGGAGGATTTTTACACCAGTGAAATATTTTTTATACTAGTGAAATACAAATATCATAATAAACAATATAAAAATATTATATAAATATTTTCAGTATTAAAATTAATTTTATTATTTATTATTACTATTAAAATATAAGTATTATAGTAAATATAAATTGTTGGGTTTTTTTACATAAAATACCTTATTGCTGTTACTAGTCAGTAGTTTTCTTAAAATTTAACTTAAACTTCAGTATCTTTTATCATTTCAATAAGGGTTATGTTAATTGCAATAGCACATTTAATCAAGAAATGTTTATTGAGGGACAATAGCCTTCCTGTAGATCACATATCTCATAAAAACTCCCCAGAGTGCTGTTAAAAGCATTTGCTTCCTTTTATTGAAATGTAGGGCCTACACACAATACGTGCCACTGTAGGGTGGGATAAAATTTTAGCTGCCATTTGGAATAGGAATATTATAATTGCCATTGAATCTATTTTTTAATGTCTCTGTTGGCAAATCTGGGTGTTGTACTCTTATTATACAGGGTTTGATGCTGTTCCCTTCCTGAAATCATGCTAGATCTCAATGTATGGCTTTTTTTTGGTGTATAGGAACATCAGGATCTTAAATGTCACTGTTTGTGACACTTTTGAGACAAGTAGTATATACCAAGGAGAAACTACACTTCCTTTTCAGTGGTGTAAATCCTCTTTGTGATGTCTTTAGATGAGCTGTTGCTCTCTCTCAGTAAAGCAGGTAGTGTTGGAGGTCCAGGTGCTTTGCATCTTCAGCATGGAGAGTATCTCTATTTTGCACAATAGACAAGGGGAATTTGACTCCTTTGACGATGGTGGATTGGGGTTGCTGGCATAGGCTGCCAGAAAAGTTAGTCAAGAGAAGAAGTCCATAAACATTATTTACTAGTCTTCTGTATTTGTGGAATGGTTGTCAGTATGTGCATGCATAATACATTTCTAATTGGTGCTTGAACAAACATAGACAGGGCTACACTACGACGCTTTTTGCTGGTGTGAAAGGCTGTAGAGTGAAAAGTTAAAATGTACATAGCTCAGTGTCTAAAAATATATGAAACAATACATTTTTTGCTTATTGAGGAAGTCACATAATGGATCTGGAAACAAGTAATTGAAGAACCACAAAATCAGAAGCACTAGGTCAAGCTTTTCCAAACTGAATTAAAATATATTTGAAAGGAAGATCTCTAAGATGCAGCAAAGTTAGTTTATTTCATATCTCCAGAGAGTCTGAACTTGATATCCATGTTCAGGGTTGAAGAGGGTTTGGTACCCATGGGACTCCAGCTGCAGGGACCTGCCTCCCTGGGGACGCTGTCAGCAAAGCTGCCCATTACGATGGCACTTTCTGTAGTGTGGACCCTGGGCTACTCTGCTGGGCTCAGACCACCCGTTTAGTTTAAGCAGCCATCAAATCATAGCAGCTTGGCTCAGTAGTGACTTGACCCCCTCAGTTATGTTCAGTACTGTGACTAAAACCTACTATATTCTCTTCCAGTTGTTTTATACATGGCATAACTGCTACTTGGGAATTTAGATTGACTACTGTTAATCAGTTTAGTCAGCAAAATATCGATATAATAGTTACCTACTTCTTCTAAAGAAAGTATTGCACACTCTCTGCCTTGACACCACCAGGAATGGATGTGGGCTTGGGCTTTCAGCCTTACCTCTGCCTGTTCTTATGTCTGTATGTTAAGAGACTGTATCTTCTCTGCTAGCCCATCAGAACTGGGGCTTTGGGCAACCTGGTCTGGCAGAGGGTGTCCCTGCCCATGGCAGGGGGTTGGAACTAGAGGATCTTTAAGGTCTCTTTCAACCCAAACCATTCTGTGATTCTTTTATTCTAAAACTTTTTAACTTTTTAACTTTACGGCCATCCACTGAATAAAGAATGTTGCAAACATCCCATTGCATTCTTCAGAGCTACTGACAGATTTTTTTCAGAGCTAGTGAAGCTGTAGTCTGCAACTCGCTTTGAGGTAACTGAAAAAGAAAATGGGAAGAATCAGTCCTATCAATATACCGTTGCAATGTTTCCATTTAGAGGCCTTTTAAGCATGCCTTTGCCAATGATTGCCTTAAAGCTTTTAATGTTCTTGCTCTGCAAGAAGCTGAGCAACATTTTCAGTGCTTATTCACAGCATATACTCTTGGCATATATTCCTGCAGTCCCCGTCAGGCAGAAATCCTCCTTGAATTAAATGGGCTTTTTGCATGACACAGTCTCTCATTCTAACTAAATTAGCAGTAACAGACTTAACTATAAATTATTTTTTGCTCTGGGCACATTCCCTAATAATTACCCTCCACTAGTAAATACTTCACCATATCAGTGAGAGCTTTTAATTCTTTAAACTCAGCAACCGTCTTTTATTTCAGGACTGGTTCTGTTGGAAGAGGAGTTTGGTTTGTTTTTATGATAAGACAGATCACTTCACCTGAGTGTATAATTAGGACATTGCCTTATGAAATTTCTACCTTATAATATGTGAAATTTGAAGTTCTTCCCCACCGAGCACATTCTACATTATAGATTGGGGTGGCCAGGTCTATGAGTGCTGAGTTCTTTTTTTTTTTAATGCTTTTATTTTGCAGGTATGCATTAATATTGAGAAGAGGGTGATTCATGCTAGACTACATTTTTAGTATGGATTTAATTCCACCAGGAATCGGGGTAGTGAAACGTGCTGCATGGCAGCTGGCACAACAGCATTTTTAATCAAATAATAGATTCCAGCTGGTGGGGAGTCAACTGAGTTCTGAAGCAGACGTGACTTAATGCAGATCTTCCTTATTTCTTCAATAAAATGTATTACCTTTGCATATTAAGCAAATGTAAATGGAGGAAGGGAAGTGAAGGAAAGCAAATTTGTAGGTTTGCTAGAAATAAAACTAATCATTATAACCTCATAAGGTGAGTTAAACAAGGGAGAATGTGTAGTTTTGTGTTCGGAGTGATAAATTATCTTGGACTCTTCTCATATCCTGAAATGATTTCTGGTTTGCAGGTGTGCTTGTGATTACAAGATTCATTTTCTATACTCTGTCCTTGAATATTGCATTTGGTGCTCTTCAGCTACCTACTACTGTCACTGTCACCAGGAGCTGTCCTCATGTTGGTCATCAGCCTTTGTGCTGTGCTTACCTGGCTCGGTTACAGTGCGGTGGGGGGAGCGATTAACCCCAGCAGCGAAGTGGGGGTCTTTCTGGTGTCACTGAACTGATGCTTTTTTCCAGACAGTCCTTTTTCAGTAATGTCTTTTTCTCTGCTCTCACTAGAAGTGTAAAGATTTCGAAAGGATTCAGGTAATGAGGATCTTATCGATAGGTAGAGCTGAAATAATGTAATTGGGCTGCAAAGCCAAATGTAGCGGTACTGGAAAGGTCAGTGCATATTGGAAAATGTCAACAGGTGCTGCGTTTTCAATGATTTTTCTTGTTAGCTTCTATCCCATGATCTAAGCTCAGCTCTTAGCCAGGACAAGCAACTCATTCATCACTTGATGCAGACCAGGGCTTAGTTCATGCTATTGAAAGAAATGGCAAATGCCACAGAGAGAACATACATTGGTTAAGGCTTTTTCTTCTAGTTTCTCGCCGTCTGGAAGCTGAAAGTGGTATGCTGGCTAGTTGCCTTTCTGTTATTTTGCTGTTGGATGTTCCTCGTAGAACCAAGGTGAAGTTCAGCATCCCCCACCAGAATCAGCAGGGTCTTGGTGGGAGCAGGTATCCTGCTGTCCTGTCTGCAGCTGAGAAGCATGAACCTTTGAGGAGCTGGTAACTCCCATCCCATTAGCTGGAGCTGCAGAGATTTGATCTTTCATGCAGTCTAGCCTGAAAGTAAATAGAGTATGAAAAACCATGTCTGATGTGAGGAGACCCTTTCTGAGCTGAGTGATCCCCATTCCCTCCTGTCCCCCTGAGGTCACTTGCCTCAATCAGGAGCTGCTGCATGATAGCAAGATCAAAGCCATTGGAAGCAATCAGCGCTCTTCATGACATCTGCTGAAAGTGTGCAACAAGGTAAGTTTTCTCTTAAAAAAAAAATCGTTTATTTTTACTATATCTGTGTGTTCAGAACTTCATCCTCAGTAAAAGTCCTATGAGAGAAGAATACTAAGGAGCATTTTTATGTAGATGGGTGCAATTAACATAAATCTATTAATCCAGAGTAGCAAGAGAATATTGATTGCAGTGGTTTTGCACTACCTTCTGACAAGATGGAAAAGTGATGAGAGAAAAACAAAGCCAAATTGATCTCATAATTTCAGGAGTTGTCTTGAAAATAAAAATAAATATTCACATAGCTTCAATTTATGGCCTGTATTATTTCCGTGACATTTCTGTAGTTATTGTCGGTTTCTGACAACATTACAGTATGTATTAGAGACCTTTTGTGTTAGGTTTGGTTTTGCCATGGTAGTCACTTTGTTCCTCATGTAGCTCATTGATGCCATAAATCAGTTAAAAATGGTTCTGAATGTGGAAAACACGCAGAAAAAGAAAAAAGTAATCTGAGAGATGGCAGATACTAATAGGAGTTTGAAGGAGATACTTAGGTAAGCCTTTACATTGAATGCTATGAAAAGTTCATATTAAGCTTCTCTTGCACATTGGTAGTTCAGGAGATGCACTGGAAGTCTGGTTGGTTGTGACTGGTCAAAACCCCAAATTTATTTTGGTGCAAAATGCTAGATTTGAAACTTGCTTTTTTCACACAAAAGCAAAACTGGGCCTTATGGAAACATTAATGAAACAATATGAAGAAAAGCTCAATATGGTTGATGAAAAGCTCAACATGAGCCAGCAATGTGCGCTTGCGGCCCAGAAAGCCAACCATGTCCTGGGCTGCATCAAAAGAAATGTGGGCAGCAGGTCGAGGGAGGTGATTCTGCCCCTGTACTGCACTCTCATGAGGCCCTACCTGGAGTACTGCATCCAGCTCTGGGGTCCCTGGTACAAGAAAGACATGGAGCTCTTGGAGTGAGTCCAGAGAAGGGCCACGAAGCTGATCAGAGGGCTGGAGCATCTCTCCTATGGGGACAGGCTGAGAGAGTTGGGGTTGTTCAGCCTGGAGAAGGCTCTGGGGAGACCTTATAGCAGCCTTCCAGTACCTAATAGGGGCCTGCAAGAAAGCTGCAGAGGGACTGTTTACGAGGGCATGGAGTGATCAGACAAGGGGTAATGGCTTTAAACTGGAAGAGGTAGATATTAGGAAGAAATTCTTTGCTGATGAGGGTGGTGAGACACTGGAACAGGTTGCCCAGAGAAGCTGTGGATGCCCCTTCCCTGGAAGTGTTCAAGGCCAGGTTGGATGGGGCTTTGGGCAACCTGGTCTAGTGGAGGATGTCCCTGCTCATGGCAGGGGGGCTGGAGCTAGATGATCTTTGAGGTCCCTTCCAACTCGAACCATTCTATGAAAAATTTATCCCAGAGCAGCCAAGGGTGTTTTGGCCAGGCACTTTGCTGTAGTACCAAGAACCTAGCCTCAGGTCTCTTGTCTGACACATCCTGGACAAATGCTGTTAAATGCAGACAGTCAGCAGCTTTTGGTCAGGAATGTGTATCTCCTGCTTTCTCCTGCTCTCTCTATTAATCTGGAAATCTTAATCCACATCTGAGAAATATTTCTAACATCAGCTTTCTTAGGGAGCGACATAATACTGCAAAACATCTCAGTCACCTTCAGTTTCTAACCAAATTTGATAAATTTAGAGCCAGCTTTGGTAATATAAACTAACCTAGGTGAGCAGTGGATGTGTTCTTTCTTTCAGAAGGACCCTATGAGTTAACAGGTTTTGCATTCTTTAAGGTGTATGCTGATACACATCAAACAGTTGAGGTTGTGATACAGGTTTGTCTACAGCCTTATTGACTGGAGTGGCAGTAAACTGGTTTTCATTTGGATGTATTGAATTTCATGTACCACCTGCAAAGATCTGACCAACAATCTGTTGGTTTTAATGAAGTTGTGTCAGATTCACAGGATTCATTGCAGTGAAAACTGATAAATGAAGGGTAACATATTACATATTGGTCATGTTGCTTAAGAAAGCAGCTATTTCAGAACTAATTAGTCTATTTATGAAATAATATAATAAATATTTAATGATTTGTTCGATTCTTACAAACAAATACTTCTGCTTGTAGATGCTAATTACATGAGCAGAGCCCTTCACTTTGCATGGGCAGAGTTATATTTGTGTTGAAATACTTGTTGTATTCGTGCCAAAAAACAACCAAAAAACCTCATTAAGATCTGATCCTTCAAACATGCATGTGCTTAACTTGACTGCTCAAATAATGTTGCTTTAGCAGTGTTGGTTTCAATACTTTGATCATGAAATACCTCGTGGAGGGGGGGGAATTAATACAGCAGTCATGTTGATTTGTATAAATGTTCATTAATGAGTATGTGTTGCACCCTTCCCTGAAGGCAGAAAACCATGTTTCTGCTGAGTTGATGAGTAAAATGAAATTGCTCACCAAAGATGCTTACTGTCTTGAGATCCATTTTACTGCTGCTGTCTTAGCCCGAACTCAGACTTCAGAGTGACTGTTTCTGTATTTTCCCATGCAGAGATTTCTCTGGGGGCTGCTCTCCAGTGTGCAGGCTCTTACTCCTGTTCACCGTATGTTAGTTGCAACACCTTCGGCTCAGTTCCCTGAGCTAGACTAGGGATAGCAGGAAGATGTTTTTAAAGATAAACAAGAATATTACTTGAGCGTCTTTACAAATAACAGAAGATAATTTGTTTGCCCAGTGGAAGAGGAATGTTTACTATCTACCAAGGAAGGAAAAGTACTTCCCCTCCAGGCTTTACTGAGTAGCAAAAAATTACTGCAGCCTAAAGCTGACTGGAGCCCCTGAACCTCTTATGTTAGATACCAGCAAATCCTCAACTCAGGTTTTTGGGATGTAAAAGAAGAGCCCTGGGATCTAGCAGGGGATGGGCTAAGGCAAGATTAAGAGAGAAGTATGGGAATAAAAATGAAAAGTGATGTAAAATTCATGAAGGATGGAGAAAGGAGATCAACAAGAAGATGATAAGGGTGGATTTCTGTGATTGTTGCTCCTGAAGGATGGCTGGCAAACACTCCCACCTCACAGCATTTCAAATGAATTTCTGCCTGGCCAAGATCTCATTTATAATTATGGCAAGGTTTTTGAATTTCTTCTCTACTACTCCTGTGTGGAGCTCTTCCTGCATGGGTTTTCATGTTTATTTTCTCAAAGGAGAAAAAAATTTGCAGACTGCCCGAATATTCTAAGAAGAAAAGCCAGCCGTTTATTTAAGCTGGCTCTCAATATGCAGAAAGTTGCCTCCAAAAGAAAATGCTAATGTTTGGCTTTAGGCTTTCCTGGGAACACAAATAAACTGTTGTTTATTTTTTGTCTTTGGAGATTTTGTAGGTGTTTTTACTTCTTCCTTGTTCTTTTAAGCCTTTTTTGCTACTTATCTAGCATCTCGCATAACTTTGATATTTATCTTTGCAATAGAGTAATTTACATGAAGATATGTAGGGGGTTGAGAATGTTTTCTTTATCAGTAGACAGAATAGGAAGTTAAAAATCATCTGTTTTCCACTCAGTATCTATTTTGCAGTGCATGTTGAAAGAGACATATGTTGCCGCATGTGTGATGAGGCTAATTCTGTCTTTGCCTTAATGGAGTCGTTCACACTGAGCTTCCATTCTGACGAATTAAATGAGAAATTGTGAATTTAGGTTCACAATGGGCTCTCGTGAAATTGCTTCGTTACAGCACTGACTCCTTGCTCAAAGCTCTGTGCAACTCACCCAGCCCCAAGTCCACCGCAGCCAGCTGCTGCCACTGTGCTCTGGTTCTTGAGGGTCATCTGAGGGAATCTAGGGGTGATTGAAGGCTTCAGGAGGCTCCAGTATCGCTTCAGGCACCGCCTTGCTGTGAAATTAAGATAGAGTCTTGGTAAAGCAACAAACACTCACATGGTAGACTTGGATAGCCGTACCTAAGTTCTGTTTGCTGGGGCTCCTGATGGCACTCCCAGTACCTTTGTGCGTCAGAGATTCATGGAAACAGCTATAAAGGTGAATTTTTGAGTGGCTACATTCAGCCTTGACTCTACAGCCATTGCAGATGGTCTAAGTGAGGGATATTGCTGAGGGTGGGCTGTGGCCAACCACACGGTCATTTTGTCTATCTGCATCTGAGCCTCACTGAGTGGCATTGAAGGATTTCTTTTTAATGGACATGTTAAACATGGGACAAATTCAATTTTAGTATTGTCATTTAAAGTAATTTCCGATACAAATGATTTGCTGGCAAATGAGACGTTAGGTCTACCATAATTTGGGGCTCATCCAAGTTTCCGTTCCTCTAAATGCAACTGATCCAAGTGACAGTTCAGCTGTGCGCTGTGCTCTTCAGTACTTCAATCTAGATGAATACTCCTGACCATGATGATGAGTGCAATAGCTAAAAGGCCTGTACATTAGTAACAAAATGTGCCTGCCATCAGCTCCTTAAAAAAACCTGAAACCCTGGTGTGGTTGGCTGTTACTTTCATCCACTGCGAGAGGAATCTGCTTTAAACAAATGTGTATCATCTCAAAGTTCCCCATGGGTATTTTTAATGCAGAGCATAGTGTCACTATTGAATATCTGAAAATTCCACAAAAAGTTATATGTCAAAGAATAATGAAAAATTAGGAAAAAATCTAAGTTGGCATCAAAGAAAAGAAACTAAACCCCTCTATAATGAGGCATATCATATTTTATGCAGCAATCACAGTGTATAAAATATTCTGGCAAAATTTCCCAGTTCCGATAGTTACCTGGTATGTTCACAGAGATACTCATCCCAGCTTTAGTAAAGTAAGGACAGTAAAATTCTTGTAGCACCTGAATGTGTTGTGCTACGTGATAGCAGAAATGTCTAACATGAGATTACATTGCATTTAGATTCATGATGACCTGTCTTTTCTTTTTACTTTGATTTTCCCCTGACTTGTAGTTACTGAAGTCCCCGAAGATTACCGGGGCAGAATGCCTAAAAGTGCTCTTTAACGCTTGACAGCAAGGCTCTGACAGTGTTACACACACATTTTAAGCACGCTAACAATTGAAGGATAACGCTGTACGCAGTACAGAGGGTTTACAGAAAGAGGTAGATGGGGATTTTGCGGCTTATGATGGAGAGTCTTTGATATAACAGTTTCAAAAATTAGATTAGGGTGTATATAATTTGAAACTCTTTTTCAGTTGTACTATAAATTTAATGGCAAGGTTTTGTTGAAATGAGCTCTTGTGGTCTGCAAGGAAGAAAATCAATCAGCATGCACCTTATCATTTTTCTGTATCCTTGGTAGGGATGCAATTAAATTCAGTCTGAAAGGTCGCAGTGTGGGGTATACATTAACCTCGCACTAACCCTGTGTATGATACTGCCACTGAGAACGAGTTAATAAAGATACCAGTTGGAGCCGTACGTTTGTTCTCTTTTTTTCAAATGTATCTGCATACATGCACCACTTCTAATTAGATCTTTGTGCATAATATTAGTAGATATCTAGAATATTTGCAGTGCTGCTAATTAGGCTGTGAGCCGGTGTACAGTGGAATATACAGCGGAGGTACACAGTTGGTGGCTGAAGACACTTAAACTCCTTTGTTGAAGTTAGCGTTAATGCAGGGATCTGTCAATGAGACCAGGCTTTGTTTCATTTCCAGACTCTGGTGATGTTTAAAACAGCAGCTGCAAAAAGTGATTTTAATTCCAAAGTGCAGCAGAGATTTTGAATGTCATTCGCATTGTACACATTTGCTCCAGATGAGCGAAATTAAATTTCTTATTGAGAATTGGACAAGTACTTTGGTGGTGAAGAGAATCTTGACCTTTTTAACCTTTTAAATTAAGTTATGGAGAGGTATTTGATTTTAGGTTTGATTTGGGAGGCCTCTTCAAAGAGGGACCACATGTTTCCCATATTAGCTGTTAAAAAAAAATAAATCAGTGTGACATGAAGAACAGCAATGCAGTTTCAGGGACAAGTTGTTAGAGAAACATAATATCCAGGACTTCTTTTTGAGAGACTAGCAGTGAGAGGTCATCAAATTTTACTTCTGAAAACATTTCTGCTCCTCCCTGGAAAGAGATTTATTGTTAGATGAGATTGCAGAGTTTCTAATGAATATATTGAACAATGGGGCATGAGAATGAGAAATATAAAATTTGTACTTCGAATTAGGAAATAGAACCAGGGAAAGTGGATTTGGGCAAATAACAGCCTGTTAGGCCAACCTCTAGAGTATCTAGTATTTTAGAGCAAAATGTGAACACGATAATAAAGTCTGGAAAGCAAACAGAAAATGGGCTAAAATAAAAAAGGATTAATAAATATTTTGTGCCAAGGCTAGCTGTTTCATCTTCTTCAGTTCTGTTGCTGAGCAAAGGCAATAGGTGTAATCTGTCTCCATTTTGATAAAGAATTTGAATATGGTATTTTCATGGAGATTTATCAGTATGGTAAGAGAAAAAGGAGATTTATAGGAGAACGTTTAAATAGGTAGAGAATTGAATACAGAGGAGATGGCAGCATTAGTCTTGAAAGGGAAGTGTTGAGCCAAAGGGAGGCTGCTAATTAAGTTCCTCAAAGGAGATGAAACGTGTTTAATATCTTCCTATCATTGTCACAAATAAGCAGTAGTGTGCTTACGAATTTATAGATGACTCAAAGGTAAGAGTCACTGACATTTCAGAAGAGGATCATAACATCATACAAGAAGGATTAGGTTTTCTTCCAAGTTGGTGTAATAGATAATGGCATGAAATGTTAATTGTGCAAAGTGCAAGGTTGTGCTTTCAGGGAATAATCATCTGGATTTAGTCTGTGAGCTGGGAGCTCATCAGCTGAAAAAAAAAAAAAAAAAAAAAAAAAACAAAAAAAAAAAAAAACACTTGTATTAAACCACCCAGGNAATGAATACAGCTGTATTAGATCATCCAGGATGAGGATCCTAGATCTATGACCTGTTGTAGATCTAGGATCCTAGGACCTGTCCTATCTAGAATCAAGCTACCAGTAGGGTGCTGCTTTTAATAAGACAAATGGATGTCAAGAAGATAGTGAGTGAGGTGTTTCTAGCAGGGAAAGCGTTAACATATTTTGAGTGTTGGCAAAGCACAGCAAGGATAGTGTGCACCATTCACACTAAAGGAAGACAAGTTCAACCTGGAGCAGGCGCACAGAGGGGCCGTCAGGGTGGTCGGGGGGACGATGGATCGCATGTTGTATCAGGAGGCACTGTAAGAAAGGCTTGTTCAGATAATAGAGCAGAGGCTGAGATAGTGCTGTCTTCAGGAGGGTAAATATGCAGGAGGAGAGTAATCACCAGGGAGTGAGAAGAGCTATAAATTTTAGGTTAAATGATGGAGTGGGCATCGGGAAAGTAAATGGACTGTGGGTGAAGCAGGGGCAGGCAACAGAAGACAGTCCCCAGTCTGAGGACTGAGGTTTGCGAACAGCCTTTTCCTGGTGCAGCAGAGGTAATAACAAAGAGCAGCTCTAGGGTGGAGTTTCTTCAGTTGATGGAAGGCGCTCAGGAGGTTTTTTTGCAGTCCTGTGCTCCTGTATTTATTTAAGGTGTTTCTCTTGAGGGATGGGATGTTCACGTGCCTCTCTGTGTGTGAATGTTTTAATTAAATTGCTAGCTGCTTCCGTGTGTTTGAAGCATTCCCCAGTGGGGTATGTGTCTGTGCACCACAGGCAGCGTAAAATGAAATGTGTTCTTGTGCACGCAGCTGCAGCGCAGCAGAAAAGGGGAACGCTTAAGAGACGGCAAATTCTGCATCTCCTGAAGGGACGGTCATCAGTTGCATCCACTCATCCAGGTCCTTTGCTGTTTTGGGAATGTGCTGAGTTTCTGCCCCTTTTTTTCATAATCAGTGATCATGAGCACAACCTAAATATTGACCTGCCTGCAGAGTAATAGAAAATCTTCTTCCTACAGCACATAGGTTTCCTTCTTGGAAGACTACGTGTGCTGTGAAGAAAACTTCAGCAGTTTCACAGAATCACAGGAGGGTTGAGGTGGGACGGGATCTCTGAAGGTCATCTGGTAAGACCACCCCTTGCTCAGGCAGAGCCACCTAGAGCTGGTTGCTCAGGACTGTGTCCAGACAGCTGTTGAGTATCTCCAAGGATGGACACTCCACCACCTGTAGAAATTTCCCTGTGGAAGTGGGTTGAAATCATGCAGACAGTCATTAGATGGGAAGATTCCTGGCAGTTACAGGAAGGTTTAGGGTTGCAGTGAGGTTTAGGTAGCTAAGATGCAGGAGATGAGAGACAAGTCCTGAGTCGCCTTCCCAAAGGTAAGGTGGAGCTCTTAAACTGACTCTTCGGTCACGCTGACTTTCCACTCTGGGCACACTACGGGTAGATACCACCTCTGCTGTGCTGCCTTCCAGTGGCACGTGATGCCAAAAGTAGGCATAATAGTACCCTTAGATACTGTAGTTGTGCCACCAGCGCTCTAAGCAAAGCATGGCTTCTCTGCTGCTTAAATGCTGCCATTGGGCAAGGACCTTGGACGCATGAAAGAGGCAGCTTGGGTGTGAGAGGAGGACATAGCAGGTGGTTTGCTGGGCAGCTGTATGGGCAGCCTGTGGGGTGGTAGCCCTGCACGAGGGACATGGTTGTGATGTTCAGGTCACCTCTGGCGTTGTTTTTTCTCCACTCTTGTCACTGCTCATCTTCCCTCCTTGCATGTGGTCCTCTGAGGTTCGTAGGGCTCTGTGGATTTCAGGAGAAAGCAAGATGAGGCTTTGGGCAACTTGGTCTAGTGGAAGGTGTCCCTGCCCATGGCAAGAGGGTTGGAACTAGATGATCTTTGAGGTCCCTTCCAACCCAAACCATTCTATGATTCTATTCTATGTGTCATGATTTCTGTTCTCCCTAATCTTGAAAAAGCAGAAGTTAAGATTTCACAGGAAATCCAGGCATTTATTTCATCCATTCACATGCTAATGCTCGTGTTTCCTGAACTGCCATGCAAGGGAAGAGTAGAGATGACAGTTTATTATGCTTGGGGCACATGAAGCTTGCTTATGGTTATCCTTAGTGGAGTTGTAACCTGAAGCAACTGCTTCATTTTTTTTCCTTAAGATTATTCTCACCCAGTTTCCGTGCTTACATTGTTTACCCTTGACGTGAATGACTATTTCTTCCAAATATATTAAACACATTAATCAAGTTTTCATGGCTGAAGCAGGTTTAATATGCATTTTTAGGAGAGTATTGGACAGATTTCACTGTTGTTATTCCCATAATTTTACTTGCTGATTTACTCTGCTTTGAGAGTAAGATTGCCTTTAGTGTCAGATGTGCAGCATGGCGAGCCAACAAATGTGAGAATCGAGAGTGACTTGATGCTACAAACAAGAATGTGCAATTTTCCCCTTTCTTTCCTTCATCTAGTTCTGTGTAATACCAACAGAAATGACACATCTCCCACCTTCGTGTGAGTACAGCTTCTGCATTTCTGCAGTGAATCCAGAAAAGTTTGATCAGGGCTTTCCCCAAGGGGACAGAGGAAGCTGTGGCACTGTCCACCAAAACCACCACTTCTCTGAGAGAAAGCTGCTTCATGGTCCAAGTGAGCAAAAGGGCATAATTTTATTTTTCATGGCATAATGACTGATGAACATGCTCAGGAACTATACACTTCACTGTATATTTTTCAGGTTGATTATGCCTTAAAATTCTAGAGCAGTTGTATTAATTTTTATATTGCAGTATGGTGAGGCTTCAAGAATACCTCGTAACTGGTATTGAACTTTAACTTGAACACTGAGGTTCATGGGTTTATTCACTTAGTATCTTTTGAATTTAGTACAGGTGATAATCACTGCCAGCCTTATCATTGCCTCTTCTTGAGGAAAGCAGAAAGAAATACAAACTTCCAAGTTGTATTTATTCAAGTGTGAGAGATGAAGTGATGATCATCCTCATAAACTCGTTACACAAGATGAAGAAAACTGGCTCAAAAGTCCTAATTATTGCTGCAGTTAAAATGTAGTATGGGAACTATTCTGTTTCAGGGAGTAAGGGAATACTTGCTCTTTCAGTCAGAGGCCTTATTATTTTTGTATTATTACTATCAGCATCATGAATCTGCCAAATGAAAGTACGTATCCAGACATTACGTGGTCTTCTGCTTTTCACAGCTCATTTTTTCTGTCTGTCGATGTTCCTTCACCGTGATTTGGAACTTCTTAATGGTGTTGACATAGAAATGTCCGTTCCCACACTGTTAAAAGAAATTTGTGGCTATTCTTACCCTTGGGGTGGGAGAGGATCTAAGAAGATTATATTACAGGAGATTGATTTCTGCTCTTCATGTGAAAGGGAAATCTGTTTCTAGTCTGGTTTGAGATAAGAATTCATAGTGACCATCTGCGTGAAAATTTTACCCATAGTAATTTATTTTTAAGAGATTCTGGCTCAAAATCTCAGCTTTTTTGTTTTCTTTCTTTCTTTTTTTCTCCCTGAATAAAGTTTCCTAGTCTGGCATCTCCGGGAAGAGCATCTGCTTCAAAAATGTCTTTGGAGGTTCTAAGTTATTACTCTTTACTTTCTTAAACAAGTTTTTCCATCACGCTGCCTTGTACAGCCAGTAAAAAGTCTCCATTTGTTGTGGCAAGCTCTGTAGTATAGACATTGTCTGGTTTGGCCTGACTTCGTTAAAGATTAGAGATATAACCACACTTTACTCATTAATAGGAATATCTTTGTTCATCATTTTCCCTAAAAAAAAAAAAAAAAAAAAAA
>VXBL01000615.1:82787-121141 GCA_013400195.1 Aramus guarauna
AAAAAAAAAAAAAAAAAAATCAATTTGACATTGTGATTTTCTTTCATTATTCACAGTTTTGATGGATTCCTTCTACTAAAAATCGTTCTGTCTCACATTTAAGCCTATTAAAAAGAAAATTACAGCAGAGTCAGACAGAGAGCTAATAATATTTAGAAAGTCCAGTCTGTGCTTAAATTTTTCATTATCTTTGACAACCTGTTTAGAAATTCTGTTTTTGTAAGTTCTAGACTGGATTTTCAGTAGATCTGAATGAATATATTTGTTGGGATTTGCAAATACTTCGTACTTAGGCTGTCTTCTATCCCCACAGGAACTTTTTTCCGTTGGACATTCAAATAATTATCCTTTATTCACATAAATACTTACACAAATATTTAACATTCTTATTCCATCAAATAATGTACTTATATTAATGTAATATATTGACATTAATCTCAAGACAAATGTAAAACGTTAAATGCATGTGCTTGAATATTCTCACTGCAGCACTGTATTAGGCTAAGGATGCTACCAGGTATCAGAGGGGAACAGCATTCCCAAAACTCCTTGACCTGGTTCACTGGAAGAAAGCAGTTAAAAGCCAAATGAGGAGATGAAAATATCTTTCACAGCTGTGACAGCACAACATATGTTACTACTTTGTGTGAAAACGAGCAGAGACAATTTAAACTCTGCATTTGGCCGATTAGTCTTATGGTGTCTTTTCTTTGACAATAAAGATGCCGTTGGCAAAACCCATCCAGAAAGGACGGAGTGGGTATTCCTGCAGAGACTGCCTAGTAGGTTGGGATGCTTCTGGCATACAGATATTTGTAGCAGATGTTTCCAATTAACTGTAATAATGCTGAAAAATAAATGAACTTTCTTCAGGATCTGCTCTACGAATATTGATGTGGCGGGGGTCTGCTCAGCCTGGAAGGGCTCACAGTATCGGCGGTTGGGGTGGAGAGGATAAAAAAATGAAAAACGATGATTTGGCTCAGAAAGGTCCAGGTCCTTGTGTGGAGGGAAATTGAGGAGATAACTTTTGTCTCAGCTTCTTTGTATTTCCTGACTTTTCTCCTCCGGCGAGCCCTCCCTCGCAGTCAGCCGAGGAAGGCAGCCTGGGGACGGCGGCAATGCCACCACCTGCCCACCTCTCACCGCACCGGGGTGTCATGCCCAGGAGAGACATCCATTTCTGATGGTCAGCGTGGACAGTTGCATTAAGCTCCTAGGTGAGCTTAGTGCCAAAATTAAAGGACATTTTCCTTGGGTGCTGGTGCTTCTGAAGAGGCTTGTGACCTCCTCAGGGATCCAGCAGGTCTCCACGTGGAGCTGCACGGTTTGCTCGGACGCATTTTCAACAACTTATGGAGAGTTGAACTTAGTGTGGCTGTGCTATGGGACACCAGAGTGAGTGTGGAGGTTCCTGGTACGGACCTCTTCAGGGCCTGGGGACTCTTGCTGTCTGGTGTCCATAAGCAGATGGGAAGCTGTACTATTAAAATAAATAAATAAATAAATAAAAGGCAAAGAGTTTCTCTCAACATGTATTTCATAAGGCTTTATCTCAGCATAGTTATGTTTCTTGTCAGGTCCGTATTGCTTTATTTTCTTCCTTACAGGTGTATTTCTTTTCATACCTGTAGCTAAGTCTAAGTAGTTTAAATCAAAACTTGATGATTTAAAGAATTTTATTGTTTGTATTTTTTTGAATTGCAACAGAATTTTTGCCAGTTCTATTTACAATTCCTTTCATAGCTATGTTGTAAGACACATCTTTGCTCTGATTTCACCTAGTGCTTCCTACACTCTTAAACTCTTATGTTATATTTTCGATTTCTCAGCTCATATGGTAGATTCCACTTTTTGGCAATGATTGCAGGCATGACTAGTGTCATTTCTTAGTTTTTAGTTTTGCTCCTTTCAAAAGTTAAAGCCATGAATGAGATTATTTGAGCATCCCGCCCTTTTAAGATTCCTAACAACAGGCTCCAGGAGTGAACGTGAAAGCTTTGGCCTTGTGGAGCTCCGGAGCATTTATTTGACAGCAGTTGGATCTCGCTGGAGAAGGAAAAGTGGTGCAAGGTTATCTTGAGGTTTCTGAACTTTAGCTCTAGTGGAAAGATACTAAATCTTGTTTCAGGGCTCTTTTTCCTAAGCTGTTTGGAAGGCTACTAGGCAGAAAACTCCAGCATGGTGAATCTCAGGTGGCCAACCAGCCTAGCCACCAAGCGCACGGATCTCGCTGCTTGTCATTTTAGCACAGATACCCACCTACCTTGCTTATCCTGAGTTGCCTCTGTCTTTCCAGAGGCTCAAAGATCCATCTTTCTCCTTTCCAGCTGCCAGAGCCTCACATGGCGCTCCGGGGAGTGTGAGCCTGCAGGAAACGTTTCCACACTGACGATGGAGAAATGATGGGCTGGTCCAAGGGCCAGGATCAGGTATCCTCAGGCAACAAGGAGGGTGCTGCATCCTTGTATATTTTCCACATTCAGGTCTCCAAAGCCTCTTCATCTGTAGCATTTGCCAGGCATCCTGCTTGCAGTGCCGCAGACTTGAGGTCCCAATTCAGAGCTGGGACCAACCTAGCCGTGGGGAACAAAACTTCCTGGCTAGTGTTGCTGCCCCAATGGTACGGCTGTTTAGCTGGAAAAACCACCAGGAATTAATCTTCTCATTCATTCCCATTTATAACTCCTGCCCTTTTATGTGACAAGGGTATTAGTGCGGTTGCAATGCAAACCCATTGTGCGGGATCCTGCCCGCTGCTGTCCTTTGACACGAGCCTGCAGTTACTCCATGTTTCTTCTTTAGGCTTCTAGAAACTCAGCTTCACAAGACGTAAAGGGTCCGTGTAATGTTTCTTTAGAGAAAGCCCAACTGACTGTGTATAATCTTAAGCCACTTCATTTTCCGGTACTTTACTTCACATTATCCGCTTTCAGTAGAGAATTGCGAGTTTGAGACAAAAAGTTTAACACTATCAAATAGTTCCTCACAAGACTTTTTTAAAGGGAATTGTTCACAAAGCAAACTTCCTGACTAGTTTTCACCATTTGGGAGTGTCTCTAATTTACTGCAGAGTCTAATTTACCGAAGAGATGGAAGGCTTGGGCTTTTGCTCTTGTCTTTTTTACGTTAAGGCAGAATGGAGAATAGCGAGATGATGCTGTGTCAAAATAATCACGTGTGTAACTCTTTTAGGGCTAGAGACATGACAAGGGGTCTTGAGCAAATGGAAATGATAAAGCTGAAAATAAAAATGTGAAGGATAAATGGTTCCTGTGAACTCCATCTGTATTGAAAAAGACTATGTCAAGAGCAGGGTTTAAATTTTGTTGGCTGCATGCTTGCCTGGGACAGAATATAGTTAAAACAATAACTGTAAAAGCTTCACCCTGAGCAGGCGGATGTCTGGAGAAATAAATGACTGACATGGCCCCGCAGGGTCGTGGCAGGCGAAGCGGTGGTGCTCCTGCATGCTGGATCAGGGTCTGGGCTTTTCCACCTACACGAAACCAAAGCATTTCTACTGATTTCAGCAGGGCAGCATTGCACTAATATTTATATAGGCAAAAATAGGATTTAAAGTGGCAAACATGATGGGAATGCAGTCTTTCAGATTATTTGCAGTAGTTTTCACCATCCATTTTAAACACTTGACCAGTGTGCAACGAGAACAAAGCCATGGTCATCTGAAACAATTTTGTAGGCATTTTGAGAGATGCTCTTGCAGAGTAGCTGAAGCATTAATGTAGTGTTGCTCTGGCGTGCCTGGGGGATTTATGTTGTGTTGATTCAGTGATGAATCAAGTAGGCAATATCCAGTGCTGTGAGTGGTACTGCTAACGCTGTCGGCGGGAGAGGGCTGGAGCAGCCGGCGGGGGAGGATGGGGATGCGGCTGCAGCAAAGGGGTGGCTGAAGAGCAGAAGCAGAGAGCAGAAGTCGGAGATGGTAGGTCACAGCTAACATCAGCCCTGAACTGGTCTTCTCTTTCTGTCTGTTAACAGTGGGTTGGTACGTGCCATTATACTGTGATAGATATGTGCTTTATCTGGAGGAATGACTTCAGCTGCTTATTCTTTTATGCGCTCCACTATGTTAAATATTGTTATAAAAACCCCAAAGAGCAATGTGAGCATTTTATTTTTTTAAAGAAGTTATTGGCAATTATTATTATATCAGTAAGAAACAACATAAAGGCGAAAGCATTTGACATCTTTCGTGCTTACTGACAACATTAAATTCATGCAAAGAATGGCCTCCTATTTAAATGAGCAAGTATCTAAATGCCTAACTTACTCATGCTTTTTACATGGAGCTCTTCTTGCTCCTAAGCTCATAAAACATAAGCAAAATGAGTTTTATTCTATCAGGATTTGGAATTAATGGAAAGATTGAACTTAAAAAACCACAAAACTACTTCATAAAGAGAGGCAAGGAGATGTCACTGTGTGTGCAAGACCTGTAATTTTTGAAAGCGTATCAGCCAGCCCAATTATATCTATGTGCTAATAGAATCTCTTGGAGAAGATCTGTATATGACTGGTATTCCACATTCTTAATGTCTGTGTTTTAGTTTTGAAGGGGCTACACATGTGAGATAATCCACTCTTATTTGAGTTTATTTTCTCTATGTTCTATAAAATTAGGAAAGTAAAAAAAAAAAATCAAGAGACCTGGCAGTGGCAGGAAATAGGAATTGGTTTCCAAGGGGATACTTTCCAAGCTGGTGTTCCTAGGAGATTTGTCTGAGCAAAGATTCAGGCTTTGGCTCACCGTGACTTCTGGGGTGTAATACAGAGACGATGCTAAGAGCCGCCCTGAAAATCTGCTTTTAAAAGTGGTGGAAAAAGAGAACTCATATTTTGTCTTTCCCTTCCTCATACAGTAAAAGCAAAGCCAGGGAGGGTAAAATTACCATTTTTTTTGAACATTATTCCTGAAACACTTCCGAGGAAGTGAGTCTTTCCTGAACATATTGTGTGATTAATTTGTTTCCTCTGCCCCACTGATTTCAGATGAAACGTTTCTCCCGCTTGCACTGCGTAAGGCACACTCATCTCCCCGGCTGTAAGGTGAGCAGCACTTTGCTCCCTGGATTCCCCCGGCAGCG
Organism: Aramus guarauna; assembly: GCA_013400195.1. Classification (NCBI taxonomy): domain Eukaryota; kingdom Metazoa; phylum Chordata; class Aves; order Gruiformes; family Aramidae; genus Aramus; species Aramus guarauna. The sequence goes on from VXBL01000615.1 coordinate 87,896, forward strand.
GCAAGTGATCTTGTCTGAAGTGAAGATGCTCCCCATCATCACGGGACTGTGGCTGGTGTCTCAGAGGCAGCAGTCAGGGTCTCCGTGGGGAAGTTCACAGCTGGCTGCAGCTGCTCCGGCGCCTTCCTGGCAGAGGGAGGAATGCGCATTAAAAAGGAGAAGAACTGTAATGAAATCTATTAACAACTGTTAGGAAGGAAAACAAGCTGGGGAAGATGAATTTTAGTAGAACAAAAACTATTTATACAAAGCCACCCTCTGTGTTGCAATAAATGACAGCTACAAAACAGGGTGACCCGTCTCCGGGGGCCGTGCTCCCCACTCCGACGCGGCACGGAGCGCCCCAGGAATGCTTCCCGGCCGAGGCAGAGGTGCTGGCGGGAGTACTGCCTCACTGCCTGCCCGGCCGCCGTTCTCTCCGCACCCACGGGACGGGAGCTCAGTGAAAGCCAGGCTCTAAGTGTAGGGGAGTGAGCAGGCTTGGGGCGAGGGGGATGTACGTGGCGGCTTCTTTACTTGTTCATTTCCCCTCAGGCTCAATGGCAAATGTTTTTCTCACATCTCTGTCTGTCCATCTGGCTGCTTTGGTGTGGGAGAAAACGCGTGCTGAAGCCCGTACAATTCCCATGGATTTAATGCAAATACTGAACAAGGATGTCAGGATTTGGTTAAGTGTGGGGGTTTTTCTGAAGGTAGGCTAATGGCATCCTGTGCGGTGTGCAATTGCATCTTCTGGCAAAGCTTGCTCGATGAAGCAAATTTCCCCCTCTGATCTCTGTTCTAGGGTTTTATGCTAGCGTCTCTCCCAGCTCAGTAAGTTGGTGTAGGCAGTACTGTTTACTGTCTTGCCCAAGGTATTTTGTCCAGCACAGAGTCTGGAGGTGGTGAAAGGGTTCTGCTGACCCGTTGGCTATCTCAGCAACTTATGTAAAAATTACAGAGGTCACATTCAAAGATTAAAAATAATCTTGTCATCCACAAGTTATTGCAGGGTTCCTTAAGCATCGTGTTCAGTTCCCACTGGCAGAGTGATTTAAAAGGTTATTTTCCAGAGATGTACAAATATTCTGGCAAGTCCTACTTGTCTGGGCCCTGGTCAGAGCGGTGATGCTCTGCACTCCCTGTCCATCAATCCACTCCATCTGCCACCTCCTGCAGATGGGAGGAGGACAGTAGGTCATGGCCCATGAACAGCAGCTACCTGCAAAACTCGTCCACTGAAATGACGGCATCACGGTAGACAAAGGCTTGTCGGTGGTGGTCTGTCTCAGCAGCTTCCATTTGGCATCGCCCGCTTTATTGAGCCGTGGTCCTGCTGAGGCTTCCTTAATTACAGGGTAAAGTCTCCATTGCAGGTACTGGCTTTCATATATCAAAGGCTGGTGGAGTGGAGACGTGCTGAAGGCTGAGCTTCTGCTTGCTGGCTGTGATTGATTCTTGATGCTCGAGATAGTTCTTATGATGTTGTTATTAGTTATAAAAAAAGCCAGCTCTCTGCTGTGGGTTCTTGGGAGAACAGCACAAACAGCCTTGGTTGCATTAAAAAATGTTTGACCTAATTAACCAGCTTTATGTTTTGAAGGGGATTAAGGTTGTTCATCTTGTTTTTCCTGCTTTTTAAACCAGTTTTCACTGTGAAGGACAGTGGTGATAATCAGACACCGAGAACTGTTAGCTGACAGTCTGCATCCCATCCTGTTTTTCCTGAAATGTATCTTCCAGTATTAAACACTATCTCAATTCACTGTGGTTAAATAAAAGTTTCTAAGAGTGTTTTTCATTTGTTTTTCTTTTTTTTTTTTTTCTTTATCCTGGGTTCTATGAATAAATAAATGCTACAGACATCCTTAGCACTGATTCAGTACTTAAATGTGCTTCCAACAGTTTCCACAGAGCAGTAGCTCTGGTAAGAGGAATTGCATAGTTTGTGCAAATACTTGCTTATACAGAGAAAATTGCATCTTAATAATTACTTTTCATATAATGCGATTTGCTGAATACAGTTTTATATCTATATGCTTTCGCTGAGTATGATGCCACCACTCCTGGCAGCAAAACGGGGATAATTCGGACAGGTCTGACAGGATCAGACAAGTCAAACACGAGCCAGCTGTGGGAGGCGGGACGGTGAGCAGTCATGGCTGGTGATGAAGCAGTGACACAGGTATCCTTCTTCTCAGCTGCTTTATCGCAACTTGTCAACAAAGGGCAGGAGGGTGTCATTCTTTGTCTCTCGCGTTTATGATCTCAAAATCAAATCCTCAAATTGTAAATATGTTCATATCTTCTGCTGGCTGTTTTGCCAATTAGTATGGTGTTACTTCCATTTCCAGAACCTCTGCCCGCTAGCATCCTACAGTCTGGGTGGTTATTTTGAGCACACTTTAATCTGATTTGACTTTTTAAAAAAAAAAAAAAAAAAAAATTCCCATGTGCATTTAGGGTTTAGCAATTTGATTTAGATAATCAGATCTTGTCCATATATACAAATAATTCAGGAGAGTTTCTCCTGGTTAGCTATGACAATATAGGATAATGGATTTGCATTATTTTTTAACCAAATCTGAAAACATTTGAATGTCGTGAGTCAGAAAGAGCTTTGACCTGAAATTTAATTAAGGACTAGAAAATAGGAGAAGTGGGGAGATGCAGGAGAGGATTAAACAAAAAAGAAAATCCTTGGTCATTCAAGACTTTACTCCTGTTAAATGGTCTAAAAAGCTCTTGTCATAGAATAGTTGGGCCTTATAAATGGAATAAATTCGAAGATTAGGATGAGTGGAAAATGAAAACTTAGTAATGTGATTTCTTTCTTCATTTTTAATCAAAATGAGCAGACTGCAGGGAAGAATAAAAGGCAAGCTGAAGTCGAAGGAAGCACATTTGTAACCATCCATGTCCTAATGAGTAACATTAGGAAACCATATGTAAGTATTTAGTCTCGACTGTAGCAGATTGAATACATTTGGTCTTGTCTGGACTAAGCAAGCCCAAATCTATCAAGTATTTGGGTGAAAAAACAGTTGGAAATTCTGGTTACTACAAATGGAAACCAAAGAGCCATGCTCAAATGCTTGATAAATAAGCAGATGAGGTAAAAGTGCCATTATCAGTGCTAATCTGACAGGTGGAAAGAGGAGAAAGACATTTGCAAGCAAAATCATAAAAATGCTTCATTGAATGCATAATAGTTCATAATTACTATAATGCTGCAAACCAACTTCCATAAAAAAAAGATCTAAGAAAATGATTTGCATTCTTGTAATGCAGAATATTAAATGTAGATTGTATTGGTACACTTTAAACCTTTGTAAGACTTTGACTTGACTGCTCTAAGAAGAGGTTTTAGACACATGCTAGATATGCCAAATTAAAATCCACATGGCCATAAGTTGTAACTTGTTTGGGTGATGTCTTCACCTAGTCAAGAGCCTTTAGCAGACAACAGGCCATGGACCCAAATGGTCTGTGTCCATGTAAAATACTTCAGTAAGATAAATACCTCTGTATGAAACACAGCCCGCTTCAGCAGTGGAGGCACACAGTGTGTGCGTGTCTTCGGCACACGTAGGGAATATGCAAGTGCTTCCCAGGACCAACGAGCTCTCAGCTAGAGCAAAAGGTGATGCTTGATGAAGTGTAGTTATGTGTTTAGTCGCTGGATCTCCCGTAGATGGAGAGAACCTGGTACAGTCCAGCATTGGGCTCAGGCAGGTGGAGGGACCTAATGAGGTGCACGTACCCATGTTGTGCAGCGCTACAAATAAAACTGTCACTGCAAGTAACACTCTTAGAAAGTTAATGCAGGAAGGAATAGCAGTGACAAGTCTGACTGGAAAAACTGTAATTAAGGGAAGTCTAGAATAAGCAGTCTTATCAAATTGGTTTTCATCAACAGCTATCCAAATTTAACAAAGATCTCTAGGGTTAGGGCTTCATTATCGCCTGATGCAGCCCGAACGCATCTTTCTTTGACTAGTTGAAGATTTGATGTAACACCAATTTAGAGAAGTAATTTACAAGTGTAACTCATTTGTGTGGACAGAGATGTTCATAATTTGCTTAAAGATGTTTGCTTTATATTTGTAAAGATTGAATTTGATATCAGGGTATTAGAGTGGCAGTGAGTAAGTCTTGACATTCTTCAATGGAGAAAGAAACTCCTGGTTTTGTGTTTTCTGGAAACTGAATGTCGTATCCCTTTGTCTCTTAGTTGTAGCTGTGAAGTGGGAGCGTGAACGTGAGTGTGTGTGTGTTGTAAAAGCCTGCGAGCAAACCAGATTTTTTCAGAGTAGCAGCATACTAGGAAACCTAATAATTCTTCTGCAACTCCAAAGACACATACTGCACCTTACTGTCCCTGCCAAAGTACGCACTGTGCTCCTTCTTCTTGCATGTTTTTATGGAGAAGATCTTATCTGAAACTTTCATTCTGTGGTTCCTTAATCCATGCCTCCACTGAATGAAAAAACTCTTTTGCCACCTAAACTGCCCCGAGCAATATCTTTGTGGTTTTTATACTCTTTGAGAGCTGCCTTTGAGACAGAGGTGAAGGACATCTCAGATGGATGGTGTACATCCAAAGATACCAGAAGTTAATGGAGTTACTGTAGGGTTACACCAGTGAAAACGAGGTCATCTTCTGTACTTTTAAAATAATTGCGAGAATAGTTTGAAAGTATTCATTTTTCATGTGACAGTAAAAAATAATGGCTGGATCTTTACAAGCCATAGATGTGGGGAAAAAAAGACAATAAGGCCTTTAAAAAATCAAAATCAAACAGGATCACAAAGATCTAGAGAGAGAAGGATCTCCAAGGAAAAATATCAATAAACTTTGTCATACAAACCATATATATGTAAATGATAAATCTCTAGATATCTGCTGACCAATGTAAACACTATGAATTTTGGTTTTCACGTTTGAGTTTGTGTACACTTAAGTACAACATGAGCCCTTAAATAAAATCTAGACGTGCAGATTGTTAGAGATGAAGTGAGAGGGCATAGGCAGGCTGTAGCACTCTCTTCCACTCCAAACCCAACATTTCCAAGAGAAGTAACCAGCGCTGATGTTCTCAGCTACCTCCGAGGCAAAGTATATGATGCATTAGACATTTTGCATTAGGCAGCCTGCAGATGCTATGTTGCAGTTCCCAAATGTTGCACAGTAAAGGAGGAAAATGGTATGAGAAGAGTAATGCCATATGGACTAGACACTTAGGAGAAGCAGAAAAGGGAGGAGGAATAAAGCTGGCCTGTAGGACATTGCTCTTGATTATACTTGATCTGTTTTAGTTGAAGTAATTCTGCTTGCCTCTAGCAACAAGCATTTCCTAATGTATTTTACCATTAGATACTGCATCCTTTACTAGCTGTTGAGCGGTGCGTGTAGGCTGGCCTCCCTGCAGTTCTCGTTTAGGGCATCTTTCTGACTCTAAATAACTGCCTCAGCACTTTTTCTTAAAGGATAGAAGTATATGAATTTTTGAGATTACTTATGTAATTCTGCAGGGCAAAAAGAGATCATGGTTGAGATCCATCAGCTGTAATACAGACCTGGGAAGCTAGTCTGCAATATGTTTTAGATATTTACGATGTTCTGTCAAAGAACATCTGATTTTGTTTACTGCCATGGAGTCCTGGGGCTCTGCTGGTATAAAGCAATCCTGATCCTTTTAAAGTCCATTTGGCAAGATGCTTAAGACAAATACCATGATCTTATTAACAGATAAAAGGAAGAAGTTTCCTTAAGAACTGTTATTAAAGAATAAAATTAGAAGAGGTGGTTGCTCATTTACCTCTCTCCTTTCTCAGCTTAATTTTGAGCATGAGAGGCAGAGTCTTACTGGGCTGTTACTACCCACTGGCACTGCCGCTCAGTTCTCCTGAAAACCGTGCTGGAGTTTGGTCTCAGTGAAGTGCTTTGAAACAAGTTATTTTAGAAAAATGTCTATAATTTCCCTCTAGAAATCTCCCTCTTATTTTACTGTCTAACGTTACAAACTCACATGCGATCATTTGGAAGTGGCATAGCTGTGATTGTTCATTACTCAAGATAACCCTTGCCAGTTCCCCAAAAATGTATCAGCAAAACTGAGCCCCTAGAGCTGGGGCACCAGTGGTTCCTGCACGGCCTCGCTGATGATCCGCAAGCCTGACCTGGTAGGACCTGCTAAAAGAGTGAGATACGGCCCCTGGGGGATTGCCAGCAAGTCACCAATTAATACTAATTGCATGGGAAATTATTGTAATGCTGCAATGGTTCATCAGGGACCTGGAATGAGTTCATAGCTGTGCTGCACCCTAGGGCTGCGTGTCCCTTGGTGTTTGCTTCCAGAAGAAAACACATAGTTGCTTGCTGTTCCATTCAGTTGCAGTGTTTTAAGATCTGAACTATAATTAACGTGCAGGAATCCAAAACAGCTACCATCTATCGTGGAGCATGGCTTGGGAATATTTGAGTTAAACTGTAAAATTCCACTTGGTTTCAGCAGGGATTATCACTGACTTCTCTGGAGCCGGGCCAATTTACTTCTTGTTTTCCGATAGGAAAGAAAACAAACCTGAAGTTGTATGAAATGTGTGCAACGTGCACACAATAGTACTTTCAAAACAAGAAAAATGCAGGCATCTGATTTTCAAAGGGCTTTCTTCTTTGCCCCTCTGATTTCCAGGGGGAGCTTTGCAGAAAACTGGGATTCAAAATGCTGCCGTCTTCCTCCCTTCCTAGTGACAGCTGTAAGCATCTGTTGAGGATGTCATTCATTGTCTCATCCTACAGTCGCTCGTTAGGATTGTGAGGCATCGTGCCTTCTTGAAAATTGAACTGGTAATGCCATGGGGAGGGAGCGAACCGCCAGCGTGCTCAGAGGCTCTCCGGAGTGTGGTTTCCCAGCGGTGTGAGAGCCGCGGCCGCGTACCGTGCTCTGTGCCGGGGATGACACCTCGGCAGGGAGGGGAGCTTTCCCAACCAGTTTGGGGAGGCGGGCAGTGGCAGGTGAGATGTATAAGGCACGCTGCTATGTCATCGCGCTGCGATTTCGCCTCTCCGTCCTGCTCTCAAAAAGGCAGACAAGGCTTGAAGTCATAAATTGCATTTCGTGTAACTCCTCCCCTATTTCGGCTGCTTGCTCACGCAGCCACCCACGGATCTGAAACAAAAATGTGCGAAGCGAGGCAGGGAGCACTCTCGCCGGGGCAGATTTCATCTCCCCTCTAGGCGCCGGGGTGCCCGTCCTGCTCCGACACCGTCTCACTCCTCCTGAACGTAACGAAGCTTTGGCTAATCACAAATGCATAAGCGTTTTCCTCCCATCCCTTCTCATTGGCCCATACTCCAAGAAGAAGAAAAAGAAAAAGTCCGGGGCTGTACACGAGCGTGTCTTTGTGCCAGTGCTCGTTCGGCGGGCTGACAGAGGCGGCATTGTTCGCAGGCTGCGGCCGGCTTGGCAGCCGGGGAAGGTGGGGATCTGCGCCGCGCATACGGAATCGGCGAGCGGCCGAGGACGGGGGGCGAGAAACTCCTAGAGCTGCCTTAACGGCGAGAGGGAGTTTGGTAGTGCCTCGCTAACAGCTTCTCCTGGTGTCTTCTGCACAGTGCAAACGGGGTCGGGCACGAGGAGTCCTTGTGAACCGAAGGTAAGGGGTTTATCTTTGTAGTAGCACAGTAGTGACTGCTGCTATTTGTTTGTTCTTTAAAATATGGGTGATACGGCCGGAGGAGAAGTTGTGAAGTCTGCCGCACTCCTTAGGAGAATAAAGCTTCGTGTGGCATCGTGCTGCCGCTGAGGGTTATTGAAGTTTGTCTCTTCCCCTTTATGTGGGCTTAGTTCGCATTACCAGTAATGAGAAAATCTGTATGTGTTCCCATCAGAGGAAGAAAAGACCGTTTAGTCTCCTTCTCCAGCTTTCTTACTCCCTAAGCTAGAAACTACTATGTAGATGCAATACGAAATGGATTTTGCTAATAGAAATACATTAACATATAGCCATTAGGCAAGGTAAATACTTTTTCCTATTACCAGAGACGGTTTCTCCCCCCTGCAGGTACTCCCTGCGGTAGAAAACCTCCTGTACAGTGGTAAAAGATTAACATTTGTTCCACACACCTCAGCAGAAAGAAAAATCGTTGTTACATTTATTTTTTCAGCCTCTTTGTAATAACTAAGATTACACAGGCTCTGCTAAACAGATTTTATGTTGTTGTGCAGTTATTTCTCCTGTGTTCTTACTCCTTCGATGATATTTTTAGTACTTTTTAAATTACTATTATTTTTCTAGTTTTAAAGTAAAGGTATATTTTGTCTGAGCATTTCTCCAGGTCTTTCGCTGTTCTTTTCGCTATCTATCCCTTGTAATTGTTAAATATATTATTGAGAGTGTGTACTGCTATTTGGTGATGATAATGAACGTGGTCTTAAAAGTGCATGCCTTGGAGCTGAGGCTGTTGTTCTTTTTGCACGCCCAGGTTGATGTGCTTTTGGGGTGAATGGGTTCAGCTGCAGTGGGGACCCCCCCAACACAACTCCGGATCTGGAGCTCTTAATGTCACAAGTGGCGTTTGGGAGATATTGGGGGATTTTTTTGTTGATTTTTTTCTAATGGAGTGGGGTAAAAAAGAGGAGAGTATAATTTGTGCGCTGAAGGACTTGAATTCTTCTGCCAGTGCAGCTCTGTTCATTGCCTGTAATTCGGGAGAACACAGCTCGTACCCGATGGCACGTAGCAGCCCCAGAGGACACACGCTGCTTTTGTGCTCCTGTTCGGTTTTAATCTTTAGGGAGCAACTGTTTCAAAGAATAAACACATTGCCTTGTAGGAGAAACTCCGGAAAACATCCTGCTAGTGACAGCGGCAGCCGCTGCCTATCACGCTCGATGTCCCTCTGCCAAAATCGGCGGGGCTTTGCTGCCCGGCAGCCAAAGGCCAGGAGCTGCAAGCTGTGTAACCCTGAGGACGGCGGAAGGAAATAACACTTAAAAGTGTTAAATTAAAACCACGAAGCTGCTAACTGCTTGCTCAAAGCGTGTACCTTGGTTTGTCCTGGCCCTTGGCCCGGGGATTTGCAGCATCCCCTTCGTGCAAGAGTGTCCACCCCGCTCATCCGTAGGCAGCCCCCCAGGTCAGGCACCGTGCGGGCAGGTAAGGAGCCCGTTTGCTCCCTCCACGCAGCCTTTCCCCGCGTGCCCCTCCGCGCTGAGGGGAGGGCTCCTGCGGGCTCCAGCCAGGTCCCCGCTCCCCAGCCCCTCGGCCGTGCAGCAGGGCTGGGGGGATGATGCTGGACCCCGCATCCTGCCACTTGGACATCAGCGCGGTAACGATGCCCTTCCCATCAGGGAGACACGTTCCAGACAACACCTGCTACAGTAAAGACGGACACTTGAAAGTAATAATAAGCATATTTAGACCTGTTTAATTTTTTTTTTTTAATCTATCAAATGAGAGATATTTATGGTCATTACCTCCAGGAGAGAGAGAAGTGAGACCCTAGATTAGATTCTGTGCGGCTGAATGATTTTCTTGCACTTGTCAGGGACCAGCAAGTGTGGAAATCCAAATCAGAGCTTGTCTACGCAAGCAAAAAAATGGAACCAGAATAATTAAAGGGCTTAAAATTGACAGTCATTTTTCAGTGGATGCTTTATTATAGGCACTCTTATGAGGAAATAAAAATATCTGTGGAAAGATGTGATTTTGCGTTAAATCAAAATTGGTCATTTATCATCGTGAATACCCTGGCTTACACTGGTGCAAAGCCTGTTACGGTTACTTTTACTGTTGTGTTTTAACTGACAAAGTTTCATTTGCTGTTAGTTTAAAAAAGTGGAGCAAGTACATCTCCCACACATGAAATCCTGCTTAAAGTTCGTTTGCTAAATGCTGCGTGCCTCCTTTATACACTGACTTTTATAACCCATTTCCTCTGGAGTGTATGACACTGAGCAGGCAGGGTCAATTTAAAATAGATGACTTTTGCTTACACAGTTGACTTTCATCTATTGTATATGTTTCTGTAAACAAAAAGATGCAGCAGAGTTTGTGATGGATGTAAGCACAGGCAGGGCCTTTGCCGTAACTTCTTAACCGGCACTGCATCTTTTTTTTCAGCCCAGGAGCTTTGGATCCTCCCTGGGAGAGCCTGCATGAAGACCTGTGTGGACAGTGCTGTAAGGTAAGGAATGCCCCCACTGAGAGCCTTTTTTTTTTTAAAGTTCTTCGTCCTAATTTTGCCTTGCTAGGGAGTTTCCACGTGAGGAGTTGCTTCACTCTGCATCTGATTTCTTCTTGGAAGGACTTACATATGGTGGTCCTTCGTTGTTCAATACTAACAAATACCATGAGCAAAATTAACTGTTTACTGTGTAGATGATAAAATGGCTTAAATGATGTTGACCTTTGCTGTTGTATGAAGGTTTATATACGTACTCTTTCTCTCCTGTGAGCCTCACGCAGTCCCTTTGGGAAAGGATCCTGCTGTGTCTGGGGTACCTCTTGGTGCATCAGGTCCCTGCGCAGCGTCACTTGCAGTACTTCGTTCAACTTCGAACTGTTAAATTAGAACAGGAGAGTCCAGTGTGTTTTCCGATTCCCAGAAATACCATCGCTTTGTGGCCTTCCCCTCCCAGCTTTAGCGTCACCTTTCCTTCTCAACTTCACTCCGCTCTTCTCCTGCTGGGTAGGAGCCCCCATCACCTCTGTGCTCCACCACCCCACCCTCACCCCCCGCCCAGACACGATGCGCTCGAGGCTTTTATCCGCAGGCAGACTGATGATCAGCAAACAGCATCATTCTCACCTCTTCTGCCAGGACCTACGTCTGTCGTGTTCGACTCTACCTCACGCACCCAGTGAACAAATTAACGGTCAATAAATGAAGAATCTATTTGAAATATGATGACTGGAAATTGCGTTGCTCTTCAGATTCGGGGGCCTGAAGGACAGGCTTACATGCAGTGCTAGGCAGATTACGCAGCCCGCATGGATACTACGAAGTCCAGCAGTGTTAGTATAGTATAGCTGTGCTGCTTGTTTCCTTAAGCTGCGTGTTTAGAGACACCCGGAATATTCATCTTAATCATCTGTTTCCACTGCACAGTAGGTACAGGAGGAAATACCAGAGAAAGCCCTGTCACTGGGAAAATGCATCATTTGAATGTGCAATGTAAATATTTTAGCTAACCAAATGTAAACATTCTTTTGCCTTTAGGATGGGAAAAGACTGTCACAGTCAAAAACGAGCTGACATAAGACTGACCCTGTATAGATGAGATACAAAGTTGTGTTCACACATTTTGGTAATCAAAACAGAGCCCTTAATGAATTGCCTAGCGTGAAAGGAATTACAAACACGAATGTGCCTGACACAAGATGATCAGAAGTCACTGCTGTATTAACATTAAAAGGAAGGACTTTCAGGATTCATGGGGATCTGAGGTCCATGGGGGAGATGATGTGAGATGAGAGAGATGAGATGATGAGAGATATGTGATATGTAAGAGCTACAGAGAGGCTGGAGACCCTGGAGGAGAATATAAGCCGTAAGTATGCTCTGCATATCCGTGTTCCTCCATGCTTCTGGCTATGACTTGCGTTCACCATGCCAGGACAGTTCATTCAGAAGTTTCCAAGGGTTAGAAGATGGTAGAAGCAACAAAGATACTAGATAGAGCAAGAAGCACCTTATTTCATTCACAGACGTGGGGCAGGATTTTTCGGTTGGTGGATTCAAAGGAAAGCAGAGTTCTTGGGGAGCTCAGAGTGGTTGCTCATTAGCTTTGCCTACACTGGCTTCATAAGTGCATGAAGACTTATGGTCAAGTGGTACTTGATTGAAACTAGACATGGGATTTAACTTTTGATGCTGAACATGGTCCTGCTATAGCATAGGATACAGAATCCTTCAGATACTACTTGACTTTATTGCGCAGTAGGTGTTAAGTAGAGACCCTGAATGGTCTTTGGGCATTCATCAGGTTGCTAAGCAGAAGAAACATCTGGAGATAATTTCATTGGCTATATGTTCTAGCCCTTTGATTGTTAATATGAGAAGAGGAAGAAACAACACCGAGGATTTGACTAGACTCCATGGATTGTGAGAAATTAGATCTTACTTCTGTAGGCGCAGGTCTATGTAAATGCTCAAGCAAGTAAGCTCTCATTACTGGAATAGCTGGGGAAATTTTTTAAGTTGATTTTTGCTTGTATTACTAACAATGGGTAATATATTAACATCTGCCTCACATTTGCTATTTCTTTGTTCTAACAGCTGGAAATTTACATTTACACATAGGCCTCAGAGCTAAAAATGTCATTGCCTAGGTTAAAAACCCATACTGATTTTTGTCATTCTCCTTGTTAGGAAAGGAGAACTGGAAGCACAGGGAAAAGACAAACGGGAAGGGTAGCCCCCCGATGATAAATGCTTTCAGTTGGAGCACAGATTAATCATGTATAGCGTAGCCTAAGACTGTCATTGTCTGCCATTACTGCAGCAATTTAGCTGTGGCCAAATGAGCAAATCTGTTAAGAGTAAAAATTATCCAAAGAAAGTAGAAAACCAAATACTTAAGTCATCAGGGAAGAGAAAAAATACAGTAGCCTTTTTTCAGTATAGAGGAAATTAAGAGCCTTTTTTGTGTGGATGAGAAGCATTTTGCATAGATGAGAATAACTTTGATGTTATCCTTGAATAAATTTCTGTTGGTAGAAAATCGGTCATTTTATGCAATAACTTAATGTAACTATTCTCTTGAATATAGATAATCCAAATCTTTTTTTTACCTCCTGACAGATGTATCATTTTTCATGGGAAAGTATGAATAAATTCAAAAGTAAGAACATTTTTTCCCTTTAGGAGCAGGAAGCTCATATACTTTTGCTTAAGTGCATTATTGTGCTTTCTTTTTTTTTTCCCCCTAAAAAGAGGACTTGAAATGGTTTGTTTTAGCACAGGAGAAAACGTAGGAACAGATTACTTTGTAGTGCTAAATTCACAGCATTGTTTTTCTAAAAGAAAATAGCATTCTTTGAAGAAGGATTTTGGATGGCTGATGAGAGATAGGGAATTTAAGAGGAGGGAAGAGAAGTGCAGTTGAAAAATGTTTGGAATGACAGTGTAAACTTCAGGGAGAAAGGGAATTAGATAAAAGAAGTTGTGAGAGTGGGAATGATCATGTGAAGGGGAACAGGCTGTGCTGGTGAGATCTTTTGGCCTAGGTTTTGAGAAGAACTCAGAATATCATCTGCAATCTCTGGCTTTGTTTGGGAGGGGCAATGGGAGTTTTTCCATTTATGGCAAAGTGGAGTAATAATGTCATTGCCCCAGCTGTTAAAATATTTAAAAATCTACTTCAAACTGAATATTTATTGCAGTGTTGAAGTATAGACTGTTGTGGTCAGAAGAAAGAAGGAAATTGGAATTGATCCCAAAAAGCATAATTTATGCTTCCCTGAGAGGGGATGGGACCGTAAGTCCAGTCTGGCTCATTCTCGTTCAGTTCGGGAAGAGACTGGTTTTTAGGAAGCCTCTTTGGTTATGGCTATAAGTGAACAAATATCAAGGTTCAAATCTGCAAGGGGAGCTTGGAAGCCTCCATCAAAGCCAGGAATAAATAGTATGCATATTTTGAATCTGAAAGTGCCATCTGAGGGTGGCTTTGCAAAGCACGTGAGGACCATGGCATCCCAAGCATCTCTGGCGTACACTTGAGAACTGATTTGTGTAAGGCAGCGTTTTTTCTGTGGAAGGTGGACGGGCTACACAGGAGTTCCCACACCTACAGCTGCCTCAGAAGCTGCTTTTTCATCGTGGAAAAGAGTAATCTGTGATCTTTGCCTACTTAGTAATTTCTGTGTATCACAGTCTTGAAATTCATATCTACACATCACCTATTCCAGATGAACAGCAGTAACTTTCAGCGTTAGGTAAGTGTCTCTGTGAGATGAATTTATACTTGTGCTGTCATAGACTGTCAGTAGCCTTAGACAATCTGCTGTCATCCAACTAACTTGGTTTCTTAGTTCTGGTCTTGTGGCACAGCCAATTCCATTTCAGTGTATGTCAATTAAGGAGAGTATGCTCTAATAATATTTTACATTTACACAGCACCTCTCATCCCAGAGTACTTTATAAATCATGTATATTCAACACCACTGACCTTTCACAGTCCCTTGGGAGCAGGAGAGCAACCGTTTTACAAAAGCAATACAAGCCATAGACAATTTTTCTCTATAATACTGGGGGAAACCATTAATTACAGAATTAATTATGTAATATATAAGCTACAGCTTCCATTTTTAAAGACCTTTATTGAAATTTTCCTGAAGATAAGGTGCATGATCCTACATTTTGTGTACACCATGAACAAAGAGCTAATCCATCTTTCCAAGACCGGACCCCCGGAAACATTCCACTCTTGCCTCTAAACGAACATAAAAGTATCACTACCACTACTACTTTTGGCAGTCAGTTTATCTGTGAATTGTCACCTCTTCCTGCAGGATCTGTCCAAAATCCTTTAGTCTGCACTGCCCCCTCAGCTGCTGAGGATTCTCCTGTCTCAGTGTGAGAGGTACAGGAAAACAGATGTATCAGACAACCTATTCCATTGCTTTTGAGGGATTCAGATGTAACTGATCTTCTGGGGTATTGAGCTGAAGAAAAGCAGCATGGCTATGCCTTGGGCCAGCATATGTGGAGGAGAGATGAGCAAGACCAAAGGAACAAGGAGGAGGAGGACTATGGCGATGAATTAATCTTCTTGGCATTCGGTGCCTCTTCCCGTAAACATTAAGAGGCCGATCCGAAGCCTGCTGAGACCAGTTAGCGTGTGTCCCCACAGCACTGCAGCCGTGCGGAGTGGCAGTGGTCCGTGAGGGAGCGTGTGAGGTCTTTCATCTGCCAGAGCATCCTTCGTGTGATGTGCGGAGGCTCAGCTTACGTGCAGGACTACCTCGGTGGGGACAGATTCCCTCTATTTACTTTAGGAAGAAACTTCAGGGGAGATGCTTTCCTTGTTTTTAAAGAAGAAAATAGATATGCAGCCTGTTGTACGGCAGTATTTGCCAAACCAGCCACTCTGGAGGTTAATTTGGACCTTACTTAATGTGTTGTTTTAAACAGGGGGACAGCAACATTTCTATTTTAGTTGTACAATTCAGCAAATGGATTACAAAACCGCAGTTAACTGTGAATGCCATGGATGGTAACTCAGTTAATAGTAGATTAAAAGTATCTTTAGGTTTTCAGTGTATTGTTTTGCCATTTATCTCTCTGCGTAGCTTGTCTGGGTTTAATGTAGTTTATTCCATTTAGGAGCATTACTGAGACAAACCCCATTAAAGCAGGCATTATAGTCCTTGTTTTGATTAGCACTCAAGGCCACCAGATAATGATGCTTAAAAAAAAAAATCTTGTGTTTCTCTCATGGTCGTTAGCACTCTGATCACCGCCAACCTTCCTATGACAGTGTAAGTCTTTTTTTTTTTTTCTTTTTTTCTTTAAATCCCAGAGCCAATTGCAAATGCCTTTAATATGGTCGGTGACATTTGAATTGTAACATTCATCTCAAAAATAACAATTCTTGCTCTTTCAGTGCTCATACTTGCAAGAAACCAGATCTTCGTATGTAAGACTTGTGGTCAAAAACTATCATTACTAGCTAATATTTTTGCAAAGCTATTTTACTGGGTTGATTTTCTTTCATTTTATTTTGTGGTGAGACTTTCTAGATGTTCAGGTATGAACATGTTCTTCTCAAACAACACCCTGACCAGAGAAAGACATTTGCACTACTCCTACCAAGATAACAACCAATATAGGACCATTTCGGTCCCGGACTGATGCGAGCAATTAAAATAATTTCCTCACATAATGTTTAAACCAGTGACATGTAATTCTAGGACAAAGCCTCTCAGCACTTCTTTCCAGCACTCGTCTGCACTCAGAGGATGAGCAGCTGCTATTACATGCTAATGTCCTTTGAGGGTGACTGGCCATTTTAGGACACGTTATTAACTCTGCAGATGGGTGCGTTTTCCGTCCTCGTGTACAGAGTTGACCTCACACACTGTTCCTTTTACAGATTTTAGTTTTGTTAACCAAAAAAGAAAAACAAGAAAAATTATGAGCTCAAGGAGTTAGGCTTGGCATCTTGAAGGGTGGGGAATGTCCAGCCGTAGGGACCAGACCCCTCATCTTACAGGCACGTGAAGTTGCAGGTCTCTGTGGGAAGAGGGATAGCCAGGACAGTTAACATTTCTAATAACACGGCCGACTCATTTTGCCGGTATTGCTGCCTTTTACCTACTGTAGATGAATGCTGGTGTACCAGAAAAGAGGCACTCACCCCAGTCTTGACCCTTTATTCTTACAGACCAAAGTCGCCCCGTGTTTTCACTAACTTGCCAGCTCCAGGTGCGAGAGCCCAGCAGCTTCCTGAGGTCCTCTGAGCTGCTCATCAAAGCCTCAGAGCAGCCTGAACGCTTGTTTTCATGAACATATTTCTCTATAGAGAGATGAAAATGGCCGCTTTTTCTTTTTTTTCTCTCTCCTTCCTGAAGAGGAAAAAAAATGAGTGCACAAAAAAAGTGTGGCATACAAAGCATTATTATACACTTGCTTTGGCTTAGGCCTCTCCTGTGTAACTGGGGTGTTTCTGGCTGTGGCCGTGATCCCCCAGCCCCAGCTACAGCATACGGGGGACAAGTGGCCAGGAGTGCCAAATTTAGAAAATGTTAGTAATTTTTTTTGGACTATTTCTCCATTCTTTCCACCAATATAAACCTTCTGAGCAGAGAAGCCCTTTCTGGCCTTTTGTTGTATTGCAGCCCAAGCTGCCAAATCTGTACTCCCTTGGTTTGGGCGTTTTTTGATTAATTTTGCTCGCTAGAGCATCCAGTTCTGCTCTATTCCTACTATTTGTTTTGTCTAGCTTTGCTCAGAGTAGATAACTAATGCAGTAGTTAAAATACCATCATGTTAGTGCTCTATACCAGGGATGGAAACCTGCTTGTCTCAGAAGCAGTTACACATGAACCAGGCTGAAAAATGGAATAACCCTGGATTTAGTTAGTATTCAACTAGTCACCACACTAACTTGATTTGGCCTGTTATTATTTTTATCTAGATAGTGGTGGAAGTTAAATTAAAAAGCATCTCCCAATTTCCAAACAACAGAAGAGAACCAGATCTCTGGTAGATCTTACTTTAATAAAATGCATTTAAAAATATGTAAATCTTCGCTTGTGAATTCCTGGTAAATGGAGAAAAAATTCCTGCAGTTCATGATTTCTCCTTATTTATTTAATTTATATGCCATTATAACTGTGAATGAGGCTTTACAAAACCACAGGAGCACAATCTTTGCCCTAAAGAGATTGTAGCTGAAATGAGACACAACATATAACCAATGGCTTCAATAGACAAAGCAGGATTACACCAAATAAAAAGGATTCATATTGTGTGTGTTGTATACGTTGTAAGCTTGTGATAATACAATTATTTGGAAAAGGCCTGTTTGTCACCTCTGAATGTGGTGATTAATAACAAAGCTCGGGAATAAAGCCATCATTAATGTTTGCTGGTTTAAACCAGAAAACCTGAGACACTAATGACTAATCATTGCTTTCCTAAGGACGATTTAATTGAAAAGATGGATTTAATGGAGGTGATAGTCAGTGGCGTATTTGACTTTCTAGATCCTGTGGCCTCCAAGGATCTTCACTCTGTTTTTAGACTCTTCTTTTGAGTTAATGACATTGTTTGGCTTCTGTGTTTTATTATATGATGAAGGTAGAGCCTCTTGGAGGCTTTATCAGGACTTCCATGCTTTCTTCACCCTTCATTGTGGGTACACCGTAGATAATAAGATTTCTCTGAATTTTAAATAAAGGAATGTCTTACTCCGTACACGTGGTGCTCGTTATCTACTATTTAGTTACAAGTACCCGTGTAATATTTGGTTTCTGGGAATAAGCCATAATTGTGCAGTACATCATTGTTCACGTGTTCCTCAGCAGAAGAGGCTACCGTCCTCATGTAAATACTGCATGTACTCGTATAAAATCCTCAGGCTTTATTTCGACATTTGAATATCTAGACCTTTTGTTTAACAGGACTTTTGGTAACGAACTGAGGTTTGGCCACAATTTCCAGAGCTCTGCTAAAACAGAGCTCATCTCATCTGCTCTCTGGAAGAGAGAGGCGGGTAACACGGTGGCGGTGGGAGCAACAGGGGGTGGGCGAGGGGTGTGGGGCTGGACCCCCCCCACCTTCTCAGCCCCTCCGGCGGGCGAGGGTCGGGGTTTTTCTCCCCAGCAATTTGCTGAGATACAAAAGAGGGTTAGTGTAGCTGCTCACCTACCCCACAGGATTCTGGCGTGGCTAATTAGTCAATATTTGCGCAGCTCTGCGCAAATGATTTGGAAGTGCCAATTATGAATTATAATTATCTTGTGAAGATGATTGGGAGTCCGCGTTTGCATGTTGATTCAGGCCATGGGAGTAAGTCTTTCAAATAATGGCTCTTATTTAAATGTCTTATCAATTCCTTATCTCTTGTTGTGTGTGTTTTTTTAAGGATGATGAGAAACATTAGTTTACCCTCAGGAAAGACCAGGTCTGACTGTTTTTAATAATGAGTTATGTACTTAGTCACAGTAGGTAAATATGCAAACCAAGCAGGACACACTCGGAGATCGATTCTGTCTGTTTGGCAGATGGTTTTACACAATAGGCATCAGGACGAGCCTGCTGAGACTTTAAAACAAATACTTCTAAGAAGTAACATTGCCATAAGCCTGTTAATACAGTGGCAATTCCTGTTTTAAACTCCACAGAGCTCCTACTTTATTTCTGTCCCATCTATTTACTGAAGTATAATAGATTTACTCTGGGAAGAGACTAAATCTCAGCAGATTTACACTGAAGGCTGACAATTAAGTTTCAACTTACTTTCACAAAATAGTAACTAATGCTTAGCACTAGCTGCAGGACACTTAGCTATTTTTCATAGTGACACACCAGTATTAAAGCGAGAATACCCTACAGAAGTCCATGACTTGACTTATAGTTTTTGATATTCCTGGAAACCTTCTGTTGCAGCAAAAATACTTTTGTATTTTTCTTAAGGTCTCTGCATTTTCTTGTAGCTTTATAAACATTGCTAGTCTCTTTAACTGTATAATAAAATGCTTTATTATTTATTCTACTTTTATGTAAAATAGTTGGGCAAATAGTTGCCTCTAATGCAGATTTAATATTGTAGAGTGTAGATGTATATGTTAATGTTGCATTAAATAAAAAGAAACCTAGAGTTGCTCGTAATTCCACAGGGGGGACAGTATTCTGCCTGCAGTTATTGTATGAGAGCAATTTGGAACAGAATTGGGCCACAAGTTCCCTGCATACCTCTCTCTTTGCAGTAACATAAAATTTTAATGGGGAAAAATTACAAGGAAATGAGCACTCTGTTTAAAAATATTCATGAGAGGAGAAGAACTTTTTTCCCTCCCGAATATGGGTCTTTTGACAGTTGTTTGCTCTGTATTCTGTAGCTGCATAGGGATGTTTAAGGCAATGATGATATGAGCCCACACATTGATGATCCAGTAGAGGGATCTTAAATATTCATACGATGGCCAGATTCATGTGGTTTTATTTGCTTCTTTTCTTCTCTACCTGGAGTCCTAAGCACCATCAGATAATTAAACATTACAGGGTCTGTAGTAGTGAATGTTTCTGAAAATCTGGACATTCATTTTTTGTCCTGCCAGCTGGGAGGAGTGTGATGCTCTGACACAGTTCTGCTTGCAGAAAAGTGTTTTTCTGATACTAGATTAAAATGTTTCATCCCTGCATAAATGGATTTAGTGCTAAGAGCATTTGGCCTTGTGTAGGAAATGATTGTAGGGGAAGATGTTTGTAACAATCAAGCATGACGTTACTGGTATGAGATTCAAGTGCAAATGAAAACTCCTAAATTTAGGCAAGTACCTGCAAGGCACCTTCAGGCCCTGTTGTAGTCAGGGGTGATCAGGGCCCCCTTCAGCTGCCCACGCAGAAACAGCTGGTGCTGTTTGAGAAGCCCTGGGACATTTTTCCTAGTCCCTAACAGCTATTTGAGAAGCATGTGAGTTTTCTGTAGGTCCTGTGCCGTGCCTGCCAACCACGTCCAGATGCAGGTTTCATCTGCCTAAAGAGAGGGCATCGAATGCTGTTTTAAATGGCATAGGCTACACGCCTGGGCCTCCAGCTGCCACCCCAGAAGGGCATACATCTCCTGCAGTTCCCATCGTCTCCCAATCCTCCAGTCCCATCCGCAGAGCCACAGACCGGCAATGTGGGCAATCAGCCCAAGTCAGAAACCTGCACTGGGGGAGATCAGTGGCCCCGAGGCTTGGTCACTGGACAGCACCAGCACAGTGGAATAGATTGAGTGTCCTGAAATGGGTCAAATGACTGTCCTTCGGAGACAGCAGTAGGTACTCAGTGGTAACTGGCTTGTTTTCTCCATCCGTTTGGGCTGACCTTTGAATGTTCCATCATCAATTTGCCTTTTCCTTGCCTTCGCTTCACCTGCGTTTGCCAGCAGTGCTGTCTTTGCCTATTAAGCAGTTGTGTACTAGCTGCTGTGCTTTTTCTTTTTTTGGCAGTTTCTGTGTAGATTTTGCTTGCTTTTTTGCCCCAGACCTTTTTGGTGCACGTCAGCATTTTATCTGTTTGCATGCACTAGGGAATGATAGAAGCCACGATCTATTTGGGTCAGTGCATGCTTGTGTGTAACCATTCCAAAATAAGGGCTTTTCTATGAATAAATTTTCCCTCACCAATCTTATTCTCATTCTTGCCCACATAATATCTGTTAGCTCCCTTCTGCTATTTTTAGATTTGTGAAACTGGGCTAAAGAGAGTGATGAATCTTTCTGTTGGCTTTGCTTTCTTCCAGCCGAACTCAGTCTTGCATTTCTCCTGTTGGTTGAAGAACTCATGGAAATACATATCAAAGCAAGTAGTTTAGCAGCTGCCCCAAACTAAGGTCTACGGTCATGTGTTGCAAGTCAGCAGAAAATTCAAAAAGGACGGCAAGGTTGTTTTTCTGAAAGTAGCGCATCAATTTGATATTGCGTCTAAGTAAATGCAGAGCTGGATGACCTCTGCTCTTCAGGCAGTTAGCCAGCTGTTCGTCGTAGTCAAAAAAAATCTTTCAACAAAACGAAAAATTTATCTACTGTTGCTGCCATGAAATTAACCTGTAAATGTTTCAGTGTTCAATAACTAATGGTCACCCTCTTGATTTGTGAGTGGTTTCTTTGAAAACTGTTTCCTTCTGCAGAATCTGAATGCTTTACAATAAAACTGTCTCCCTACGTGATGGTAAAAGGATAGAAAAAGGTTTGTTCACCATATAGAGTTAAAATGAGCCACGTTCGGGAGGGTATTACAGCAGGCCTGAGCATGGCAAATTTCTCAAAGAATAAAGATAAAGCAGATGAAATCCAGACCGCTTGGTGAAGGAAAATCAGACCTGAACAGGGTATTGTAACAGTGATGTAATGGTAAATTGTAAAAAATAACTAGCTGTTGAAATTGTTGGGCAGGGGGGAGTGTATTGTAGCTGTCTACGTTCTTGAGCTGACTTCTCATCATCATGTATATGTTTGTGTCTTGTATGTTACTTGATGTTATTTATCACAGCTTAGGTAAGCAGTCCTATTACTTAATTCCTGTCCTGTCATTCTCTTTCTGAGAGAGTGTTTTCTAATTTATCTTGTCATCTGCTCTTTGTATTTCTGACATGCCCTGCCTTTTCTCACCACTTGGGCATCCTAATGTTAATAGGCCATAGCCAAAATAATCAGATGTTCATATCAGTACTTGTAATTTTATAAGGAGTTGGTGTGAGTATGTTTGATTGGTACATTGTTACAGAAAAAAATTCAGGGGGGAAGAAGTGCTAAAACAAAAATGTTGCCCAGGGTGAGGAATACTCAGCTGACGGCCGGGGTGGTGGTGCCCTGCCAGCAGCACCAAGCCTTGAGGTGGGTGGAGAACCAATGGCCGCTCGTGGAGCTGCGGCATTGCGGCAACACTGGCATGGCCTCTGAAAAGGAGGAGGAGGAGGTGGCTGTGGAAGGAGGAATGAGGCTCTGCAGGCGGCAGAGGCTTGGCGAAGGTAGCAGAAGGAGGCAAGACGACAGAGGGGGAGGCTTCCTGGCCATGCAGGAGTGGAGGCAGTAGCTGCTTTTGTGGTGAGCACGCAGGTGGTTGCGGGCCCAGGCCTCTGGTGTGTGTGCGTGTGCATGCCGTGGTCACACCTGCACAGCCCAAAGACTCTTCTCAGCGGCCGTGTGAATGAGACGTGCTCACCACTGACCAGTCGTACAAATGTTTTGCACTTGTCTGCTTTTCCCCTCGTACATCACCAGTGTAAGACTGTTCGTCTTCTTACCTGGTCTGTCTTGACTGTCTCTCTTGTCCCTGGAGAGCAGTTAGCCTGTATCCAGTATGCGTTTTCATCAAATTCCAGTCTTATTCTTCTCCTTCAAAACCTTAACAAGTGCTTTGGGTCAGCACAAAAATGAAACTTGGAAGAAGAAAAGCCAGGCTGGTTGTTGATTGCGTGAAGCGACGTGATGGTCTGCTTGTCCAGCCTACCAGCAGTTGCTTCTCTGCCATCATGCTTTGGCAGCTCATAACTCAAAAGTAGCAGCAAAACTTTTTGCAGGAGGCATGATGATGTGTTTATCCTGCCTCTCTGCAGTGCTACCCATATTGTGGTGCTTCCTGCTAAAATAATGCTAATGAAAGTAACATGGAAAAGTACAAAGGCAGGGGAAGTCTCGCAACGTTAGTGATGCTTAAATTGCAGAAAAACTGGTGCCAAGAGGCAGCTAAAAGAACAGACTAGAGGAAGGGAGGAAAAGGATTTTTTTTTTTAATTTGTTATTCAACAAATTCAGGTTTACAAGCTGTAGGCCAAATCCTGTCTTCTGATTCTTGCTTAGGTGCAAGAGGGGTGTATTTTTAAGGATCATGATTTATTCATGTTGAGGAAATGTTCTGTTTATATCAAGTTCAGATTGCAAAGTGGTAGTCAGTGGATGACATTCGGGCAGGAGATTTCCCTTGAAACAGCGTGAGACAGTATGTATTTTCTGAAGTCCATTTCCCTTCACAGACAGTTTCCTACCATTAAATATCCAGCAGTCAGAAGAAAGAGCCCAAAACTATGACAGGCAACTGCATTTACTGGATATATAAATGCAATATTCATACATAGCTGTATGGGGGGTTTCTTTTCCACAGTGTATGAACCAAACATCTCAATTAAATTGAGAAGGGGAAGACCTGGTTTTCATTAGCTGTGAAGACTTTCAGAATTATATTAGTTGCAGTTCATTAGATCTTATAATTGTATTTGCCGTATGTGATGATGAGGGAGTGAGGGGTTTGGGTGTGCGTGGGGGGAACCCAGCTCATAGATCGTTCCCACAGGACCCATGATTAGCTTCTGCTGCCCCAGTCCATTGGGATCAAGCCCAGAGTTTTGTATTTCCCTCTCCACAGCAGGAGAGCAGGCAAATAAAATGCACCACGTGCCAGGACATTGGTGTGGGGGGCAGGAAACAGTTGGGTTTATTTTGCCTCACTGCCCCACGCTGCTCCAGATGGTAGGCAGGGCAGTGCCTGCACCTCGGTGGGGAGGTGAAGCTGCAGGATATGCTGGACTATCACAAGCAAGTGATGTTTTCATTTGGCCCAGCTCTGCTTCCAATTGAAAGGACAAAATGACAGCTAGTCTCGGAGTGAAATTGCAGTGAAATGGTGCAACAACGTGAGGGTATGAAAAGACCTGGTCTGTCAGTGCTGCTCCCGCTGCACAAAGGCTTGGCCACATTTTCTGTTCTGATGTGTCAACCAAGGAGGTCAGCTCAAAGGAGTGTGTCTGAAGACCCTTCCCAACGGGTCACCCCACATTAACCTCCCCTGCTTTTGTCCGTGATTTACAGGTATCTCCTCTCCTAATTCTAGGTGTCTGTAAGTTCACTGGTCTGTAAGAGGAAACTAGGTATGACCAGCTGTGAAGGTCATATCTAGACTCCTCCACCTTTCAAGGCTCTCCTCTCTCCACAGGCAGAAGTTAGTCTTTACTGACCATGCAGAGCATGCAGGCAGCCAGTTTAGAGTATTTTGAGATGACTAAAGTTAAAGCAACACCTTCCCTCAAGGACCACGTGGCTGTGTTTTCAACTTGAAGGAGAAAAGGAAGATCATGTAGATGCGGCATTTGCTGGGGACACCAGGTACCTGGGATCAGTTCTCATCTCTGCCAAAGAGCTTTTCAAAAGCCACCAAATCCTTCTTTGTCTTGGACACTTTTTTCATTAAAAGGAAGTTATTTACACAAGGATTCTCTCATGTGCTACCTTGGTCTTATCTAGGTAAAATGTAAATTTTTCAGGACAGGGACTGTCTCAAGCTATGAAGAAGTCTCTGCCTATGTGCACCAGATATTTAAGAAAGCTGACATTCCTAATGAAATACAAATGCTAAAAAGTTAAAAATCACTTTATTGAATCAATTAGAGTGAATAACAAGAAATTTGAGCTTGAAATAGGTCATCACCTTTACAAAGCACATCACAAGGTGAACACTTTTCTTAAAATTGGTCTGTCACCAAGTTAAAAGACTGACTGCTGACTTTCCTGCTGTGGGATATTACACAGCTCAATTCTCACAATTTCCTTTTGCTTCAAGATTATTTAATCTTAAATATAACAGGCCCTTCTGATGTAATTCGTGCTCTATATCTAAGGACCATCACTTAGCTTCCCTGGAACACTCCTGTCTTCCAGACTTTTGTATCTGTAGATTCTATATAACATTGGTACTCAGTAATACGGGCTTTTTAGGTTGAAAATTCTTTTGCTTAGATTTTACAAAATTGGAATGATTTTGGTGTGCTTCATTTTGGGGTAATCTCACTCAAGGTGCATTAAAAGGCTGTAATGTCCTGACAGTTGGATACAAGCCATTTTTTAAATTTCTCAGTTTAGGTAGAGTTAATCTCACTGTAAGTACTAAAATTTTAGCAATCTAAAAGTTAAGTATCAGTGGAAGTAATTTAGCCTTCCTCTGTGATGAGAACAGAGGTGAGAGCTCTCGGGTGGGATCCCATAGATAGCATCTGGATGGATAGAAGCCTGTTTTTAGAGATCAAAACATACAGAAGTTGAATCCCAATCTAAGTAGGAGTCTTGTGTTTTTTTTAAAAAAAAAGTCCCACTTCTTCAGCAACATTTCACTGGGGACAATCAGAGCATTGTGTTTTGCTGCTGCATATTTTGCAATCTTCTGTATTTTTATAAGTTCACAGGGTCCTTTGCAAATTGGAAGTAAGCCTCTGGAAAAGTCCTATCTATCCGTTGTGTTTCATGGGCATGATTCAAACACCAATTTGAGAACAAGTACGATTGCCATGGATTTTAGAGGTCTTTTAGGTCAGATGACAGAGGCAGTCACTGTGTGTGTCCACTTCCTAGGCTAGGGAGAATTTTTCTGTTTCCATTATTATTACCTGAGTTTGCAAAAGGATTGCTCAAAATGTTGTTGCACTGCAAAGATGGAAAGGGGACTTTGCATGGTAGAATTACATAAACAGCAAAGTGCAATTGTAACAGGCTGTGTTTAATATGAAATAGCAGCTAGTTCCAGGAAAAGCAAAGCTATCAGGAGTAGTTGTGTCAGAGCTGGAAAACGCTTCACAAAGACAGCTTTTATTTCTATATGCTCTAAAGTATGCAATAATCGTGGTCTAATTACCTCACTGCAGCCAGAAAGCAATATGGGATATTGTGGGGGTGTGGGAAAGAGCATAATATGCTACAATTAAGCTGTAATCTTTGGCATGGTCACTCATCAGATAAAGCTTTTCTGCTGTCGCATTCGAGACAGTCATTATTTGGCTGCTAAAGCCTGGGGAAAATATGTGGTGGTTTTCCTAGGAGCTGTTTCACAGAGGCTGCATTATCGGTTTCTTCCTCAGCAGCTGGCCAAGCCCAGCCGATGCTCTGCATTCGCAAGCTGTGTCCGCAGAGCTCCGCTTTTCCCCGCTTCTGCTGGGGGGTTTTGTACTGCCGGTGGTGAAATGGAGGTAACGCTATTACCCACCGTGGAATGAATTTGTGAGCGTCAAGTTGCCCGTTTAAAAACCCGTTTGCTCAGGACCTGATTTATAATGGGAGATACCTTTAGAGGAGATTTGTGAGTGTATGGTTTATACACAGAAAGACCTCATGAATGTGGCAAATAAATGTGCTAGCTACGTGACAAGTTAGGTGCATAATTATGCACATGCATTAACCCCAGGATGCAGACTGGGTTTCACTGGGACATAATCATGTTCACATGCAATTATGCTCACCTTCCTTTGAAAATCCAGTTTTACGGTCTGCTAAGAAAACCTCACTGGTGACAGCTTTTATTTTCTACAATTCTCCACCATTTTAATAGAAATTATTCCACTGCCTTGAAGCAAGCTCTTGAATTCACACACTTAATTGTTCATACTACTGTCCGGATTCTTCCCACTTTCCCAAATGTCCTTCTGAGGAGGAGAGGCAGCCTACGATGCAGGCTTATGTGGAATTGCTAAAATTCTGGAATAAAGAGGAAGGCATGAAAGGAGAAGTCAGGTCAACTTTGAATATGTTGACCTTGAGGTGACGTGGTCTGACAAGGCATGAATGAGTTGAGTATGAACGCAGATTGCGATGTAGATCAGCATTTACTGCTGCAAAGGCCTTTTTTAAATTTTCTGCAATGCCACAGATAGATGGTTTCAGAAAGACTTGGTTTGTCTTTAGGAGATGTTAAGACTTAGAAGGGGTTAAAAATGACCAGTGGTTTGGGACTGTTCAGTTTTGACTTGGATCTGGTTTTGCATTATAGAGCATACACATCCTTTGATAAGCCAGCTATGATTTCTGTAAAAGTAGATACAGTGGGGAATTAGATCAGAACCTCATTATTCTGCTGCTTCACAAAGCAGAAGCATGAACTATATTGAAGGCTTACGGCACGCACAGTCTCTGTAAGGCTTGTCTGACAGCCTGCAACAGCAGCGCAGCCCACGTCAGTAATTCCTTCCAGCATCAGGCTTTCAGGACCAGACCTTAATTATGTGCACATCTGGTCTCCTGCAGCAGTTCTTCACTGCTTGGAATAAGACGTGTCTGCCTTCAACTGTTCTCGTTAATGGGTGCTGCCAAGCCAAGGAGCTCAAAACACAACTGCACCAGAAGAGATTTAATCTGTTGTAGGAAAGGATTTGTCCTGATTTCGTGCACAGGAACCCAAAAGTGAACTGTGGTAGGTACTGCATGAGAAAACTGATCTTCATCTTAAGGTTTGTGTAGTTCTGTGCTGGATTTACATATGAACAGCAGCCAAAACAAGGCAACACAGATGCAGAAACAGTAACGTAAATCGGTCTTACAACTTTTTTACAGTGCATTTGGAGAAACTTCACAATCTTGATTCTGGTGTTAGGGGAGGTTCTGCCAAGCAGGACCACAGTCCAGACAGCAGTACTGTTGTCTGTTGTCTCCAGAAGCATTTAATTGCAATTGCTTTTATGCACCTAGCACCAATTTAAAGCAAGGATAATGTCTGTTTTTTCAGACTGTTCCAGAGTATCATCTATTTTAATGTCACAGTGCCTGAGAATTATCTGAGTTTTCTCTTTTTGATAAAATGTCACCATCTTTGTACTTACTTTATTAGTAAATAACATACTTACTGCTATTTTGATATCTTAATCTAGTTTTTGTCACCTATAGCAGAGGTGATTGCCCCAGGCAGCAAACAGAACTGGGAACTGGGAGAGACAGGAGCTGGGCACGTCCTGTGGTGGAGGAGTACTGGGAGAAGAGAAGGAGCTCTAGCACAAGAGGTTAAAAGGACCCACTGTTACCAGATTCACAGTCTGAGATAGGAAGGATCTGGTTTTACCAGGTTGGAACAACCTGAAGCATAATTTTGGCTGCAGTAAAATGTTTTTTTTTGCCCAACTAATCCCAAGCGCAGCTCAGGAGTTAGCTCCAGTCAGGGACCACTCCTGGAAGACAATTTGGATACAACCACCATTCTATGGAGAATAAGAAAGTTTAACAGTATGGGCTCAGGCTGTGCCATGCCAACTGGCTGAAGTTACTGGATTTAACCAAGCACAACTCCCATCCACTTCTGCATGCAGGCTCCAAACCAGGACCTGCAATAGGAGATACCTGTGAAAAGTTTGGCCCGAGTATTTTACCCACACAGGGACAAATGCAGTGACGGTGTTAGAAAATGTGGGCGTAATGCTGTATATCAGGTTGTGCTGTCAGGAATTCACCAGCTGTGGCAAGCTACAGAAAGGAGACACTCAGGAGCTGCCTCCAGCTGCTCTGCTGGTGAGGCCACATGGTGGAAAAGGTCAGAAAACAGTTTTCATTTAAATCAAGATGTTTAGAGAAGGTCTATTTGGGTGAAGGAAGGATGCTTTAAGTTCATTTTAACCCAGTTCACCGTAGTGCTACACTTAAGCTCGTGCCAGGAGCACGGATAGCATTTCCGTGCCAGCAGCGTGGTGTTTCCATGCACGCAGAGAGCAGTCCTGACATAGAAACAGTTCTGGGTTGAGTAAAGTGCATCTGCCATGTCCTCTCGCTTCTCTAAATCAAGTCCGTAGTTTGGTGTGAAGTCTTGTCGGTGCAGGAGTTGTGGCAATGGATTGCCTTCCTTTAGGTGTTTTCTTTAGGGTGGCCTGAGGATGTTACATACAAGGGACACGTTCAGTCTTTGGGCATTTGGAGATACACTGCACCCGCTGATGCCTGAGCTGGGTCTGAAGTTGCAGAGGGAGTTTTCTGGAGAGGGACTAAGGTAATAGGACCTCACTAGGTCTCCTGTAGGACTCTACCTTCATAGAGAAAGTCTGTTTTCAGTATTTGGAAGAACAGAAGATACAAGGATCAGCATCCACGGACATTACTTGCACTTGCCAGACTGTTTCTGCCACTGCCTGTTTGTCGTAGTCCAGGTTTCTGTTCCATTTTTGTGTTTGAATGACAGTGTTTGCAGCTGGATGTAGACAAGAGGACATTAGTTTCATACTTCTCAGCTCCTGTCGCAGTTCATGATTCCACATATCTTGTACTTCACCATTTTCTGGTTTAATGCAGCTCTCTGGGGGCTTGCTGCCAGACCAATACAAATCTTCTTTAAAAATTACAACCTTCTTCCCTATTCTGCCCTCTCCCTCCGAGGTCTGCACTGTTGGGGTGAAGGGGATCTTCCAAATCCAGTGATCTGGCTGATCTGGTTTGCAGTTCAGCAGTGGATAAGTGATGGCACTGGGAACAGGAGGGGTGGGACGGAGAAGAGGGCAGCAGGAGACCGAGCAGCCCGAGGAGGAGCCCCGTAACTGAAGCTCAGCACAGAGGTGAGCACGTGAAGCTCCTGGGCAGTGCCCTGCTAGCCGAATCCGGCCCGACAGCCCTGGACAGGGAGTCGCGATCCCGCAACCCTCCCCAAATCACTCCTGTCCTGTTGCGTTTGGCTTCTCACATTTGACGTCGCTCAGTTGTCAAAACAATTTCTTCCTTTGTCTACACTCCATCTATAATTCATTACGAAAAACAGAGAGGTGAAGCCGTTGGCTTTTCCCACTCTTTCCCTTCTGGAAAGCGTGGGCTGAGCGTGGTTTGCAGCAGGACATGAATGAATGGTTGTAAAACCTTGAAGCCAAGGGGAAGGTGGTGGGAGAGGGACACGCTACCATCTCCTGCCAGGCCCCCCAGGCCACCAGGGCATGGCATTTGCCTCTCGGAAAGCACGTCACCCATGCGTTCCACCATAAGCTCAGGCAGATCTTTGCTCAGAAAAGCCAGGTCAGATCCTGGACCCAAAGCTCACTGGGCACGTCCGTTCCTGGGCTTCAAAGGAGTTCAGGTCTCAGTCCAAGCTTTTCCTCACTAGTTGAAATTGTCACTCCATGCGCTAGCTAAAATTGCAGCCTATATATCTTATGCACAAAACTGCTTCACCCTAGATAGAGGTTTTTTATCCTTCAGTTTGGCAACAAATTTGCACTTGCACATCCTACACTCCCGTCATCACCGACTCAGGCTGAACTGCCTCAACTCTGCTTTATCCCTGCAGCAGCTGTAAGGAAAAATAACACATTATTCACCATGAAAGTGCGGGTTATGCAATGAAATATCCATCTTTTTGAACATGCAGTGAAATATCCATCTTTTTGAAACTGCAAATGTAATTGTGCACTTAAGTGCAATTTTGAGGAAATGGCTACGGGTGTTATTTGCCATATAGGTTCTGCTAATGGCAAATATTGATGTCTAAAAAGCAAGAGCAAGTTGCCACAAGAAGGCAAAATTTTGTTCAATATAGCATAAGGATTAATTTTCTGAACTGGTAATGGCTTTGAAATGTGAACATGAACTGTGATTTGCATTTTGCGTTAGACGAAATAACCAGTGTTCTTATCCAGGTATTCCAGGCCTGCCTCTATTACTCATTTCTGGAGTTCGGTGTCACCAGCAACTTGTGTGGAGATTTCTGTGGAAAGGGTACAAGAAAATTTCTTTCTACATGAAAGAAATCTTCATCCTAAAAAGATCGCATACGGAAAAAAAACCCCAAACCAGTTCAACTGACTGTCACTCTGTCAGTGATGTCTCTCTGCAAGGTTAAACTATTCAAGTCTGGCAGTCTTTCAAAGGTGGAGGTAGGACTTTTTC
This sequence comes from Aramus guarauna, assembly GCA_013400195.1. Lineage (NCBI taxonomy): Eukaryota > Metazoa > Chordata > Aves > Gruiformes > Aramidae > Aramus > Aramus guarauna. The sequence goes on from VXBL01000615.1 coordinate 118,703, forward strand.
CAAGCCCAGCAGATGAAAGACCCCGTGTAAGCTCCATCTTTAGCAGCAGGGTTTGCGTTCAGCTCTGCAGCAACCTCGCAAGAGCCACGACTCCTTGTCCCCACACCGAGATTCACCAGAGGGCAGCACAATATCACTTTTTATTGTAAGAGCAGGAGTTAACCATTTCAGCTAAGAGCTTCTTGAAGTTAGCTGCTTTTTGTTCCATAGTTATGACTGCAAATGAGTTTCTCTTTAAAGCTAGCCTCTGAAGCAGCTCCAAAAGCCTTTATATTAGTTATACATCAACGTTTTAATGTCCAGGCATTCACCAAGTGGAAGCAGAGAGAGACCAGACAGTTGTATTTTCAACGTATCTCTCTGCCAGGTTTCTGTCCAGGGCTGGTCAGGGCAGCTGGTGGGTGCTCGTCCAGCTTCAAGTATTTCAGAAGCTCTGCTGCGTTAAAGGCACCATCCCGAGTGAATACTATTTCAGCCTCATCATTTGAGACGCATTAAACAGTAGGAGCAAGCCTTCTGATGGCACTTCATGAGAAGGGTTCACAGAGGGTGAATGTAGGCATGCTTTTTTTGTATTATATTTATTTCTGGCTGTCCTGAATGCTGAGCAGCTTCTAAGTTCTCCAGCACTCCAGCCAAACTCTCGCCATTCACAGAACTAAGAGGAATCACTGATCGCGTCTTGCCTGCTCAGCTTCCCTCACGCAGGGCTTCATCTGTCATCAGTCTGTTCCAATTTATTACGCTGTTCTGCTTGCACAGGTATCTGGTGTCTCCAGCAGTTGCCTCCCCTGGTTCAAGCGCCACTGTACTTTGCCAACCTTTTCTGACCTCTTTCTCTTAACTTAGAGTCAAAGCTTTGATACCTGAAATCTTGGTCTTTTGCTGCAGACTAACTACATCTTCTGTCCTTGGTTGTTCCCTTTCCTCCATTTCGCTTCTGCCTGGTGGGTTTTCTCACGTCTAGCTTCAATCTTGCACTTCACTCCTGACATTCGCACGTAGGTCTCCCTTAACTCTCTCCGTCTGATCTCGCTCCTTTTTGAGCTCAGTCTCAACTCCATCCACTCCTGCTCATCCCAACACTTCCTAACTGTGTGCTGAAGTCTTCAAAGATGTAGCTTTTCTGTGGGTCTGCTCCCCATGCATCCTTAGCTTTCCTTAGCTCAAACATGATCTTTATTTAAAGGCCAGCAGCCTGAAGAATGTATGTGTAGAATAAAAGAACTTTTCCTGCCATACTAGCTTTGGTACATTACTTAATCTGAGGGGAGCATAGTGTTGTTCTTCAGAATAGGTATAAAATCATACACTTAGTAATAGAAATAAATGCAATGATACCTCACAAGATATCTGCTTTAAAACTCAAATAATCATGTGTTTCTGTTTTCAGAAAAAGAAACATATTTTGAAATCCCTACTATTTTTCTTATATTTTTCTTTGCCCAATATTTGGGGGGGAGGAAGAATAACATTTCTTTTTCATTTGCATTCTCTATTTTCATTTATTGGAAAAAAAAAGGAAGAAAAGACAAAAAAAAGTTGAAAAAAAGATTTTATTCCATTTTTTTTTTCACATTTCATTTTCATTTCATCCTTTTTCCAAGGAAGGAAGAAAATTAGTATTTGTTAAAGGCAAATAGATGGCAAAAAAGGAAGGTAAAAGGTCTTTTAAGAATAATTTTTAAAAGCTTTAACAAGTCAGAAAATATCTTTGAAAATTCATAAAAAGTAAAAGTTGAAAAGAAAAATGCTTTCTATTGAAAACACCTAACAAAGGCTTGGAGCTAGTTAAGGCAGCCAGTGCGGTGGGCTTTGTAGTGTTTTCTAAATGAGGACAGTCCATCACCTCTGCAGGAATCCATCCCTGTGCACGGTGACCTTGCACCTCATCAGAGAAGTCTTTTTGGGCATTACACCAAGTTTTCTCCTGACTAAATCTGATTCTGTTTCTCCTCAGGTCTCTCCATTTCACAGTGAGTGATGTGACTATGACTCAGTGTAGAAATAACCCAAGTTTTCCTGTAAAATAGGGATGAGACAGAGCTGTATCAGATTCACATCTGCAATATGCATCATTTTTAGAGTGCTCTGCCATTGCTTTTAGATGTTTAATTTTTCAAGCTCTACCAAGATAACCACAGAGGCACATTGCCCGGCAGTGGTCATTCCCAAAGAGCAGCGGGGCATGGTGTCGGTGCTCAAGGCTACCAGTAAGAATAGCTGTGCTTTGGCAAGGTGTGCGACACCTACTCTTCCCATCCTCTGTACTTATGCGTTTTGAGAAGGTACAGATTATGTGACCTTCGTATAACTTGGCCAAACTAGAAATATTTCATGACACTTTGAAGCCTGTCTTTGCAGGATCACAACTTTTTCTGTCTTTTGTTTCTTCCCATTTCAAGTTACTGCAATGCCATTAATATTAAAAAAAAAAAA
>VXBL01000615.1:121172-136999 GCA_013400195.1 Aramus guarauna
AAAAAAAAAAAAAAAGCCACTTTTATCCACCATGGATAAATTAGTAAGAATGGGTTCTTCTTGGAAGGTGTCCAGAAGTCTGATCCTGCATGGTAGAAACCAATGAGCCCATTTTATGTAGAAAATGTTACTTGTAACAGCTACCCAGTCACGTAGCTTAGCTGTTAAGTTTCTTCTGCTGCCTCATCAGATTTTCTTTCCTAGGAATGGCTTTTTTCTGGAACTTAATCTTTTTTCTCAGAAGATTTTAATAACAAAATAGTGACGTGGTGGTTTTTTGAACAGATATGATATTAGTACCTAATTGAATTTGCTATTACAAAGTGTGCTTCTGCTGCACAGAGAAAAATATATGTGTGCATACATATTTAATATATAAATACATATATATGAAAATATATGCATAAAATTGAAGTAAGTCTTAGTGGCTTTAGACATTATTCAGTCTTATGTTTGTGTTACTTTTTCACTCCCAAAAGATAACTTAGCCATTGTATTCTGTTTATCAATCTTGAAGTCTGGCTGAAAGCCTGTAGACTTTGCATAACCTATTCCTAAATTATGCAGAAATTAATATCTTCAGCAGTACAGAATTAAAGACTCCTTTTTTAATTTTGCCATGTCAACAACGTATTACATTAAAAATATGTGTAAAATTTCAGAATATATTGTATACCAAAACTTATATATCGTAAATACCATTTACCTGGGATGTTTCTCCAGGGACTGCTGTGCTGTAGCAAACATTGTGTTGATTCAAGTTCTTAAAAATCATTCTGTTTACTTTTCACATTACTTGTTTTCTTAAGACTCAGATGGGGAGAAGCAAAAAAAAAAAAAAAAAAAAAAAAAAAAAAAAGTTCAGTATTATTACTCTGCAGACATACTAATAAGAAAATAAGCATTTCACACAGAAATAAGATTAGATCTGATCTGCTGCGAGAAAGGTCTTTGTGGTTTTCCTTTCAAAGACTTATTTGTCACTGCACTTTCAGCACAGTGCAGGCAGGAGACGTTGAGAGGGAAGGAGGTGATCACCTGCTGCAGCTCTCTTTTTGACTTGTTAACTTTGCAGAAGCTGTAGTTGATTTTGAAAGCCCACTTCTCAATGAAGTTAACAAATATCACTGCAAAATAGACTACTCTGTCCCTCGAACTGGACTTACAAACTTTTTCCTCAAAGTATAAGTACAGAGATACTGTACTACCTTTTATTTGTGCTGAGATTGTAGATAGGTGACAGCTTGCATTAATATTTGACAAGGTTTGTTCTATGTCACCATCAGAAATGTAGCTGAAAATCTCTTTGCCTGGCTGGCTTGCACTTGAAACTGTTTTTTGGTAAGATCTGGATTTGAAAATCTCTTCTACTAGATCTGTAGCTGTGAGATTCATTGTCTTCAAAATTTCTATTAACCTCTAATGTTGTTTTTCTTTCTGCAGAAACAGAAGGTGCACACAGCACAGATGCCAGCCTTCTCCCAGGAATAACCTCTTCGTCCCCAAGTGACGCCAGCTCCTGCTAGCACCATGGGGCCAGAGGGTGGTTTCTTAGGCAGTGGACAGGTCCACGTCATCCTGTGGGGAAGTTTGGCAGCCATGACAACACTCTTGTTCCTCACCTTCCTCATCTTCCTCTGCTCCAGCTGCAACAGGTGAGGCTCAGGAGCTTAGCAGGCAGTAATGGTTCTCCAGTCAGATAGCCCGGGGATTGAAATAGCTTCACTAATAACTAGTTAGCAAGCAATACTGAGGACTTAGGTACAGAAATAAGTACAAAATCTGTTTTCAGAGCAAACTTGAATTTGAACAGTTCTGTTCATTCTAAAGTCTAATTTTATTTTTCTTTTGCTGTGAAGGAAAAACACGGTGGTGTTTGCTGGCTGCTAAGGAAGGACTATTATTATTTTAAGCTCATAATTTATTATAGCTCCTAAGCTGAAGCATGGAGCACAGGCAGACGCTATTAGCAGATCACACCGCTAACCTGAAACTGAGAAAATTAGGTGTGCTGAACAGGACCAAAAAGATATAGGTAAAAAGGAAAGGCAAACCATTTCTACGTATTTTAGCTTTGCTTTGGCCATTCCTGAAGACTAGGGAATTGATCCTGCCGTTCAAGCCAAAATGAGTAAGAATCAAACAGTAATACTAATTAATATCTTGTACTCATCCTTATTTTCTTCTCCATAAGAAGGCTCGATTTCAGCAATACAGGCACTTCTGCTGACTTTGTTTATTCACCTTTGAATGCCCCTCCATGACACGTAAGCTGAGCCCTGCTGATTGCACAGGGGAGCTGGGCAGCCTGCGCTCCATCCAGGATGCCCTTCCACCAGGTCGGACCCTTCCCAATGGGGAGCGGGACTGCTGTGGTCCGTATCGCTACGTTTTGCCAGCATAGCTCAATCAGCCAAGCGTATGGGGGGAAAAAAAACAATTTATCCAGAACTCGGTACAGCCCCAAAATCTTTGGTTTGTACCCTTATGCCTATAGGAGGATGTTCATTCATCATCATCCGTTCAGCATTGAGAGCGTTGAGGAAGCTGTGCAGCCATACAGTACACTGTATTGGCATAAGGTGTGTCTGCAGTGGGAGTCCCGCTTTTTCAGCAGGATTTATCTAATGCCCACATTGCAAAAAACAGTCGTGGGCAAGACCAGACCCCAGAAGTTGGTTGAAACCCTAAAAAAGCATAAGTTGGAACTTGTAATTTCATGGGATTCAGGAGAAATGCTTTTGTAAGCTGTTAGGTGACATTTCAGTATCTTCCTATTCATCACAGTTTCCTGTGATACCTGTGCAAAAATAGTAGAAATAGGAATTTCTTTTATTTATTTCAAAGTATAAAACCTATTTTAAGAATCTTTAAGCCCACAAACATTGTGTTTAGGTACCGTGTGTTGTCTTGTAAGACTCCAGTCCCTGAAACATCAGCAGAAAGATGTTTTTTAAAATGGAGTCAAACCACTGAATATGTCTTTGCAGTTGCAGAGATACATTGTCAGCAACTATCTGGTGATGCTCTTTACGAAATTCTTGTGTTGCTAGTCTGGACACAGTAGCTTGTCTTTCAGGTCATTCTGTAGGGCAGGTTGTTAATGCATAAATGCAATTATGTAAAATTTCTTCCTAGCTTACTCTTCAAAAATGGTTGAGGACATGGAAAACTGATCAAAATCTGTTCTTTCTAAAATGTCCGTTTCACCCAGGGGAAGGACTATGACTATTTTAAGCTCACAGTTTATTACAGTATTTCAGAATAAAAGTTGTATTTCCAGAATGGTGAAACTGGAAACATGATCCACGCTTTGTGACGTACCCAGTGAAGCAGGATTAATTTTAAAACAAAGGTCTGTGCTGCTATGAAATCTGTAGGCCTTCTCAAACCGCTCATACTTATAGTTAATTATAACTGGCATCCTGAGTGGGAGTAGGCTGGATTTCGTGGGCCTTTTCTAATTCTTCATAGGATAAACACCTTTTACTGACACAGTTTAAGGAACTCCCAGGGTCATCTGTGACGAAAACATGTATCTCTGAGCAGATATGATTAAATTGTGCATAATAATATTTTGATTATTGTTACTCCTTACTGTGATCTTACACTAAAGGAGGAAAAGGTTTGTGTGTGTGTGTGTTGTACCTCTTCAGATATATTTATCACCACTCTGCCTCGATGGTGAACTTGCACAGAGGTCATACCAGTCCCTGTAATAATTTTCAGTTATTCTATTTTCAGTATTATTGTGAATCACAGTTCTGTTCCCTGCAGGTGCGTAAGGTCTGTTCATATGTTAGCATAACGTGTAGTTCATGTGTTCATATGTCTTTTTTATTAAGGGAAAAGAAGGCCAGACATCAGAATGGAGATCATGAAAATCTGATGAATGTGGTAAGTATTTCTTTCTGGCAGCTTGTGTCTGTCTTGTGGTTGGTTTGTACCAAGCTTCTTGCAAAATACTGCAGATTGGAAAACAGCTCAGGAATTTGGAGACGGTTGAGCAAGGGAAACTTTAAAAGCTGCAGAACAGGAAGAGGAGGAGACCTTGTGTAAACCCCGATAATGTGCATTTTCTCAGTGCTCTTTCTGCCACCGTTGTACTCCAGATCTGCCTTTCTTTCACTCTGCTTGCAGCGCAAGTGCAGCGTGCCCTTTGTCACCTGCTGTCTTCTCACGGGTGAAAGCCATGGTAATGTCTATTACTGTAAAGGCTGAAAGGGAGATCGCTCTGGGCACACTCGCGTTTATTTAACATCTGTAAACACAGGCACCTAAATCGTTACTTGAGTATAGTCGGCATAGTTTGACTCTCCTGAAGATAATACCTGTGGGTCAGAGCTCCTGAGATTGGAATGAAATTCCTCACATATCTATTTCTGCAAACGTTTCTTCTGATCCAACCATGATTAGATCTCACTAATTTGTGTTGCAGCCTTCCGACAAGGAGGTGTTCAGCCACTCAATCACAAGTTCGGCTACAGAGCCCCCTCCGAGCAGCGACCAGAACGGGGTACTCAGCAATGGCGAGGGTGAGTAGTGCAGACCCTGTGGGCAGGATGAACGAGCAGCACCATTCCCTTGCTCACAGCTCCCACGTTAGCTGCACACTGGTGATCCCTCAAGTCTTGGGTTTCTAGCTATCAGCTTTCCAAGCACACAGTCATGCCATTTGTCTGAATCCCCTGTGTTTCCCTCTGCTCACCTCTGGAGGTCTGACTGCAGCTCAGCTGCTGTATCCCAGGGCAGTGGCCGGGCGTGCAGCTCTCTGGAGGGCAGCCAGTCCTCTTCGCACAGGACATAATTCACACAAAACTTATGGTCAAGTTAAAAAATGCAGTGAGTACATTTGCCTTGCTGGGAAGCCAGTAGCTCATCCCATGGAGATGTGGGTGTTGTAGGCTGCATCCCCACTTCCCTGCCAGGCATGCTGTGACATAGCCCTACACCCCAGCTCCCAGTCTTCTACATCATCCAACACTGGATGGTGATAAGGTCCTTCTCTGGGCCACCAGCCTACACCTGCAGATTGACCAGGCCATCAGGCAAAGACTGTGGCATTCCCTAATCTCAGCCAGCTACGGAGTTGGGATGTGACCAGAAGATGCAGTTGTACTTCAGAGCTTCACTCCTGGAGGCTGTGGAAGTATTTCAGGTCCTCCTCCAGGGACTACAGCTTTGGATCATAGTCCTGTGCTGTCTGAGGCTGTCACTTGTCTTTTTGTATTTTAGAAAACAGGAAACATAAATAGGCTTCTTTTTTTTTCCTTAGTCTTTGCTGAACACTCAAAATGATTCACAGTGAAATATCACTGGAAAATATTTTACTCAGCTGCACCTAAAAATAAACTTGGTCTCAGCTCAGAGCCGCCGGGAGCCAACTGTTGTCTCCACGCTAGGCACCAACACCATGGGCTGCGCTGCTCATCTCCTACCGCCTCATCTCACCATGTAGCTGGAGGCTAAGCTATTCAGTCTTTATCCCTCAGAGATGAATATCCAAAGGAATTTTTAAGCTTTGTTTTTGCAGCTAATCGCTGCTCCCGTCCGTGGTTTGTTGTGTACGTAGGTGTGTGTGGCTCACCAAGGGACTCCATGCACTGAGCAAAGCCCTGCAGAAGGGAAGCATTTCTCTTTGCCAAGAGTCACCACACATGCAGCTGTCAAAGCTGCTACTAAAAGGCATGCTGTCAACCAGCAGACAGTTTTCAGAGTGTCTGATATTACTCATTTTACACTCTGCATAACAACCCTTCTGAATAACAGGAATCAATGTGCTTTAATTTCTTATTTATACTTCATGCATTCTTTTTGTTAATGGTTCTTTTCCTGTTTCTGCTAGTCTTCTGAGCAGAGGCAGTGCTACGGAAGCAGCACTGTCAAATGTTGGGTTTTTCCCTCTACCCAACCTGCCAGCATTGTGGTTATCCATGCCAACCCCTTATCTATGCCAACCTCTTCTGTGTCATTGCCCATAACCACAGGAGCACAGAACTGTGAGCTCTCATTACTTCTGATTATCCCCTCCAGGCTGAATGGGGTGGGTGCTCTCTGAAGCCCGTGGTGGTACTCTGCATGGCACAGAAATCCCCGAGAGCAAGCACCAGAAGGGGAAACTGTGTTCCAGCTTATCCAGGCTGGTTCCTGATGTTCCTCAGGAAGCCTACAGGCATCCTGGGTTGTGACTAGCGCACCTTGAAGTCCTAGTCGGGACACAATAGGACACTTCCTCCTATTCCATCTATGAATGGAGAAGGATGTTTTCCTTTTCTTCTCCTCCCATCTCCCATTCAGACAGCGATTACCATCTCACACCTCCAGTTCCATCCTAAGTTTTGCTGTCAGGGTACGGCTCCCTGCGGGTGCTGACTGCATGAGTCTGCACGCCCTGAGCACAAGAGAAAGCAACATCCATGACAACCACCAAATCAAAGGTACTGATTGCTTCAGCAACACTTTATGTCATCATGTCAAACACACTGAAGGAAATGGAAGAATGCGTTGATTTTGCTGAGAGAGTACCATAGGAACTGTACAAAGAAAAGTAAAGCTATTCAGAAGTGATTTTTCAAAGAAATGGTGTCATGTAAAGTTACATACCTGAAACATGCTTGTATGTGCCCTTGTATACATCCTTGAACGCAGGCAAATGTCACATCGGTGCACTGTAAGATGAGAAGTCCCATAGATTTCAGTCCCTAATACCCTCTAGTGACAGTGACATGTGACCCGCTTCTGGGACTTAAAATAACATGTTCTGCCTAACACTACTTTGTGAAGTCTAGTCTTTTCTTTTGTGCATATGGCTGGCTCGTTAGTAGGTTGTCAACCTACATTATGTGCTGCGAGACTAAGAGAAGTATGGCATAGCCTTCCAGTGAGGAGCTTCTGGTGTAGCGTGCAGTGAGGCTGACTGCGGCAGGGCTGAGCAAAGTGTGAATCAGACGAGAATTTGGCCAGCATGTTAAACAAGGTGAGGGCTGGGTAGGGAAGAAGCAAGGATGCTTTGCTTTTTGATTCCAAAGGATAGGGAAACGGAAGGAGGAAAGTCTAACAAGGCTTTTTTTAAAGGCACTTGGTTCAAGGTCTCCCACCAGCATTCCCCATCTGAGACTACTGAGCAGTCTGTAGGCATTCAGTATAACTGAGTACAGCTGAACGTCCACGCACACCTGCACCTACCACCCATCCCCTGTTCTGACTGTAAATGCTGTTTCTATAGCATGTGAATTGGGGTGCAGAGAGTATTTAAGATGTTGTGAGAAAGATATTTTAACAGTAAAGTGCAGAAATCTCTGTCACGGAAACCATTTGATAAACAAAAAGCATGATGACCACCAGACATTTCCGGGCATTAGTATCATTTATCCTTTCCAATGAGACACAAAACCAAAGTGATGGAGAGAGTACCAAATCGCACTCGCCTTACAGTTACGTATTTGTTTTAAATACTTCTTTATCATTTTCTCTAGTACTCTCAGAGGACAGTACAACTGCCTGTATCCAGCCTTATGAAGAAGTACAGACATCTGTCTCTGATCTCCTAGATCCACAGGATAGTCTTGGAAAGTCTATAAAATGTCACCAGAGCCGAGAACTACCCAGTATTCCCCCTAACAACACCATGGAAACCATCATCTCAGCTAGAAATGCAGAAAATGATCAAGGTCTTGGAATGGAAGGGCCTTACGAAGTCTTGAAAGACAGCTCCTCTCAGGAGAACATAGTTGAAGACTGCTTGTATGAAACTGTGAAGGAGATTAAAGATGTTGGAGCAGTAGCCAGCATGGAGGGGAGCTGTAACAGCAAATCAAAGGCTTCGCTGACAGTTTCTGAAGGTCAGAATCAGATTCCTGACTGCAAGATTGAATCAGCAGAATATGCATCTGTTGACCGAAATAAAAAAAGTCGCCAAAGTGCTAATTCAGAAAGCCCTCTTGACAACACACCGGATGTAGAGGATGAGCTTCCCCCTCCAGTACCCATGAAACTTCTTGATGAAAATGAGAATGTGCAAGAAAAAGAAGTGGAAGAAGAAGAGGTGACAGAAGGAGCAAGTAAACCTGAGAAGGTAAATACTGCAAATACTTGTCCTTGTCAAACAGCCAAATAATGATAGAGAACATAAGGGTGGGAGAGGATTTTTTTATAACAAAGAAATGCCAAGAAAAAAAAAATCAAGGTGATACAAGATTGTAAAATATGGAAATATGAAAATGTAGAGTTACAGTGTTGTCTTTGCATTATAGCCATGTACTCATTCTATTGCAGCCTGTATTTTGGATTGTTGCAGTATGCACTTCATAAGGCTTTTCCCAAATATGATCCAGAAATTGCACAGGAGGCCTCTGCTTCTTTGTTTAATGATATTGTACTTGTGGGAGCTATTACAATAGGTATCCAGTATCTCTGTCAGCATTGTGTGTGTCACATGTAAAAAGAGTAATGAATTTCCACCTGCTTGAAATCATGGACAAAAGTTATGTTTTCTCAGCAGCTTCTCCCAGCCTACGGACAAGTTAGTGGTGAACTTGAAAAACAGAGTGATGACATTTTCAACAAGTTATTTTCCCATTTTTAGTTTCTCACCAGAATTAATTTTAAGGATGTTTTCAGATCATTGCACAGAGATTTCATAAACTGTTGAGTTTTCATTTTTCAGAACTAGTTTAGATAACTTAATTGTGAATGAAAGAACTGCGATTTTAGCAGTTTAATATAATTTTGGTGTCTGAGTCATCAAATACTATTAGGTATTGAGGAAAATTTCCAAAAAGTCCGTAAGATGCAATGTGACATTTTAATGTAAACATTTACTTGAGAAATCATTGCAGAGCTGAGGTATTGTTGTTTGTTTCTGGTTGTTCTCTTATTTGAAGTATTTCAGTAATCCAGGCAGAAGGCAGAAAAATACCTTGTCAAATAACTGGCTAACCATGTAACCTATAAAGCACAACAGAGTCAAAATGAATAAACTGAAGACTACTCAAAATATTAAAATTGTTTATCTGGACTCTTCAGTGCACATTCTTAAAAATAACCAGCTCGTTAAGTAAAAAATTAAGATGTCATTGTCAACAATAATCCACCAACACTCCCCCCTCCCAAATTCAGGCCATATGTAATTTCTAATTAAACTTTTAGAGAAACAGCTTTCTGTAACAGTGACATTTTTCCTACCAGGTGTGAAAAGACTTGCAGAAAATCATTGTATTTCCCAGGCACCGATACAAAGAAAAAGCATTTGCTGCTCTGTAGCTCCCCAGCACCCCGTGTATACAGCGTCAGTAACTGCAAGGAGTGGGAATTGATTAAAATGGCTCAGGTTTTGAAGGATTAATCAAGAGATGACACATACAGTCCCCTAAGTGCCAGAAAAAAGGTGTTTGTCTAATTAAAATTTATTCAGAGCTAAAGCCATCCTGAGTTAAAGCTTCGGCAGCATCACATCATTCCCGCGTTCGCTGCTAGGTACATGCATTATGCATCGAAGCGTGCGCCTGTCCTGTCCTTGAGAGCTACAGCTGCAGCAGAGTTGGAGATGGTAATTGATGGAATATATAAATGTCATTATTGTTGGCATTGTGTGGGGAGGTGGTTGCGGGATTGTTTTTCTGTTGTGATGATGATAATTTTCCCCTCTATTTTGCTGCCTCAAACAATGCACAGCAATGCGTGTTTTTTCTGATGTGGCAACCAAAACCAAGATGTTTATGGAAATTTATGTTATATTGATAACTCTTTTAGTTAAACAAACTCTGTAGGTGTCTCGTTTTGCTTTCTGTCTTGTGAGGCTACTTAGCTGCCTTGCTTAACGTGACATCCGTATCCCAAACTTTTCAACCTTCTGCCCTGGCCCTGATGAAGAGAGGGGTTGGGTGTAAGTCGTGCGAGTTTCTCTCACTACAATTAGGCTTTGCTTTAGTGGGGCACAAAGAAGGGACAGGCAGGGAGGCTGTTTGTGTAGCTGAGACTTGGACCTGCCAACAGACAGAGAACAGACCGTGTCCAGGCTGTTTCGGTCTCACCCAGTAAAAGAGGGCAGCCAGGATGATCCCCAGCCCATGCCAGCTCCTGAAGCACGCTCATTTGGGAGAGAGCTAGGTGGACCAAGCCAGAGACTGTTCCAGCATGTAACAGCATGAAGAGAATAAAGGATCCTTTCAAGAGCCAGACGTGCAATAAATGGGTGAAAATTAATTATGTAAATTAGCTATTGGCTGTGACACAGCTAAATCCTTTGGAAGGTTTTGGTGAAGAAAGACACCTTTCATAGCACAAGGCCTCTTACAGGCCTCTATCACCTGGAAAAACTTGGGTGTAGTTCCTCTAAGAAAACTGGAGAAGCAGAATAGTTTTTCTTTAGTTCTTCCTTTTTAATTTAAAAAAAAAAGGAAGTACGAATCTCCTTTCTCAGTCAGGTCTTTCCAGAGTGAGCACTGGTACAAATGCTCTGTGTGTGTGTGTGTCTGGCTGCTGCCATCTGATTTCAGGCTTGCGCAGCCTGAGGATGGGCAAAGCATCTCTTACACATGCACCGGAGGAGAATGGACATCTTGTTCTGGTGCCTGAGTCAGGAGACGCAGCTGAGCCAAAGAGCAAAAAATCAAGTGCTGTCGAGGAACAAAAGGAAAGTGGAAGGCAAATAAGGACACATGCTGTTTGTGTTGCTGCTGAGGTGTCAAAGATAATTTATAATATTGCTAGGTACAAAATGTTTAGGAGCAAGTGTTTTTTGCAGTTTCCAAGATGACAATATCCTTCAAAATTGATGTGTCACGGGTTTCACATTTAGAAGAACGAATGCTAGGTCCCAGGGAAACAAGAACAGGATTGCCAACACCCTGTGGTATTTGTCAGTTCTTGAGTGGGAAACTGTAGCAGGGGTCCTGACACATGGTGCTTATAGACACACTGATGAGAGAAAATAACTTCACTGAAGAATTTTGCAAGCACATGTTTGTTTTAATGTGTGAGGATGAAATTAGTAACTTACTCCTCAACACAAAAAATACACTGCAAATAAGAAAGACTTAACTGAGCTGCTGTAGTGAAGCAAATCTAATAAAGGGCCATAAATATGTTTGAACTTCTCCTTTTTCTTTTTTTTCTTTTTTTTTTTTCATGAGTAAACAAACCACGGGTTAAAGAGCGCATCCTCCAGATGGTAAGAAAGAAGCAAAGGAGTTGTTAGGTGTGAGGGAAGTCCCCTGGGGGGCAGCAGGCAGACTTCAGTGCACTTTGGGTCAGGGTCTTCATTAGAAGTGCCCCAGGGGTTTGAAGCTTGGTATTTACCAGAAGTAAAAACACCAAGAAAAACTGAAGTAGGAAAGAATCTGTTGTAATGAGCCTCTGTGGGAAAAAAGAAAAAAGTCTTGTGTGTCTAGTATGTGCCTGGAAGCTGTATTTGATTGACTGTGCTAAAAATAGCTCTACTTCTCCACCTTGGTCTGCACTGGAGGAGGTCTGAAGTATTTTAGGTAGAGAAGTTGCGTGAAACTCCAAAATACGGCCCGTTACAAATAGTGCTGGAAGCCTCCCTCTGAATCACTGTGGAGCAGGAGTCCAGCAAAGCCTTCTCGCCCCAGGGGGAGGAATCACACGGCCGCTGTGAGACAGCCAGGGACCTCCTTGCTGTAAATGTCCTAAGGCATCTTTCCTAAGAGCAAAATGCTTTTCCACCATGTTTTGTGACCATGACGGTTTACATGCTTGAAGTTAGTCTTGGTACTAAACCAAGCCCTCCATCCCTTAGTAACTTTGCTACATGAACTGGATCCAGCCAGATGCTTGTCTCAGGATGGGTTGCAGCAGGGCTTTTCCGTGCTCATGGTCTGAGTGGTTGTGAGGCAGCGCTGCCCTGCATCACTGCTGCATTTCGTGGGGGAGGAAGACACGATGCCTCCCTTACAGCACTTCCAGGATCCATTGAATGAAGGAAAACAATCATCAGGAAGGTGCCAGTTGAGTATTGTTCTTTTGTCATCTAAAAGCAAAGCAGGGAATCATGTGGAAAGCCAACTAGTGGTTCACAACAGCTGACTTTTAATTCTTCAAAAGCCTTTGCAGACTCTTCTCTTGCTTCATTACAAGTGTAAAGGGAGGGATATGGCGGAGCACAGTTTGTTTTAACCATTACATTATTTTTACCCTTTTCAGGTCAGGACAAGAGCAGCTACATTAAAAAGCTCTACTAACCTCAGGGCTGTTATCTCCAGAGATGTACTCTGGATATTAGTGATATTAGCTATGTAAAATGGAACTAGTGAACAAATGACCGTAAAATACAATGTATTGATTGTAATGGGAGGTTTCACACTGTTGACTGGTAATGAGCCTTTTTTTTTTCTTTCTTTCTTTCTTTTTTACAGAGGCTTAGTTCGATGTCTTACAAGTCTCGAGAGGAAGATCCATCTCTTACAGAAGATGAGGTAGGTTTCTTGCATGAAATTCAGTAACTAACTAGAGACCTTTTTTCAGGCAGAAATTAGCATAAGCTTTGCATGATTAAGCAGGATCTAAGAAAGGTGAAATTGTCTGAAGGGAAAATGAAAGCCAAAGTTTCTCTGCACAGAGTTTGTACTGCCACACTCCTAAAATCAGACGTATCTAGCGTATGGCTATATCAGGCCAATAGGTTAAAAAGTGGTGTGAGAAAGTAACGGGAGGCCACAATTAGCTGATCATTAGGGCAGCTTCTTGATTTGGATGACGAGCTCTACTTCAGAATCATAATCAGCAGCCTTTGGAAACATGCTCCACCTTCCCCATGCAAAGTGTTTGGGGCTCTGGAAAATAAATGGAAGCGTAATAAAAGCACTGGAACATAAACCATTCTTTAAAATGTCTGTTAGTCAAATAAATTGAGGAGCTTGAAACAAAGGTAGAAAAGTTAAACAGAAATAAGGTTGCTTGTGATCATCTCCAATACACCCGTGCAATTTATAAATATGTTCTCCAGACATGAAAGTAAACATAAACTTGGCAATGAGCTGAGCAAGCTAATGCTTTCTGCTGGGAGAAGCGCTCCCAGACATTAATGAATAAATTGATCCTTGAACTGGGTTCATGTAATTTAATGCTGGAAAGGGTTGAAGTATGGATGAGCAGAAAAGCCATTTTTGTTGGCTCGGCTGAAATCAGTAAAAAGTCAGAAGAATATTGCCACTTGCAATGGGATGTCTCTCTTTATAAAACAAAAAAATTAAAAAAAATACAGAATTAACGGAAGCGATCTGGTTCATCTGCATCAGTTAGTGTTGCTTAATGGTAATGGGCATTTTCATGCCAATACACTGTTTTAATTGGATTGAAATAAATCCAGAGTGGCTTTGCATGCTTGGGAAAGACTTTAAATGTAACAGAAGAGCTACACTGCTATTGTGATATTAGGTACGAGAGAAGCCGTGCAGGGAATTTCACCTGTCTGCGCTGTGCAAGGGGTAGTAGTACCCACTTGGACTGGGAGAGGGCTGGTAACAGTGGCTCACTGCCCTTGGCGCCAGCCCTGGCAAGCCCTGGGAGGAGGGACATCTGTGAAGGTGGGCTTCTCCTTCACCTCTTCATTAAGGGCCATCTTTGTGCACTTGTTTAAGCATGCCACCTCCTCAGAGGGGATTTTTAGAACTAGGAGTGAGACTCCGGCTCCCTCTCTTGTGTCTATAGTAGCTGGGAGGTTTCGCTCTCTAGTCTTAAGTTCTGATACGCAGTGATTGAGATGCAGCTCCTCTTTGTAGACAGAGTTTAGTCAACAGACCAGACCTTGTGTATCAAGATGGGCACTGACTACTTGCTATTTTCTGGTGCGGGTAATTTATCTCCTGATTTTTAATGTTCTCTTCCATGACTTGGTGCCTCCTTGGTCCTGCCAAATAACTACTCTCCTATTGGCGTGTTTCTAAAAGCAGAAAAGTAGCTGCTACTATTACTACCAGTAATAGTATGTGGTAGTAGTAGTAGTAGTAGTAATAATAATTAATAATTAATAATTAATAATTTTAAAACCCCCAAGGACCAGACAGCATCCTTCTCCTACATTACAGCAGCTAAACCTGATCATCCCTTTGCCAGCTGTCTCCCCATTGAGCCCAAGCTGGCTCCAGGACCATAGCAAAACTTGCAAGAGCTCCTGCTCACAAAGCCATTCCCATTTATCCCGGGTCTAATTTGCCTGCAGGGGATTTATGTTCAAAGAATTTTTACATTTATAAACTTCTTTTATAAAGCATTTTACAAAGCATTCTTTTTTGAAAGAAAATCAATTAAGAAAGGATTTGTAAGAAAGGATATGTTTTTATTAGAAGATCTTAAGTAACCAACATCCTTGTGGTGGAAGGGGTACAAACTGGCACACAAGCTTTATGCCATGCTTAAATACTCAGCAGGTGTCTCCTTTTCGTAGATCTCAGCCATGTACTCGTCGGTGAGTAAGCCGGGACAGGCCATCAAGGCACTGGATTCTCCTTACACCTGTATTCAAGAAATTACATCTCAGAGGTCCCCGTCTATTTGCAGTGGCCTCTATGCAAGCGTGAAGGACTTTGAAAACCCCCTAAATACTACCACTGTGCCTCAGTCAGCGGACAGACCAAACGGGGAGCTGGAGCCTGACTATGAAGCTATCCAGTCAGTGAGCCAGGAAGAAGACAGGACCTTGTGTGTGCCTAACACAAACCACACTGCTCTTTCAGGAGAGAATGACTATGAGAGCATAGGGGACTTGCAGCACCACAGGGATTTCACCAGACTTTAACTACTCCGGCAGGCAGATTGCTCTGCTGGTATTTTCAAAGGAACACGTGAAACATGGGAGAGGGAAGTGCTTCTCCTTTTGAGGAACAAAGCTAAGAGAACAAAAGTTGTGAAGAAGCAGCGCATGTTTCAGCTGGGGTGTGATACCTGCTAGGTTATTCTGGGCAGTGGATGGGAGGCTCTCGGGAAAGGGTTCGTCAAGTCTGAATGACCACCAGGACAACGTAAAGGATGCTTCATTGTTAGCTCCAAGACAACCAGAATTTTGGAAGGAGCGCCATGCTTGTTGTCCTGATAGGATTACATACCAAAAAGACTGCCTTTACACAAAGCTAGCTTTTCATTTTAAGAGATTATTTTATGTCATTTGCCTCAGAGTATTTTTCAAGCATCATTTTTCATTCAAGTTTGGGCATCCACACTGTTGAGCAAATCACGGATCACTGTACCTCAACTCAGACTTATTTTGCAGGGCTGGGGAAGGCGTGCTCACCTCTGTGTCTTTTGGGGAGCTCTGTCCACATTCATTGCAACTAAAGTGCAAACAACACTTCACAAGGGACCTGCTCCAAATGTACTTGAATTGATTGTCAGCTTTTTCTTTTTTTTTAATGTCAAGGGCTGCAGAATGTGACTTGCAATATTTGAGGTGTGTACTGGTATTTGTAGGGTTTTTGTTTGATTTTTTTTGTGAAATACCACTTTAAAATGGCAAGTGACACCCTTAGCGTTCTGGCACCGTTACCCTCACATGCACACATATACCTATGCATACACACACACACCAGATAATTGTCATATTGCAAAAATGTTGTGCAAATGAATGCACTGGCATAATGTTTAGTCTAACCTTAATAGTGTTGAGTCATTTTTTTAAAGAATTTTGCCCTTTCTTAAGACTTAAAATATTTAAATATGTTTGTCTAGTTTATTATATAGGGAAATTTAGGTACTGCGTTGAGTGGATGATATTTTTTATTTTTACAATGTAATTTTCATCTTCAAAGTTTTTGTAGATTAACTTACTGTCTTATGTAACAGGAGTAATCCTATTCGTTGTTTGGGCTTTATTT
>VXBL01000615.1:137011-165857 GCA_013400195.1 Aramus guarauna
TATTCTTTTTCGTTTTTTTGGCTTTTTTTTGTTTTTTTTTTTTTTTTTTTTTTCCTATTTCTGAAGTATGTAAATGAAGAATTGCCTTTTTTTTTTTTTTTTATGTTCTTGAGCAGGGATGTGGAACATGCCTTGCTGTTTTTAAGCTCAAAATAATGGAGTGTATGTAAAAGAACACTGCCAAAGGGCAAAAAAGAGGCAGAAGAAACAGTGGGATTTAGTCTGGGATAGCCACTGGTCCTCCTTGTTCCTTTTTCTAAAAGAAGGATGAGGGTGACCAAGAACTTCTTGGGGCTCTGACAAGCAGTTTGAAAGCCACTGGCTTTTCAAATATACCAAGTTACTCTGTTATGATTAAAAACAAAGTACAGTTCTTGGATGGAATAAGTAGGTACTGGGTTGATACTTTTGTTTTCTTCAAGAACAGTGCTATGAATAGTACAATAGTACAAGAATAGTCCAACAGTAGAGAACTGGCATTGTGTGATATGCATTTGTACACAGTTTTGTGTACACATATGTATACATCCCCATGTATATAAGCATGCACGTGTAATATGGGCACAAGTATAAATTACAGTCCAAAATTGGTAACATTCATATACGTAGTATCTGGCATGTGCTTGAAGAGTAGTTTATTTTTAATTTCAAATAAACAGTACATGAACTGATGTTGGCTTATTCCATAGTAGCCAAAACAGGTTTAGTTTCAGTTCAATTGGTACTGGGTTTTGATATACCAGGTTGAGTCCTTCTCAGATCGCTTGCCAGCGCTCAACATTACTTGGTACTATAAAGAGCAAACACAGATCTGGCTACAAGTGTACTGATTTATGGGCTTCACCTGTAAGTAGTACAGCTCTCAGGAGCAATGCAAGTGTGCAGTCAAACTTTGCTCACGGGGTGATTCAAACTTCATGGATCCCGACCTCATGTGACAGTGCAGCACGCTTGATCTATGACTCTCTTCCTTTGAGGAGAAGCAGTTCAGACCAGTGTACATCCATCTTGTTCTTGACCATGCTGCCATGCTTCCACAGCTGCAGCAAACCCATTGCTTCCCCTTCACTGCAGTGCTTTTTAAAGCTGACTTTTGTCTTCCTTTCTGGAGTTTTTCCCTCAGAAAAAGTCTCTGTTCCCTTGAATGTGAATTCATGAAGTTCGCCTTTGACTGTTCTTTCCTTCTACTTCACACTGTTTAAGGCCAAAGATGAGATGCACCATGTTTCAGAAGATCTGTTGTGCTAAGTCTGGAGAATTTCTGAAGTCTACGTGTTTGCTGTCTGTTCCTTGCTCAGGGGTACGGGTTTATATATGTAGTCCTTAGTCTGACTTCTGCAATTTAGTGGCAGGCATACCTCAACTCCTGAAATTCCCAAATACATCTCAAGATGTAGTTATCCCTTAAGGATTGTCTTACTCATCACATGGATGACTGCTTCTGGAGAAACAGTAGCAACATGAGGTTTGTCAGGTTCACCAGATTCAATTTCAAGACCAGTTTAAATATAAGAGATAATGCCAGTTAACAACAGCAAAGAGTAACACTGAACACTTGATTGTAAAATTTTACGGTGCAAAGAAGAAAATCAAACATCACTCTAGAAGTGCCCCCATCAAGATCAGCAAGTCAAAGGAAGGAGGAGGGCTGCCTGGTTGCGCTTTTAGAGCAGAATCAGGAGCGCTGGTTTGGAGGAAGGGACACGAGACTCAGCTCCTTCCTTCCTTCCTTCCTTCCTTTCCCCCATTCTGACAGCTGCTCCTTGAGACCCCCAGGCTTCCCTTTTCCACAGTGAAATCCCTCTCCCTCTCTTTTTTCTTTTGTTTCTATTTTTAACCTGCCTCATACAGCCTTGCCCTGGGAGCCAGTACTATGTCTGCAGTCCTGTGGTGCTGGTACATTCCTTCTCGTTTAAATGACTCTCAGGCTGGCCAGAACCTTTTCATTATCCACCAGACCCTCAGCCTGGTGGGGAAGGAGCTCAGATTTTGGATTGCTGGTTGTGGGATGTGTACCTGCCCTCAGCCGCGGAGACCCCTGCACACTGAACTCTTGAGAGCTGCAAAAAGGAATTGCTCTCCTGGACAAGGACGCACAGGGGAGTCTGTAACTCCCCTACAATCTCCATGATATAGTCTAATGCTAAAGAGAAATGTTTTAGAATTCAGTCCAAGGTTCTTAAGTGAATAATTACATGTCTTGACAAAGAATCAAGCTTCTGTTTTAGTTCCTTCTTCCCAGAAGATCTGGTCCTTTACAGCTGTTGCCAATGCTTCCTTTTCACTAATATATTGGATGGAAATTTTTTTTTCCAACAGTAATCCCCAAATAGATTTATCTGACTGTAAAGAAAAGGGAGTCTCTTCTGCTTGTCTCTTCATTGCTATTTTTTCCCTTTTTCACCATATCCATAAATAAAATTTCAACATCCAAACTGATGTATTTGTTGTTACCTGGTGATCTTTTCTGGGGAAGCTTCACAGTCTGTTTCTTTGCCTCCGTTTTTTGGCACAAGTATATAATAAGATCTCACAATAAATTGCCACAGTAAGGCCGAGACAAGCTGTAATGTGTGCAGAACTGCACTAGTGAAAAGGTCTTTTCTGATTTCCTTCTGGGAACTTGTAGAAATAGGAAATGCAGTTTGGACATGTCTTCTATCAACCTGCGTCTCCTGTGGGAGTTGTTCTCACCACATACCTAAACCAGTGCTAACCCCATACATAAACCAGTTGCCCCTTTCTACCATGAATGAAGAATTGTTTTCTCAGTCACAGAGAGAAATAGATTCTTTACAGATATCAGTAGCACAGGCATGTACCTAATTACCACGGTTAGATCAGTTATAGTGCCTTTTCTACTAAGTAGCTAGTACTTCCATACTCTTTTCCATACTGTGTGTGTTTAACTCAAAAGTACAAAGGAACAACCCCAACATTTACTTGTCTAAGTTGGAAACAGCTTTATAGAGACACATTAAATGTACTGGACCTCAATTAGCCCTACAATAGCAATAGTCTCACAAACATTCTTTAAAAAGCCCAATAAT
This sequence comes from Aramus guarauna, assembly GCA_013400195.1. Taxonomy (NCBI): domain Eukaryota; kingdom Metazoa; phylum Chordata; class Aves; order Gruiformes; family Aramidae; genus Aramus; species Aramus guarauna. Next base: position 140,062 of record VXBL01000615.1, read on the forward strand.
GTAGCTACGATGACTAAGCGTTGCAATAAGAATTATCAGTCTTCTTTTGAAGAACTTAAGTTTTTCAACAGTGAGCATTCAGGGAGGTGGTGGTCTTTGTCCATGTCAACTGTGAACAATTAGTTGCTTCAGTCTTTCTATTAGTATCAATTGCAGGCTTGCTTACATGTAGCAGTATTCATGGGGTGAGGGATGAGTAGCTGTGGGGATTCATATTCATGAGTCACCCAGAGCTGGACCATTCCCCGCAGTAGCAGCTGGCTGAGGACCAGCTGCCTTGTTCTCTAAGCCCTCATCTATCGTGCCTTCAGGGAATCCATCCTGCAGGGATTCTTCTGGGCTGCATGCTTCTCCATGGCTCCCTGAACAGCTCCTGTCCACTGTCTCGATGACAATTCTGTATACGCGGTGCTCTCTGTTCAACCTTTCAATGGTGCTTTTATAAGATGCTGGATAAATGGTTTCAATGTGCTTTGTGAAAGCTGATGTGTAAAGCTGTGACACAGAGTGCTCTCTCTGGTATTGTCTACTTCCCAGAACTTAGCGTTAACTGTGTTACTCTGACTACAAAAGACTGACAGTGCTGCCCTGTCTCTTGTTCATCCCACATACAACCAGACTGGAGTCATCATGTGTAACAAGCCTAGGTTGGGCCACGCGTGTTTAAAAGCAGCCACTGAGGCCAAGTGCCTTGGCTTGAATGCAGAGACATGGCTCTCATCTGTGCAGTGTGGGACTGGAAACATGGTAGAGCCCAGCTCAAGGGCTTTTTTCTCTCTCCTATTGTGCATATGCATTTGTTTGCAATATGACTGTAAAAAAATTTGTTTCTGCAACAAACATGTTAATTTGGGCCACACTCCAATGAGGGACTTTTGCTGTTGGGCAAATTACCAGTTCTTTCAGATGAGTGTTACTTATTTAGGTTGGAACATGCCTGAATAAGGCTGTTATGTGCCTCACAAATAATGTGGGGTGTGTAGTCTACTGCAAAACAGGAGAATGCAGAAAGATGCTCAGTCTGACGGATGCTCCTGTGGTGGTGTGCTGAAGACTTTCAAGGGCAGGTCTCTTCCTGGGAGCAGGGAGCATAATTGCTATTAATATGATTTCATACCCTGGTGCTGAAGTTGATTTATAGCATATCTTTTGGGATGGTCATGGCTGAAGACATTGCTGGAGAAGATTTCAGCATCCCCAAAAAAACTCCCAGAAAAGTATTTTTATATCCCTGGCTGGCTAGCAACTTATGTTGAGGATTATGCTAAAGATAAATGCTATGGATGGAACATCACAGAGACAAAAACACAGGGCTCCCTTTCTTTAAGGAGAGGGAACTCCCTTTGGTTGGGTCAGTATGAAAGATCCCAGGCTTACAGAAAGTATTAAACAATGAAAGTATGAAATTAATTGCCTATGTGGTAATTTTCCAGGAGTGCATTAGGATATCACATACACTAGACACTGTTCTTTTCCTGTGGACAACAGAAAGATGAAAGCTTATTTGTAATAGAAGGTCCCCATTGATTAATTGGTAAGACTTACTTTACATGTAAGCCAAAGGTCAGAAAATGTCTGCACAGTGTAGATATACTTAAGCTAACTTGAAATAAACCCGCTCAGGCGTTGTAAGCAGAATCACTAGAATAATTTAATGCTCTACTTGGTCTGACCTGCTCACATAGCTAACTCTGGCACCCCAATTTCCATAGCAAATGGATTATCTTTGTATTACATACCCATTGGCCTGTGCCCAGTCTATAGATAACTTCTTTTTTTTTCAAGCTGTGAGGTTTTGTTTCTGGAGGTCTTCAGTTTCAAACTGGCCAGAAGGACAGTCACTACAAACATGACAGCAAAGTGCCTGAAGATGTTTCTGTAAAGGTAAAGATGCTGACTGTTACTGCACTGCAACTTGCCTACTGTATGTGGTACTCTCTTGCCATACACATTCCTAAATACTGGCTTTCATTTGTGATGTTCAATTATTGTTATAGTCGCACAGTCTGACAAGGTTTCTGTCTCTGCAAATTCATTGTCTAATTTTAACTAGCATATGTTTGTTACAGAAAATATAAAATGAGATTCTTTGTTCAGTTTAGAGGGCAGCTATGATATTTCTTAGAGTTTCTACAATGCAACAACCTGCTTAGATGACTTGCCAAGTATGTAAGTATCACGTGACTTCAAAATGCTTCATCTGGGATTTCAGAATGCCTCCCGTTCACTACAAGACAATGTTACCAACTCTTGTAATTTTAATCTTGTAATATGGGTGAGGGGGGTTTTAAACCTTACAAATCTTATTACTTAAAAAAAAAAAAAAAAGTGCTGATGTTTTGACTTCCTAATGTCTACAAAGAAACTCTCCTATTTTAACTTTCAGCATAGTTTGGGTTTGGACTACCCTCTTATTTATGGAACTGCTCCTCTCTGCCATGTTCAGCCATCACCATCTGAGTATCTTTTTTGACCATAATGAAATATGGCGACTGTCCAGAGGGCACAGAAACTGCATCACATAACACTTCTGAATGGGACCTCTTAAATTTGCCTGTGAGATTCAGGCACCTGGACCTAAGTTGGAAAATTGGGGCAATCACATCCTGCCTTGCAGACTTCTGTGGAGGTCTTTGCTTTCTTTCTAGGCAAGAAGTTCCATAGCTTGCAAGCACTCAACTGACATGGGAAGATGTATGTAAGAGGTGAACTGGTACAATGTTTAAGTGTATTAGTAAAAAACCACCTAAGAGCACAAGAACTTTCTTTCTCATATGTCTGGGCATACTGGAATTTGGACTTTATCTCTGAGGCTATTTGAGAATGGTCACGTAACCAGTCTCCTCAGAACATCCTAGCAACAGGCAAGTGAGTAACTATCTGGATCACTCTGGTGGCTCCTGAGTTTCCACATGTGCCACCTTCATAATTTCCAGCAGGGCCTGTCTTGTCTCTGTGGTGATGGCTACTTAGGAATGGCCCTTTGCTTCTCAGTCCTCACCTCTTTAACTTAACAAAGGGGGATATGAGCTGCTTCTCCTCAGTCTGACTAGTCTTTGTAGGTGAAAGTGTGCTAAAAATCCACCTGCAAACGCAGAAAAGAGCAATTTACCACTGGGGCAAGACATGTATAGCCCACTGCAGCAGCTAGGAAGAGGGAGGTAAAAGGAACAATAGCTAAGTTTCATTTGCACTTCACCCGTGTCACAGACTACCTGTTTCGAAAGATTTTTACAGTAGAAGAGGTTGCAGTTAAGGGATGAGTTGCCAAGAATCTCACAGGAGGTGGATGGAATTGTTTATCCTTCTCGGTATGCCCTGTACCCAAAGAGGCAGGGCCAAGTACTCTCTGCCCCACCATGATGCAGTTTGCTGATGCTTTATCAAGCCTCCACATCAACAGAAACGAAATGAATAAATAAATTCTAAATACAGGGTTTTGTTCTATCATAAACCCAAAATGGACAAATGTAGATGCACTAATGTAACTACCATGTGCAGATCTGGACTTGCACAGATGGTTTTTAGGAAAAAAAAAAACAAAACTCTGGATTATTTTACTTAAATAGAATTATCTGCATGAGCCAAGAGTGCAGCATTGGACCCTAAGAGTTTAGAAGATGTTTGGTTTGGTGCTATGTATTTTTGTTTGCATTTTCAGTGACATATTTTCTTTCTTTTATGTTAGTGAATTGATATGACTTCCATAGGAACAACAAAAAATAGTCTGGTATATGGATAATTATCTCTAATAGCTATTATTAAAATCATGTCTCAATAGGAGTCACTTTAAATTGGGTGCTATAGGAGCTTCAGCAAAAAATTGCTTTATATATGGAACATTGTATACTTAGAACATAGCGGATAAATACTTGTAATTACAGACACTTTCATTTATTTTATCCATTGTTTTATAATGGAAGAAAATATGTATTACAGGAATGGTTTTCCAGCAATGTTCTCTTACATCATGTTCTCGCAACAAACTGAGTTTTTTGGTCGGTCATTTGATTCTCTGGTCACTGATGCAGAACTGTGAAACATCCTCAAATAAGTATGAACTTCTGAAAAGAGAGGATTAAAACTGTCTCTGGCTATCTTAGTGTGGATACGGTTAAATACACTGTGTAGTTCAGATCTGTAGGCAGTGAGAGCAGTTCAAAAAAATGACTGTACTATATAAACCTGGAGTCAGTGTGTGCAGACTTCCAAGATGGCACTAGCTGAGGCTTGTTTGCTACACGATGGGTTATTTGGCTTGCTACCTGTTTGAAATCAATACAGTTTTATTAACACCACTGCAGACACTGAAATACTGTAGTTTTGCAGAATATATGTTCCATAAATTGTAGCTTGACTGTAATTGCAGGGCTTACCCTACTGTTAGAGCAGTTCAGATCCAACACTAAGTTGCATTTTATAAATTGATAAATGCCATGAAATTCCTCTCAACATTTTGTAGCAGTATACACAAGTTGATGTAATTTAGTCATACCATTATTCCAAGAATCTTCATCGGATGTTTCTAGCCAATTCAGCTTTTGGCTGCTGAAAGCACAGTAGGTAATTATGGTTATTTACTGTAAATGTAGATAAGTTTTATGTAAATATTTCAGGGGGAAAAATGCTACATAAACATATGAGGCAGTTATCTAAAAGTAAGAACATAGGTCAATAATATAAAAGACAGGTTTTATTTATGTACAGTAGTATCCTAATATTTGTTTATATGCAGAAAAAAAAATCTTAAGATTCTGTACTGTATTCTCTGAGAGCTTTTAAAAGAGGCTCTGCCATTTTCTCTGGTTAATATATTTGCAAATAACTTTTGAATTTATTGGAAATCCATGTAAATTATGTCAAATGGGAAACATGTTACATTGCAATGAAATGAGTTTAATTCAAAAATCCTGGCAAAAATAATTGGGTTGTAATCAATATAAAAATTCAATAGCCAGACAGAATAAAACACAATAAATAAGCTTCATCTTTTGTTTTGCTTTAACCTGTGCCTCCTTTTGTTGTTTTCTTAACATATATTTTATTTAGTCCTTGTAGTCACTTCCTCCTGCGGGTCCTAAAATCTGCATTATTTGATAGAATTTTGTTTGTTCCGGGAATTTTGTGCTGATTTCATTATCTGACAAGAACTATTAAGTCGTCTTTGTGATATATAGCACCTTACTCTTCCCAAAGCCACAATCCTGTCAAGATTCAAGCATACACAACATGTCTCTAGACTAAAGCAGAAGGTCCCCTAAATATAGTGGCACTATGCTCTTTAACACTGGTAAGAATATTGGATTTGAGCCTTTGAATGTTCTGCAGTTTTCAGCATTTTTAAAGGCCTGCAATTAAGGATTATCTTCTGAAATTGCCATGGCATTCAATTCCTTTTTCTTTGTGAAAGATGCTCTCCAAGTAACGTTCCCCAGCCATTCGCTGCACTGCTCTGTCAATGGCAAGACTCTAATTTGTGTAAAAATACTTTGAAAACATCCTGAAACATTGCAGAGGCAGATGAATTAGGACCACAGCTGATTACGTAACACAGATTCGGCATTTAAGTCTTAACAGAAGGAAACATTTAAGCATGCCACTGGAGCAAGGCTTCTTTGTACGCTACTAGAGCATGAGGCTGAAATGGTACCTCACCTGCTGGGACTCCCATTCTCCCTGAGTTGCACCTTCCCCCTCATTATCTTCAATTACAGAGAAGAGAAGAGGAGCTTTACCTATTTAATACCAAGTAGTTACTGATGAACAGGTTCCTGGAAAATTCACAGTGCAGCCACGGAGCTGAGCTGGAAGGCTGAAAAATTAGACTGGCGCAGACAAATAGCATCTGTTCACTGTCAAAGTAATGGCTCTTTAATGTTTAATCTGAGTAAGTATATTTTAATACTCATAGACATAAGGTTATAGGTCAAATAGGGGACTTGTAAAAATAAGGAAAACTGCATGTGAAAAAGCATTCAGGATCTGATCGTTTAAAAGAAGATTGCATTTTACTGAATGTGTTTGTGGACCAAGAAGCTACAAAATATGCAATTTGATAGAAATTTTTTATTAAGTAACTTGCTGAATATTACCCAATACAGGATGTTCTTCTGAAAAATGCATGCATTATTATTATTATCAAGAGAACTGTACCACAGATAATATTTTTCTTTTTTCATTCGTCATTCCAAACAGTTCCTATCATCCATAAAATAGTTCTATTACAATGTCTAGCTTCAGGTTTGAGGCCAACCATGCAGAACTATAAATGTGGTTGGTTGAAATATTGAACAATTTGCCCAGATTATGGCTAATCATGTAGCTGCATGCACACACTTGGGAACAGAAAGTACGAGCATCTTTGTTCTTCACTGATCTTTGACATAGCTTGGAAGGAAAGCTTTAACCTAACGGGAGCTGGGTATGCAATCAGGAGTATACTGCAGTGACACCTGGTGTTTAAAATAGAATTATTCCCTGTGAAGTGTGACTATCAATTTATTTTTAATTGGGTACATATTCACTCAAAGACTCATAGTTCACCCTGTGTTCATGGAGCATAGCATTATATTGAACTAGAAAGCGCTGGAGCTAAAGAGTGGCTTGGCATTACTTGGTAGAAAATATATCTGACAGATTTGTTTCAAAAGCCCAGAACTGCGGTGACATGATCTTTCATGAATGGCTGTTCTTCCTAGCGCTCTAGCTGATGAGATACTTTATCACTACTTCTTCTCAGCTGGTTATTACACAAATGAGATTGACCCTTCATGTAACTCACACAACTGGAATTTCCGTGGAGGGACTGATAGGCAAGAACAGAGAACCGCCAGTGCAGGCAGAAACGACAAATCCTGTGTGAGTCGTGGGGCTAGAAAGTGTATTAGAGCTACAATAGATGATTCTGAAATAGTTCCTGCTAAAGAGCTTATTGGCCAAAGTAGTCAAGGTCTGTATGTTTACAGATGTGACTGAAACAGAATGTAAATTCCATCATCAGTTAATGTAATTAAGGATTATTAGGATAACATAAGAGAATAATAATAAGGATCGTTATTACAGGATTACAGGTTGCCACAAGATGAAGAAAATTTGAGGAAGATCTGGTAGCCATCTGTATATTCAGACTGTTGAACAATTTCTATTATATAAAAGTTTTTTGTGACCTGTTTTGAGAAGTGCATACATGTTCCTCATTTATGTATCTAATCTGTGAAATCTGGCAAGGACAAAACTCTCAGGCTAGCGTTGTGGTTTTCCTTTGTCCCATAAAATTCTGTAAGGGTTTGGCTACGATAAAAAGCCAGATTATCCTGAAAGTCCTTGTTTTTATTCTTTAATTTTTCTGGGAAATGATGGGAGCTTGCAAAAAGAAACCTGAACTTTCTAAGGCTGCACCTCAAGTCGAACAGCAGAGAACCAAACCTTCTCCAGCAGATATTCAAAGGCCAGCACTCAAACTAGCATACAAAGGTCTTTGTCCTCTCTTTCCTGCAGCATATTTTCAGCAGCAAAGTACAAAGACGAAAAGATCTGGGCAAAACAAAGTCTGGATGGGCTATGAAGGGAACGAACAGCTGATGCTACAAGTAGCGTGATCAGTCTTGTAACCCAGCAGCAGAACCAGCATTGTGTTATTTCTGGGTGAGAGGGCTGAGGCTGTCACAGGCTGGAGAAGTAGCTTGTCTTTGAAATACCTAGGAACTGATACGAAAAAGGCCTGTATTAAAATTTAAATCACAAATTCAAGCACTCAAAACATGAGGAAATGCTAGATTTCCAGTTGTACATATAAGCTCAATTCTTTCCACAGTACATTCACAGAATGGTTGAGGGAGGAAGGGACCTCTGGGGGGTCATCTTGTACAACCCCCCTGGTCAAGCAGGGACACCCAGAACAGGTTGCCCAGGACCACGTTCAGATGGTTCCTCAATATCTCCAAGAATGGAGACTCCACAACCCCCCTGGGCAACCTGCGCCAGTGATCTGTCACCCTCACAATGAAAAAGTGTTTCCTGATGTTCCAGGACAACGGTCTGTGTTTCAGTCTGTGCCCATTNAACGGTCTGTGTTTCAGTCTGTGCCCATTGCCTCTGGTCCTGTCACTGGGCGCCAGTGAAAAGAGCCTGGCTGTGTCTTCTTTGCACCTTCCTTTCAGGTTCTTACAGATATCGATAAGATCCCCCCTGAGCCTTCTCTTCTCCAGGCTGAACAGTCCCAGCTCTCTCAGCTTCTCCTTGTAGGAGCGATGCTCCAGTGCCTTAATCATCCTGGTGGCCCTTTGTTGGACTCTCTCCAATATGTCCATGTCTCTCTCTTGTTCTGGGGAGCCCAGAACTGGACCCAGGACTCCAGGTGTGGCCTCACCAGTGCTGAGTGGAGGGGAAGGATCACCTCCTTCCACCTGTTGGCAATACTTTGTCTAGTGCAGCCCAGGCTACCATTCACCTTCTTCGCCAGGGCAAAATTTATGTCTTATGTTCAACTTGGTGTCCACCAGGACACCCGCACCTTTTCTGCAAAGCTTCTTTCCAGCTGGGCAGCCCCCAGCATGTACTGGTGCCTAGGGCTGTTTCTTCCTAGAAGCCAGACTTCACATTTCCCCTTGCTGAACCTCATGAGGTTCCTATTGGTTCATTTCTCAAGCCTGTCGAGGTCCCTCTGGGCAGCAGTATGACCATCTGGTTTATCAGCCACTCCTCCCAGTTTTGTGTCACCTGCAAACTACTCCAAATCACTTTCCTGTCCTTCATGTGCCTGGAACACGTTTCCAGGTTTAATTTTTCCAGCACCTTCTCAGGGATCAAGGTGAGGCTGATCAGCCTGTAGTTCCTTGGGTACTCCTTCATACTATTTTTGAAGATAGGATTGACATTTGCTTTCCCCTAGTCTTCATGCACCTCTCCAAGTCACCACGATTGTTTGAAGATAATCAACAGTGGCCTTGCAATGACATCAACCAGCTCCCTCAGCACTTTTGGGTGCATCCCTTTGCGGCCCATAGACTCACGTATGTGCAGTTTGCTTAAGAATTCTATAACCTGAACCTCTTCCACCACGGATATGTCTTCCTTGCTCCAGACTTTCTCTCTGTCTCCAGGTCCTTGGATAGCTGAAGGTTGGTCTTACTGGTAAAGACTGAGGTGAAGAAGTCATTCAGTACCTCAGCCTCTTCCATGTCCTGTGTCACCAGGGCCCCTGCCACCTTCAGCAGCAGGCCCACATTCTCCCTAGTCTTCCTTTTGCCACTGATATACTTACAGAAGCCCTTCTCATTGCCTTTGACACCCCTCAACAGATTTTGTTCCAGTTGGTCTTTGGCTTTCCTAACTGTGTCTCTGCATGCTCAGTGTCTCTATATTCCTCACAGGTTACCTGTCCCTGTTATATGCTTCCTTTTTGTGTTTCAGTTTTGCCAGGAGCTCCTTGTTCATCCATGCAGGGCTCTTGGCATTTTTCCCTCATTGCCTGCTTCTAAGGATGGACCGCTCTTGACTTGGAGGAGGTGAGGCTTGAATATAAATCAGCTTTCTTGGACCCCTCTTCTGTCCAGGGCTTTATCCCAATGGATTCTTTCAAGCAGATCCTATCCAGCCACTTCATTCACCAAATAAAGGGATTCTTGTGGAAAAGTAGTGTCGTGACCTATTGTCAATGACTTCATCTTTCATTCCTTGATCAGGTGTTGGGTTTTTTTTCCCACAGGCACTGTTTCAGTGAGTTTTAAACATGAAAATAGCAAGAAAATGTCTGAAGTATGTGAAGGTATTTGTAAATCTGTGATTTCTTTCCCTCCAGATTTTGCAGCCTAGGTAACACTTAAAGGTTTGGTACATGATTGAAAGATGGTGACTGCCACATGCCTGTGACCTGTCTGTAGGTCACACTATAAAGACTGCTAAGTGGAAAGATAAGATGACAAGGATCCAGTCCTTTGTAATTTACAACTAAAATACTCATTGGGCAGACAAGTGCAAAGAGATGAGTGGGAGTAAAGTCCGTTCTCCATTGTTCATTGTAAAAGAATCCTTACAATACTCTAGCGAGATTATTTTTTTCCATTGCTTCCAAATCCCCACTAGGTCCTCCTGGGTTCTTCTACAGTACTCTCCAATACACGTGGTATTTAGAGAGCCTCCTAGCTCAGGCACAGCCTGCTTTTGAAGCCCATGGTACCAGAACATACAGTTGGCTCTGGCACATGGTGTAACATCCTCTGAGCTGCCTCAGAACAGCTCCAGCCTTGGTCCTGCAGGTTTAACAAGCCCCATCTAATGAGCCTCCTGGGAGCCAAGCAAGCCTGTGCAGAGGGAACTGGTATGTCCCTGCACCAGCACAGCGGTTTGGCCACAAACTGGGTAACTACCACACATAAGGGAGATAATTAGGCAGTTTTATTTGTTTAATTATGTGTGTATGTGTGTCAAGGGGGAGGGGAAAAGACAGAGAATCACAGATTTGATATCATGGAACTTCCCTTTTCAAAGCTTTTCTAATGCACTTTTCCACTTTGAATTGTCCAACAAATGGCCTATAGTGAAAATTGTCAGAAAACTCAAGACAGCATGAAACTGGGGGAAGAGCCTCCCATCCTGAGAAAGATTTCCAGTTGTTTGTGGTCAGTTCAGTGTGGTTCACAGAAGAAGAGACTTTGGAAGCAGAGAACTCTACCACTGCAAACATGTGAACTGAAGGCAAAACCACCATGAGGTTCTACAGCAAGAGAAACCCCATTCATGAAGGGAAGATGGCCTGAGGGTTACCCTGCACCTTTCAGCCACATTGTGGTGGGTTGACCCTTGCTTGGGGCCAGGTGCCCACCAGAGCTGCTCTATCACTCCCCTCCTTCACTAGACAGAGGAGAAAAGGTGTAACAAAAAGCTTTGTGGGTCAAGATCAGGACAGGGAGAGATCACTCACCAGTTATCGTCACGGGCAAAACAGACTGAACTTAGAGAGGAAATTCATCTAATTTATTCCCAAACAGAACAGTGTAGAGGAATGAGAAATAAAAACAAATCTTAAAACACCTCCCCCCACCCCTCCCATCTTCCTGGGCTCAACTTCACTCCCGGCTTCAAACCTCCTCCCCACCAGCGGCACAGGGGGACAGCGAATGGGGGTTACGGTCAGTTCATCACACGTTGTTTCTGCCGCTTATTCATCCTCAGGAGAAGGACTCCTCTCATCGTTCCCCTGCTCCAGCATGGAGTCCTCTCACAGGAAACAGTTGTTCCCAAACTTCTCCAGTGTGAGTCCTTCCCATGGGCTACAGTCCTTCATGAACTGCTTCAGTGTGGGTCTCTCCAATGGGGTGCAGACCTTCAGGAGCAGACTGCTCCAGCATGGGTCCCCCACGGGGTCACNGAGCCGGCTGGCATTGGCTCTCTTCTCACAGCTTCTCACAGAAGCCACCCCTGTGCCCCCCCCGCCCCACTACCAATACCTTGCCATACAAACCCAACACACACATATATGACAAAATTAAAACTAACGTGACTATCCTGATGTCTGAGGTGGTTATAAAGCCATGCTCTTAATAAATTAAGGAATTTTAGGTTAATTTTAAAAATCTTCAAAATACCAATTATTCCTTTTGGGCCTGAGCCGAGCAACATTCTATTTGATTTCAAAAAAAATACTTTAACATGTATGGAGGATACTTGTAAGGATATTATAGCTCTTGATGCTTAACATGACATAAGAGTTAAGTGTCTGGGTACCCTTTACCACTAATGGAGTTAGGTGCCTTCAAACAGCCGATGTACTGAGAACAAACTGCTTGAGGCAGTCCATGAAGAACGCAAAGGACAACACTAAGGGTTTGCCAGCCGCTTTCAGGGACCAACCTAAGATAGGCAGGAACTTCCAGGTAGTCGTCTTTCACAGACACAAACCATTCCAGTTTGTTCTGACAGCTTGTGTCTTGAAACCTGTGTGCTGGGTGAGAGGATGACAACTACTATTTGTAGCATGAAAAAATTAGCCTGAAGAAATACTTAGCACATAGTCTGTTCTCGAGAAGTGCAAGTATGAACTCATTCAGAAACTAAGCAACCATGACTGCATATGGGGAGCACAGGTCCTTTCAGTTACAAATGTCTCTATTTTGCACCCTTGCCCTCTTAGCAAATCTGCATAAATCCAACGCTTTAAAGCACAGGTCATCACCATTATAGAATACTGAGAAATGTAAAGTGCTATGTAACACTTTAGATTGCATTCAGAAGTGATTTAGAGGAGCACTTGAACTCATTTGAGATGAAGATCTGGTCAGGATATCCCTCACTGATTTCAGTGAAGTCCAGATTTCCCTCTAGTGTTTCAGAACTAACAGAAACTGTGTATTGAGGAACTTGTCTCCAGTGATGCACGTGCAGTTTTCATACTGCAGGAAGAAGAAAGTTGCAACGCTGAACACCAGGCAAGTCAAACAGTGCCATTTGGAGTGTAGTTAATTCATGATGAAGTTCATTCACCTGTTCCTCTGTAAAGCACATTTTCAACAGAGGAAAAAGAATGAGAATGCTATCACATCACAAGGGGTTCTTGCTACTGCTACACTTATTCTACACAGCCAGAGAGGACAGCTTGAGGTAGGTGAACAAACTACAGGAATTTTCTTCAGACAGATTTTGCCTACTTCTTTTTTTTTTTTTTTTTTAAGTACGCATTCACTGAGAGGGACTGCTAACCCAGCAGCTCCTGTTCTTGGCTTGAGAGATCCAGTTTGGTGGACATCAGTCATGTTAGGCTAGAGCCAAGGGATGACTTAGATACCAAAAATTGCCCAAAATCCAGACCTACTGCTGTTCAGCAGCTGCTTGATTAGCTCTAGAAATACATCAATTCACTACATGCTCCCCTGCAGCATAGAATCACACAATGGTTTGGGTTGGAAGGGACCTCAAAGATCATCTAGTTCCAACCCCCCTGCCATGGGCAGGGACATTCTCCACTAGACCAGGTTGCCCAAAGCCCCAAAGCCAAGTGTTCCTGGCCTTGAACACTGCCAGGGAGGGGGCATCAACAGCTTCTCTGGGCAACCTTTTCCAGTGCCTCGCCACCCTCATAGTAAAGAATTTCTTCCTCATATCTAATCTAAGTCTACCCTCTTTTAGTTTAAAGCCATTACCCCTTGTCCTGTCACTCCATGCCCTTGTAAACAGTCCCTCTGCAGCTTTCTTGTAGGCTCCCTTTAAGTACTGGAAGGCTGCTATAAGGTCTTCCTGGAGCCTTCTCCAGGCTGAACAATCCAAACTCTCTCAGCCTGTCTTCACAGGAGAGGTGCTCCAGCCCTCTGATCATCTTCGCAGCCCTCCTCTGGACTCAGTCCAACAGCTCCATGTCCTTCTCATGTTGGGCGCCTCAGAGCTGGAAGCAGGACTCCAGGTGGGGTCTCGTGAGAGCAGCGTAGAGAGGGAGAATCACCTCCCTCAATCTGCTGGTCACACTTGTTTTGATGCAGCCCAGGATACAGTTGACTTTCTGGGCTGCAAGCGCACACTGCCGGGTCATTTCATCCTCCAGTACCCTCAAGTCCTTCTCCTCAGGGCTGCTCTCAATCCATTATGACCTTCAAGTCCTCTGAGCACTTGTTTGCACACCAACTGGACCATCCTGGCAGTAATCTAATTCAAGTAATTAGGTGCCTGATTTAATTATGTAGGTGCCATTGGGATCCAGAACCTAAACAGATCCTTTTCTGAGGGCATTGATCCAGCAGGCATGCTCTGAGCACACCTAATACAACTCAGTATCATGCAATTCATCATAAAACCAAACAGCCATAGGGCAGAGAAAGTGGGATGTTTTCTGGTTAAATGCCAGGCAAGGTGATGTGCTCTATTCCCAGGCAAAGAGGCTTTAAACCCATCTCCCTGCCTCCAGAGGAGACCACCAACCGCTGACATGAGGGAACGCTTCACCTCTCCTGGTTAAACAGGGCCATGTTACTACATCCAGCCTGTGGATTTGACACTGAAAGCCTAACTAGGTACAGCTGTTGCATGTTTGCCTTTCCTCGCCACACTGAAAAAGCGTTCTGTCTTTCCTAGACAGCTGAAACCCCTTGGCATGGTTGGCTCTGAATCCATCAATGGATGGACTTCAAATGATCTTCTCAATGCACTCCTGAGGGTGCTATCATCCTTGTTATGTAGGTTTGGAGGCCCCCACGTAGCTTTCCTCATGCACTATAAAGGTACATTGGCTGTTTAATTCATGAATTGCACTCCATGTTGGGGCAGAAATAAAAAGCTTGGAATTAAGCTGCCAGTAATTCCCTAGCCCATTTCTGTACCTAAGATTCTGTATCAAAAGGATGAGAAGAGAGGCAATCCCAAGAGTCGGCGCTCTTGGACAGCTTTTGTGCACTTAATGATTATATAACATACATCTGCTTGTAGTAACAACTGCTAGTGTACAACTTTGGGTCCTGCTCATTTTAGCGTGAGCAGTATTTGTGCTGCAAGGGATGTACCTCGCACAAAAGAAAATATGCATCCCAGAGACAATTCTGGACCTGCATGGCCATCCAGGGAGACTGCCGAGTCTTCTGTTCCTAACAGGAAGAAAGAGGGTACTGCAGGGTACAAGAAACTACTGTTTGTGCCTGATGGGCTGGAAGAGCCGGGAGGGGAGGGAAAAGGACAGGAGACAGAACACGGTCAGGATTAATTTTCATTTCTAAGATTCCAAACCTGAATCTATGATTAAAATGTCAGTCTTGAGCTCTGGCAGATATGCAGGGCAGCCAGCACCCTCCATACAGATGTCTCAGAGTTCTGGGAGGTTTTAAGTTCAAAACAGTGACTTCAGCATTTAATAGCCCTGGCAAGTGTTAAGAGGAAAATTTTGGCATCTGTTAAGGATCTCAAAAAAGGGGAGAGGGGGAGTGCTGCCAAAAGGTCTCCTTTTTTAACTCAGTTTCTCACAGAAACTCAGTTTCTAGTGCTGTTCATTAAAGCTGCTGTTCCTACACCTGGAAAAAAAGAGAGACAAAGGACAGGGAGAGGATGAGGCTCTTTGTTTCGAACAACTGTTTACTTCTTGCATTCACACCCCTAGGTTTTGGCAGTACATTCTTAAGTGAAATAATTACTTCCCAACTTGAGTTTGGTTTAGGCAGTAACAAAGGCTTTTTGGGCAATTGGGCTTAATCTAGAAACTGAGGACAATGTTCAGTGTTTCTTAAAAACAAACAATGTTCTTACTGTTTGTTAAGGGTGGTTAGGTTTTTTTGTCCTCTGGTGCTATTTTGAGTTCTAACATGTCTATTGTACACAGGCTGGAGCACTCACTCTGGTTGTTTACAACAATTTCCCTTGTGTTGCTAGGCTTTTCTTCTACGAAGCATAATTTTGTAGGCAACGTACAAAACAAGCCACACTGTAAATAAACTGAGTATGTGTGAAAAGTGTTGGCTCAACGCCCCTCAAAGTTGTCTCCAGCCCTAAAACCATCATGAGAGCACGAAACACTCATGACAAGTCAAAAGCACAGTAGGTACCGACTTAGATTTGATGTTAAAGGATTGTTTTATTTGTGCAAATCTGGAATTGAAAAGATTTCTCTAATTTCAGTGTCTATAGGATAGGCTCTGGTGGTTACCCAGATTTCACTCTGGCTCTGCTGAGCTTACTGTTGCCACAAACATGACTCAGGCCATTGATTTCAGGGCTGGAGGAGACTTTTTTGGTTGCAGTAGCTCAACACTGTTTTTGTGGGGCAGCCACGCCTGGCTAGCCACATCCGCTAGCTAACAGGGGATAGAAACGCTTTGTACCATTGTGCTTTCATGTTCTTCACAGAAGGCCCATCTGGCTCACCTGATGCACACCTGGGAGTGCCTTATGGTCATAAGACAAATCCAGTAGCTTGCTGACTTTTTTATTACACTTTCCTGGGAGAGGGTTAAGCAATATGACAGCTCACTGTGACGTGGGTTCTTTGGAGAAACAAGCAAAGAGTGAAGCAATGGGGAGTGCTCGTTATCAGTTCCCTCACCCTCAAAGATGGCTTGGTAGGTGGCTACAGCACAGCATCTCCCCAGTCATGTAATCCACCACACATGCATCAGCACTTCCACCAGCCCAGTCCCACACAGTGGTCCCCTCATGAGATTCCACTTCTGCAAGGAAAAGAAGTTTTGAGAATCATTGTCTGAAGGTTAAAAGGGGAAAAATATGTTTCCCAGTCACATAGAAGAGTGGGGACAATGCAGGACTGGAAGAGAACAATCTCCCGGGGCTAAGAGCACACTTTCAGTAAACCTGTTATTAGTGGTGATGGTAGACCAGCTCCTGCAACGTATCCCACAGGTGGTTCCCAGGAAGTGAAAAAGGCAGTTTATGCAGCTCTTGTGCTGCTCTTTTCTAACTGTTCCCTGACTGCAGCTCTACAGAATGGTTCTGCAGGTGGCACATGGATTCTGCATCATTAGCTCTGACATGCTGCCAAGATTTGGGGTTCTGTGTTGGGTTTGCATGGCAAGGTATTGGTAGCGGGGCGGGGGGCTACAGGGGTGGCTTCTGTGAGAAGCTGCTAGAAGCTTCCCCTGTGTCTGATAGAGCCAATGCCAGTTGGCTCCAAGACGGACCTGCCACTGGCCAAGGCCAAGCCAATTAGCACCTCTGTGATAACATATTTAAGAAGGGAGAAAAAAAAGAGCTTTTGCAGCTAGAGGAGTGAGAAGATGTAAGAAACTCAGCAGACACCAACATCAGTGCAGAAGGAGGGGGAGGAGGTGCTCCAGGCACCAGAGCAGAGATCCCCCTGCAGCCCGTGGTGAAGACCATGGTGAAGCAGGCTGTCCCCCTGCAGCCCATGGAGGAAGGATGAGGGGGTGTAGAGATTCCACCTGCAGCCCGTGGAGGACCCCACGCCGGAGCAGGTGGAGGCACCCGAAGGAGGCTGTGGTCCTGTGGGAAGCCCGCACTGGAGCAAGCTCCTGGCAGGACCTGTGGAGCTGTGGAGAGAGAAGCCCACACNAATTAGATGAATTTCCTCTCTAAGTTCAGTCTGTTTTGCCCGTGACGATAACTGGTGAGTGATCTCTCCCTGTCCTGATCTTGACCCACAAAGCTTTTTGTTATACTTTTTCTCCTCTGTCTAGTGAAGGAGGGGAGTGATAGAGCGGCTCTGGTGGGCACCTGGCCCCGAGCCAGGGTCAACCCACCACAGCTTCAAAGCACAGTGAAGTTGGTGCTTGTTAATTTAGTAAGCTGCACTGAAGAACTTTGTATTTTTGCTTCAAAAAGACCAAGATAAGATCAAGGACAATTCCTGAAGTGGTTCACAATGTGCACGTACAATTTACTGAATACTCCTGCACCTCCCCACTCCCCACCACCGTAATACTCGCCAGGAAGCACCATTCTTTGCCTAGGACCACCCCTTGCTAGCCATTTTGCACTGTATAAAATGTCTCCTGGAAGGTGCCACAATGAATGCAGTCAATCTATGTACCAAATACAGTGCCAAACAGGGTCAGTCTGTGGCTGGACAAACCTACTGCGCAGGCAGTAAGGGAAGGACGAGTTGCACCTGATGCTAGTTTTGCTGTTTTCTCATTGGGTTTGCCCGTGATGTCACACGGATTTGCACATGTGCTGGGGGTCACATATTCTCATCTCTTCACCACCCACTCATGCCTATGGCTTGTAGCCTAATCCTCCAGCCAGGTGAGCCACACAGCCACTGGTGAGCAGACAAACAAATCCAAGGCAAAACAAAATAGCATTTTACTACAAGTACTGCCAGCACTGCTAGCAGAAAACTCCAGCTAGAATATCACTGAGGGATCCACAGGTACTAAGGGCATCATACACAACCTTTTATCAGAAAAACATTGTAGTGATTCTAAGCTGAATGCTGGCAATTCAGGAAAAGCCTGAGGTAAGGTTGCCTGTGCAACCTTAATTTGGCCTCCTTGTGTGCCTATGACATTTAAAGTCTTTAATTACACTCACATGCTGTCTTTAACCACTAGCTTTTTGTTTGACCCAGTGCACAGAATGGACAATACTCACATAATGAACTATTCGCTATTTTTTGCTTGTGGCTTAGCATGTGGCCCCATCCTTTGTTTATCACATGCTTCTCAAATCCTGCTGTGAAAACCTAATTATTAAGTCCCTTGTTGGGTGCTTCTGTCCTGCCCATCATTAGAGCATTTGATTGTTTCAGGAACATTAATAGCATTTATTTCCCTAACTCTATGGCATACTTATTATTTGGTGAGTGTGTGTATGGTACAACAAAGCTGAATGCAATAATACTGAAAAAGATAAAAACAAGCATGCAAGGAAAAATTGTCCATGAGAGGGCCACACGCAAACTGCTAAATATCTGCAATTAGAAAAGTGTGGTCTAGAAGACATCCTCAACCAGTCTACATGAAAAGGGCTGCCTTATCCTGACCAGTGATAGCTCTAATTCTTCATATCTAGTGGGGTATCATCTCCTTCACATGCTAACATGCGCACCTTCTTCTCAGCGTTAGAGAAAAATCAGACTCGGATATGCCACCACAAACAGACAAGAACACTGTCATGTATTTAAGAGCTAGGAAATTTGTTACAAGTCATTATAAAAACAGAATGACAAAGAAAGGTATTAACAAAGGTTATACATTTCTCACTAGGATGGGTGCCACTGTCCCCAAGGTAACAGCTGCCCCAACTTGAACACACACTCAGACTTCTTTGAGAGCAGTTTCTGAAAGCTCAGCAGTAGTCATTGCTGGAATTACCTCCCCCTGAATCTGAAATGATTAGGCTGGCCCCAAAAATGGTTAAGTAACTAAGAAATGGTGTCTTGGTAGACTGCATGATCACACAAGCCATCCTTTCAATAGAAAGGAAAATCCCTTTCTATTTACCAATCGCTTAAGAGATGGTCAATAACACTGTCCACTGGTGAAAAACTGTGTCAAGAACCTCTGAGAACTGGCAGTTGTAGTGCATCTTAGATTGCCTCAAGAAAGAGGTCAGCTGCACTGTGACACCCAGCATTAGAAAGAATTAGGGCTGCTGCCACTGGGATTTCCCAAATAGAGTATGTACATACACTATGTGGAACACAGGCAAGATAAATTCAAAACTTCAGTGACATCTCAAATTTTCTGGAAGGCTGCTACAGACCCTGTGTTTCCTAGAGGTGTCAGAGGCATTATGTGTACTGTATGACTGATCTGCCCATGTGCTGGATATAGCCGACTTTGACCAAAAGAAGAGATGTTTTGTTTAACTCAAATCAGTATGGACTTTTTTGTGCATGTTTGTTCCCGTTAGTATGGTTTCCTAACCATAATTCTAGTCATCTCCCTAAATGCATGCTGTAATTTACTTTCAATATGCACTTTTCCATTTCTGGGGAAAGCTAAGGGGGATGTTTTGCTTCTAGAGAAGAGGAAAGCTTTCCAGGAAGGAATTGCAGTGAATTGCTCGAGGAAGCCATTGGCTTGCCAATTGGCTTGCCAACCTGATGATTTCAAAAGGGAGAGAGAAATAGAAATAGATTCCTCCTCTTTTCTTTACTACTAAGTCTGAAAAAAGAAACTTCTACCACAGTGAGACATTGATTTTAAGTCTATCACTGAATCATTCTCCAATTTTTCAGTTGCAAGAGCTGCCTAACTAGCAGTGACACAGTAAAAGAACTTTATTTCTCCAGGTACCACTTGGTGTGGTTAAAGAATACAGTAAAACTGAGACTAATTTGCTGTGAATGCTGGTGCACTAGACCATGAGGTTGTGTGTCAGTAGAAAGCTGCATGTGACATGCAGATTATAGGCTATTTTTTATTGTCAAACTCAATCCTTCTTTCAAATGAATACATTGTCAGAACCCTAATTATTTCTGTTAGAAATGCTGCAGCTTGTTAAAAAGGAGGCATAAAGTCTTTCTCTGTAAATTCTTGATCATTGCATTATAATTCCAAGCCATTTGTGAAATATTCCATCATTTAATTTACAGCCTGTTTCTCTCTATGTGGGCTCTGATTACAGAATCATCAATCATTATACAGTATTAGCCCTGTGATGAACCGTGCACTGTTGGTTTTTTTTAGCTCTGCCCCCAAAATAATGCCATTAGTTTCTTCCTCATTATCTTCTGTTCCTCATAATTGCTGACAGGCAAACTGGAAAATCTTGCCTTTTATTCAATCATCTTGCTCTTTTTCAGCAGTGGGAATTTTGGGCAGATTCAGTAACAATCCTTCTGGCTTCATTTAGTGCTACCAAGTTTCACAGACAGGTTTTAAAATTCTTCATTATCAAGCAAATGTTCTGTCCATGCATTGGGAGCTGCTTCCCTGATTGCAACTCTGAATGGAATTCAAGGTTGATCAACGTAAAAATGTCAACAGGCCCAGCCCGTTGGTACATGTCTACCTGCAAAACTTGTAGCTTAATTATGCTTTGAGGAAACAAATGAAAAATGCACCAAAATAATAACATTTCTTGCCATTGCTGGTATCTTCAGGCCAGGTCAGCGTACCACAATCGAGGTGGCTGGAGCATAATTAGAACTCAAGGACTAGAAGGTCTGTATTTTTTTACCTTGGATGGTAATGCTGACAGCTTAAAGATGTTTTAGCAACAATGTGACTTGTGCCAGAAGCTATGTTAATCTGTAAAGGTGATGCGATCCCAGCAGAGCACAGCCCAAAACAAGTCTGTGGAAACACTGGGTCTGGTAAGAGGAGCTGGAGGCAGCTACTTCAGTAGCAAAGACCAGGGTCGTGCTGCAGGTAAGTGGCTATGACTACAAAACCAAAAGCCATTTTTTTTAAACACTTTATAACGATATAAATCCCACCGAGCAAGCTTTACTACATCCCTAGGCAAGTAATGACACAGGGGCAACCTCACATTGCTGAGTGGCAGCTCAGACACTGCCTTTAGTGAAAACTTGCCCTAGATTTAACAGCCCAAGGCTACGGTATCTTTCCCATCCAACATCATGAGCACCAGGTGGAAGTGATCACAGCTCAGGCTGATCTGGCACTTGGAGCGAGAGAGAAGTGACAGCAATTCTCCCAGGCAGGCTGCTACCGGTGAACACGTTCTTCGTGGCTTATTGCTGTGAGCGTAGCACGGCACTGACATAGCTTTCTTGCAAGGTTTTTATGTCAACACCTTTGCTTTTGTGCTGCTGATGTCAGAGTGTGTGTTAAGTACAGAAGCAAATGCCCAGGCTGATCCAACGGATTCATCAGTGGGAAACTGTACCCAGAAGACAGTCTAGGCCTTCAAAATGCAGGTAAAGATACTGAGTAGGACAGATCCTCAAAGATTTACCTAGAAGCAGCCTCTGAAATACCATGAATAAATTATATCCTTTGCTGTGCACGGACTGGAAATACAACAGCCAAATCCTGAACTGGGAGCAACTTCCCTGTAGAGAAACTACCATCAAGGTCTATTTGGGTTTTTTTTCAGCATTACTTCATACTTTCTACTTCCCTTACTTTATGTCTGTGTTGGTAGATCTGGATTTTCTGTGAACTGAGAGCTCTGAACACTTTTGCTTTTATTCTTTTGAGAAAGTAGGTTTAGTAAATTTCTTTAGTTTAATAAGGAATTCACTGTGCTCATCCATTTTCTGAAACCAAAACCAGCTTTGGAGATTAATTGCTATTCTCCTGGAACAATTAAAACAGAAGTCTACAGCTCAACCTGGCAGCAACACAAGGCTTTTGGTGTCTGTTTGCTTCCAGAAATTTAATCGAGTATTTTGGAAGAGCTTATAATTTTCTGTTTCATACATCAGGATAAAATAATACTCCTTGTCTTAAGAAATTTTCAGGAAGGAGAAAGAGGCTGATCACATTTCTTTGAGAAAATTTAAAATTTGTCATTCCAGGATTCTGCTTTATTACAGAAGGTTGTGTTTGGTGCATTGGTAGAAGTAATGTGATAAACATCAATCAATATAAGATTTTGTTTAGCCACATGGTATTTCTTACTAACATGAATAAAAATAAACCCCAAATTCCAAATACTCCTTCAAAAAAGCTTAACTCCTGGCTTTACTTCTCTATTACTACCTAGTTCTAGTCATTGAAATAAATGAGCAACATAAGGCCCCATTTCCATGAGGGATTTCTCTAAATTAATACATTTTAATGATTTAGGTGATGATAATGGTGATGCCCTGCTCCAGCTGGAGTAAGAGAAATTACGCAAATGGAAGATCTTTTCATACTTAGATCACCATACCATACCATACTACACCACCATTACCCATTAGAAAATCTTACCTGTGTGACTGTTTTGCAGTGAGTAGTATAAAACAGGGATAAGTTTGCTAGTACTTGTTTTATTTTTAAATGTAAGCTGTTCAGAACCACTAAGCTCTGACTACACAAGAGCACTTTATCTGTTAAGTATCTTCGTTTCAGAAAACAAATACATCTTAAAACCAGAGGCAAGAACAGCTTTAAAACCCAAATGTTCTAGTGGTCAGGAGTCCCTAGAGAAGATTAGTATAAAAGAAAGCCTCTGTAAGTGGCAACATACAATGTGGCTCATGCCCATGACCTTAACTGGAAAGTCAGAAATTAAGATGATGGATGTCTAATGTTTCTAGTTTTCACTGCGTGTATTTTGTGATTACATCACAAAAAATAAATACAGATCTATTTCTAACATCTCTGAGTAACTCAGACAAAGCTGAGGCATGTGTCTGGGGCAGGAAGAAGATTATTTTATTATGTTGCAGTGGAATTGAGAGAAACCTTTACAAGAAAACAATACTGAACAGATGATTTGAAGAGAAATGATCCCAGTTTAAAAAGCATACCTATCACAAATACTTCAGTCAGACTTAACATCTAAATGAGGTCTGTATGTGTTACCTGATAACCAGTGAAGAGGTGAAGGGAAACATTGGCATGAAAAAATAAAAGAGGCTGCTGATCTGATGTCACCTAAGGTTTTACTGTTGCCCATTCTCTAATTCTAATTCTTATGGCCAAGTGAGACACATGGCCACATCAGGACATGTAACTGGGACCTCCCTACTTTAAAACCACCAGCCTCTTCCTGCTCAGTTGAAGAACAATTTCTGTTAATCTTGCCTTAGGAGAGAAAGTTTTATTTGCTTCTACTGTGAAGAGGGAGATAATGCATAGACATTTGCAATGTATTCACCCGAAATAAAATCAAAGAGGTGAAGGAGGGTTGCATTCAAGGATTAAAACCACAAACAAATGTGTTTATGTGTCTCAAAGAAGCAACACATGAGGAAAGAGAAGTTTTGAATTTAAACCCTTTTGAACGAGATGGAGAATCAAACAGCAATGGAAAGCAGAACTACTAAGGTATTATCCATTCAAAGCCAAGAACACGCATGAAAATGACTACTAAATCCATTGTCACAAATGTCTTTGAGATCAGTGAAGCGGAGATATTTAGTGAGTTGGCATTGCTCAAAACCCACTAATCTCCATGAGCAGACTGAGATTCAAAGCAGACCAGAGAGCAACCCTTTGTTAATCATAATAAAGAATTTGCTGTATTCAAATGAAGTCACAGCAAAGTGGATGCGTGCCAGTGCAGCACCAGTGTTCCAAGAGAAAGGCAAGCTAGGAAATTATAGACCCTTCATCTCAATGTCTGCAATTTGCAAAATAAAGAGTACAACCGAGGAGTAAGTTTGCAAAATGCACGTGCAAACGGAGTATCATTCTCTGTAATCTACTTGCAGATAACTAGCAGGGATAGATGGTCTCGGTTAACTAATCTCCTTTTTGAAAGAACTAGGCTACACTTATCAAACTTAAAATACTCAAAATAATAATTCATGTGACAGGCTGCTCACCTAGTGCTCTGTGGCAGAAGAGGTTAATTCTCCTCTAAAAATCAGTGTCTGTTATTCTGTAAGAAGGATTTCATGCTACTGTAGGAAAATGGTAATGTAGCTCCCAAGTTTGGGTTTTGCAGACAGCTGAACTTGTGACCAGCACGAGAGGCAATGTGACCACAGAAATAGAGACACAGAAAGAAAATGATCCAATTTTTTAACAAAAGCTGTCTGAGGTATCTTCAGGACACTTACCTGTGTCATGCATAATTATCCCAAACCTCCTTCACAAGGGTGTAATGTCAGTTTGATTACCTACTTCTCCCTTGTCCCAGTAAAATGCCTGTAAAGAAGAGTTGTATTCAAGGGAAAATTGTGAGTAAATAAATACTAGAAACAAAATTCTTGCTTTCATCAGTATCTCTGCTACCATTCACTGCCCTGGGGCTACTCTCCCATTCCTACTACTTGATCCCCCTGCCCCCTCTACTCCTCTTTTGCTGTCCTTCCTCTGTGACTATAGCCATTCTCTGCCATTCCCTTTGCTCCTTCCCTGTGTTGCGTCTCCCTAAGCTGCTTCCCTCTGCCTTTGTTTTCTGCTTTGAGACTGTTGATCTAAGTAACATATTCCAAATTACTAATATGGATGAGGCAGTAGACGCTTCATTAAACTGCTGCTCAAGTAAAACTCAGTATCTTGCCACCCATGCTAGACTTCTGCATTGTGTTAGCACCTTTTGACCAAACACCTTTAATGCCAAGAGGAGGGAAAGCCTCCAGGAGGACTTGGGTTGGCTTCTCCCTGTGCTCCCCTCTTTTCTCCCGGCCCCCAGACTTCCACCACCCCGCTGCTCTGCTCCTCCCACAATAAAGCCTGGAGTAGCAGTTTATTCATTTATTTCTCTAAAAATAATGTTTATACACAACTAAGTCTGTTCTATAAACACTGGAGAAGAGCTCTTTGTATTTAGTAACACTTTCAGTACCCTCAAGGTTTTCTTTTCGCATATACAAATCATAGATCAAATACAACACACCTCTACCAAAGGAAGCCAGCAAAACAGAATAGCCCTAGTGTTTCTGAACAAAATCCAACCACTTAGAAACCAAAAATTAATTAAAAGAACATAGAAATTCAAGCCAAAACATTACACTTAAAAAAATCACAAACACTTAAAACACCACTTCTAAATTCAGTTTTGCAATTTTGCTAGAACTTCCCTCCCAAAACAAAACCAAAGCCA
Source organism: Aramus guarauna (assembly GCA_013400195.1). NCBI lineage: Eukaryota > Metazoa > Chordata > Aves > Gruiformes > Aramidae > Aramus > Aramus guarauna. Next base: position 165,121 of record VXBL01000615.1, read on the forward strand.
AACTACCCGCCAGAGAAATAAATGAGATTTAGTATTTGAAATTTAAGAGCTTTTGCTAGTTGCTGGGGGATTTGCTGCAGTCGAAGAACTGAACTTGCCACAGCAAGTAGTTGCGATCTCGACTGCATTTTATACGAAGTATATTCTACCCAAACCCCGTGATATGTGTAATATTACATGCTTACATTTGTATGATGTCTGTAAAACAGGTAACTGCGGGAGTACAAATTGTCCCAGCCTAATTCAAGTCATAGGTTCCCAGTTAATCAATTTTAGCTCAACAATCATGAGGTGTGATTGAGCCAAGTTTGGGTCATTTTACGTATTCGCTGATTTCTGAGCTGTTTACTTGTATCCAAACTCCCCCCCCCCCCCCCCGCGNNNTTCTTCACCCCCCCCCCCCCCCCCCCCCCCCCGAGGAAGATTACAAAGGTTTCATTCGGGTACTTTTTCAAGGAAGCTGACAGTCTTACACCACCCACCCATTTTAGTAACGGGGGCTTTAAGATGTTTATTTATAACCAACTGTACAACTGGTTACTGCAGAGACCGTACCTCAGAAGGGAAACGGCGGGGCTTGAAGGAACGAGCACTGCACAGGAGGGTGTGCTACAGCCGCGAGCGGGGCCAAGCCGCCCACCTCCGCCATCGCGTAGGAAATACGCAGTTACTAATATCAGCACCCACAGGGAGCCCAAGCCCGGCGCGTCCCCTCCCTGGCGGGACCCCAAGCCTTA